>CM077909.1:83277393-83654893 GCA_039720435.1 Amazona ochrocephala | reverse complement strand
TATAGCACATCTATTGTGTTATTCCATACCCCCTTGTAGTTTTTTTATATTGTAACATCTTAATAGATTTTGAAGACCATAAAATTTAAAAAAAATCCATCTATTTTAAAACACAAAAGTCACATGACATGCCTCTTGTTTTAACTGGAGGTTATTCAGCTTGGAATGAAAGACTACTAAATTATAGAATTTACCAGTTTAAACTGATATTCACAAAACCAGAATGACTATTTACAGCTGAGGTTGAAACTGTCAAACAGTATCTCATGACTTTCAGATTCTAAAGGTGTGAATTGCTTATCCTAGCAGCACACGCAAGAGAAGAGTTTTAACTTCACTAAGACTTAGGTCAGTAAAATCCTCTGCAACTGGCAACTGGCAACAAAGCTTGAAAATAAGGACAGCAGAAAACATTCTTCTCCTTCTAAAAGAAAAAAAAAATGTTCTTCACAATTTTTTATTCTTTAAAAATTATATCAACCCAAAGGTATTTTTAACTTGGTTTTTATTCATATTTTGAATAACGACAGATTGTAGTTATCATAGGGGAGAAACCTCAATTAATTTTATTGGTTTTGATAAAGCATCAAAATAATCTGAATGAAACACCAGATTAAACAAAGGCTAAGATAATGAACACCAGTGTTCAGTAGTGTTACAAGACCCTGGAGATCAAGCAAAAAAGCCTAGAGCAAGGCTGGCTTACATTTTGTGGAAGAGGGTCAGCTTAAGGAATACTGAAACAAACTGGATATTCATAAATCTGTGGGGACTGAGAGATGCACTGATGAGCTACCTGACCAAAGGCCAACAGCTTCCTTCCTTCATTCCATGGAGTGTTTCCAGCAGGTCAAGGGAGGTTGGCCTTCCCCTCTGCTTAGCACTGGTGGGGGCCTCAGCGGGAGTACTCTGTCCACTTTTGGGCTCCCCAGTATAAGAGAGAGGTGGAGCTATTGGACCAAGCATAACAAAGTGCCAAAGGTGACTTAAGGGCTAGAGAGAGTCTCATATGGAGAAAGGCTGAGAGAACAGGGACTGTTCACCCTGGGGAAGAAAGGCTCAGGGTGATCAATTCAATGTGTGCAAATATATGAAGGGAAGGTGTAAAGAAAATAGAGCCAGGCTCTTTTCATTTATGCCCAGTGACAAGACAAGAGGCAATGAGCACAAACTGAACAAAAACTTCCACTTGAACATCAGAAGACACTTTCTCACTGTGAAGGTGAGTAAGCATTTACACAAATTGCCCAGAATGATCGTAATGTTTCCTTCCTTTGAGATACTCAGTAGCTGCTGGCCATGATCCTGGCCTACTTCCTGTAGGTGACCCTGCTTTATCAGGGAGGTAGTACAAGATGACCTCCAAAGGTCCCTTCCAACCTCAATAATTCTGTTTCTGTGATTATGTTATTCTGTGAAACACTATGCATGATTTTAATGGTTACAGTAAATTGGTCATCAACATTTGTTATTTATCATGTGAAGGTCACAGAATCATAGAATGGTTTGGGTTGGAAGGGATCTTCAACTAGATGACCTTGGCCATCTTGCCCAACTCCTTCCTGCAGCGAGCAGGGGACATAGAATCATAGAATAGTTAGGGTTGGAAAGGACCTCAAGATCATCGAGTTCCAACCCCCCTGCCATGGGCAGGGACACCTTCCCCTAAACCATGCCACCCAAGGCTATGTCCAACCCCACCTTGAATGCCACCAGGGATGAAGCATTCACAACCTCCCTGGGCAACCCATTCCAGGGCCTCACCACCCTTACAGTAAAGAATTTCTTCCTCAGATCCAATCTAAACTTCCCCTGTTTAAGTTTAAACCCATTACCCTCTTGTCCTCTCACCACAGTCCCTAATGAAGAGTCCCTCCCTAGCATCCCTATAGGCCCCCTTCAGGTATTGGAAGGCTGCTATGAGGTCTCCACGCAGCCTTCTCTTCTCCAGGATGAACAGCCCCAGTTTTCTCAGCCTATCTTCACACGGGAGGTGCTCCATCTTGAACTAGATAACGTTGCCCGGAACCACATCCAGCCTAGCCTTGAATGTCTCCAGGAATGGTGCATCCACTACCTCTCTGGGCAACTTGTACCACTATTTTACCACCCTCATCGTAAAGAACCTTTTCCTCACACCCAGCCTCAATCTCACCTCTTTTAGTTTCAAACCATTACCTGTCATCCTGTCACACCAGGCCCTGCTAAAAAGTCTCCCTCATCTCTCTTATGGGCCTCTTTAAGTACTGAAAGGCTGCAATAAAGTACCCCTGAGCCTTCTCTTCTTCAGGCTGAACAACCCCAACTCTCAGCCTTCCCTCATGGGAGACGTGCTCCAGCCAGCTGGTCATTACTGTGGTCCTTCTCTGGACCCTCTCCAACAGGTCCATGTCTTTCCTGTACTGAGGACTTCAGAGCTGGACACAGCACTCCAGGTGGGGTCTCACTAGAGCAGATTGCAGGGGCAGAATCAACTCCTTTTACCTGCTGCCACACTCCTTTGGATGCAGCCCCGGATACAATTGGCCTTATGGGCTGCGAGTGCACACTGCTGGGTCATGTCCAATCCTTCATCCACCAGTACCTCCAAGACCTTCTCCTCAGGGGTACTCCCAATCCATTCATCCTTCAATCTGCATTGATACTGGGGGTTGCCCTAACCCAGGTGCAGGACCTTGCACTTAACCTTGCTGAACTTCTAGGATTCATGAGGTTCACATAGGCCGACTTCTGGAGCTTGTCCAAGTCTCTCTAGCTGGCATCCCTTCCCTCCAGTAGTGTGAACTACTCAGCTTGGTGTCATCTGCAAACTTGCTGACAGCACACTCAGTCACACGCTCTATTTTGCTGATTAACATAATAGAAAGTACTGGTCCAAATAAAGGGGGAGCCCTGAGGGACGCTACTTGTCACTGGTGTTCACCTAGGCATTGAGACATTGACCACTGCCCTCTGGATGTGACCATCCAGCCAACTTCTCATCCACCAAACAGTCCCAAACAAATTTTCCTACATTGAAGCTCAATATATTGCTAAGGTTTAACACAAGATATACAAATAACATGTTTTGGCATCAAAATATACCATAGTTCTTCAAGTCACTGAACGTAAAACGTAAGAACGTATACGCTAGGTTGGATAGATCCATAGCATATCACTTGCTAGGGGGTTGTATAAAGGAAAAGTGAAACGGACAGTTATTTTTCCCTGACATACTATTTTACCTTTGGGCAATACAATTTTAACTTTTGGCAACTGACATTTAGGAATATGAAAAATTTAATAAGGCTAGACATGAGACTGCAATTTGGAAGAAATACCTTGTTGTTACTTCTATCAAATATTACTGGTTAATAAAGTCTTACAAGTACTGCGTAATTTCTATAATTATTTTCTTTTACTTTGAAATATTTGTGCAGGGTTCACTCCTAACTGTTGAAAACACAAGTCATTTTCAGTTATTTGGAAGCAAGACATAGATACAGTTTCCTAAGAATGAGGTAATAAGTTTCAGGTAGAAGTGCTTCCATTGTTTTCAGCAAACAGGCTATTGAATATGAAATGAGGAAGGGAATAGATAATCCAACGATAAAATAATAAATCGGGCAGTGAATAAAGTGTTTCCTGATCAGAATCAGGGAAAGAAACAGAGTGTGCCAACATTCAACATAAAGAGTCTTTACCACCTAAAAATTTTGAAATCCTTTTGCTGCCACCTTCCACATCAGTTTTCCATACACTGCCTCCATATTAATCTTCAAAAGACTCTGTGTCTAACTTGTATTTTCTTTGAAAGAAATCTCAACATTTGATATTATGATAAAACACTCCTGCAGTGTCAAGGTAATTGGCAGTGCTTCAAGCAAGAAGTTACTGTTTCTGGACAAAAGCTAGTTTGAACATGTAAAATAGGAACAGGCTTTCTTGGGGAAAACCTGAGTAAGACATAGGATGAATAAGGGCAGGAAAGGACATAGAGTAAGACACAGTCTATTCATTTTTTAAACCTAATGTTACACGGTGGTAGTTGTATTACACGTGCTTTTCTATTATATTCCCATCCATGCACTCAGAAATTGATATAAAGTGCATAGAAGAATTTATTCCAGCATTCAAGTTACAATAGCTATTTTAACACAACCAGATAAATCAGTATCGGGGTAGATTAAAAAAAAAAAAAAAAAAAACAAAAACAAAAACAAAAACAAAAAAAAAAAAAAAAAAAAAAAACACCAAAACAAACAAGATTCAAATTGCACCATGCTGACCAATAAATCCACTAGTTTGTATGAAATTATTTTTAAACAAGTATGCTCATTTAAAAGCTGGAATTTAGTCCTAAAGATTTAAAAAAATATATAAATTTACCTGATTTCAGCTCTCATGATAGCTCACTGCAATAAATGTTTGACCAGTTACTGTAAGGAGGTGGAAAGTCATAATTAGATAACTGCTATGGAGCAGGTCTGTGTTTTCAGCTGATATTAAACATCTGTGGTGTAAGTGAATAGAATCTTCACACTACGTTTTCAACTAAGCAGAGCAGATTTGAATAGTAAAAACAATACAGCTGCATTATTTTTTAGCTCATAATCACAGAATCTTTTAGAGAGAATCTAAAATCATTTTTTCATCTTCAAAGTCTTAGGTTGTTTTGTTTTTTTAATTATGGCTATAGGAACATATAACTATGCAAACACAGCTTTCTATCTCAGGAGCACATTACTACGGACTACCAAAAATGGTATGCAAATAGAGCATTTGGGGGAAAAAGCTGTGACTCCTAACATACTTTACATCCGTGTTTCCAGAAGAAGAAATATTAATTGAATTTGCTGGTATAACTCACAGCCCAGTATCTCATAACTTCACCTAAACAAGGGGGCAAGCAAAAGAGCAAATGAGACATTTTGTATTTGTGAAAACTATTTCATACTCTAAACTGATTTGACAAATATACTTCAAGTAACACTTTCTGGTTTCAGCCTGGATAGAGTTTTCTTCCTAGTAGCTGGTGTAGCACTGTGTTTTGGCTTTACTCTGAGAACTATGCTGGTAACACACCAATGATTTAATTGTTGCTCTGTAGTGCATATCTGAGCTAGGACTTTACAGTCTCTCATGTCCTGGCAGCAAGGAGAGGCACAAGATGCCAAGAGGGAGCAGAGACAGGACACCCAACTTGAAGCAGACAAAAGGATATTCCATACCACAGTATGGAATACAGTACTTTAACCTGACTTTTTATTAGTCTGGGCTATTTTGAAGGTCCTTTGAAGGACAGTCTGTGTTAACAATATGTTTGTCCCAAAAATTATTCAAAGAAAAAGCAAAGTGCAATATTCTGCAAAAGATTTTCCCCAAATGTTAACAATACGGAAGATTTTATCAGATCATTGAACAGTACATTGATACAAAAACTACAGATTTTCGTTGAGGGAAAATTCAGTGTCTTCCAGGCGCTGAAGGTAAGAATACATTTTGGAACAGAAATGTTCACTCATCACTTGTTAAAAAGTGTTTTCTTTCGGGATTCTAGTCCTTCAAATACATATTTATGCTGAGCCAATATACAAAAGAACAGTGGAAGTCTATTATAAGAGAGCATTTAGGGATCTAACTTTGAATTTGTCCTATTTCTCATGTAATATCTTGTCCTGGGTTCAGCAGTAGCAGTCATTTTTCTCTTTCTTAGCAGCTGGTGTAGTGCTGTGTTTTTGACTTTCAGCCTGAGAACAGTGCTGATAACACTGATGGTTTTAGTTGTTGCTAAGTAATGCTCACTCAGACCAAGGAGTTTCTGAGTCTCATGCTCTGCCAGGGAGAAGCGGAAGCTGGGAGGAAGTAGAGACAGGACACCTGACCCAAACTAACCAAAGAGGTACTCCGTACCACAGCATGTCATGCCCACTATATAAATTGGGGGCAGGTACCCAGAAGGGCCAGATCACTGCTGGGGGTGGGCTGTGTATCGGTCGGCGGGTGGTGAGCAGTTGTATTCTCTTCTTGTGTTATTCCCCTTATTATTATTATTGGTGGTAGCAGTAGTGCTTTGTGTTATACCTCAGTTACTGGACTGTTCTTATCTCAACCCATGGGAGTTACATTCTTTCAATTCTGCTCCCCATCCCTCCGGAAGCGGTGGAAGAAATAAGGCGAGGAGTGAGCGAGCGGCTGCGTGGTTCCGAGTTACCGGCTGGGCTTAAACCATGACATATCTAACATACTTCTGAACAGCAGTTATATATATGATTATAAATTTTATTGAATTTGTTTAGCTGTTACTTGTTATTTGGGCAAAAAGTAGATCAACTTATTTTCAATTCACTTTTTGGATAGAGAGCAGATCTAGGGGAGAGTGAAATGAATACTAACTGTTTATCTCCCAGCAATTACAACAGTAAAAATGAAATACATTTTCACAGCCTCAGCAGACTTCTTAATACAGTTTGAGTGATCAAATAATTTCCATGAACAGTTTGGAAGCCTTATTATACAAATTCTCCAGTGCCTTTTTCAAATCAATAAAAGACACTTAAATAAACAGGCATGAATTTCTCTTTTCAGACATAATTCTCCCGCATGAATCAAACTATTCTGAAAAAAAATGGTCATTGCAAGTAATATAGGCATTTTACAGATGGATAATATAGGGCTAATATTTAGAACTAATGCTCAAAAATGCATACCCATGCCCCAAAACATCAGATGCACAGATACTGGTTGCTAACAAAGTAACAATTACACATTTTTGCCTGGGTATATAAAGAGATATTATTATTACCTATTAAAAACCTTCTTGGACTTTGGAAACAGTGACAACAAAGGCAGGGCTAAAAAAAAGATAAGTTACTGATGCCATAACACTCAATATTTATATAACTCTGTAATTCAGCACGTAATTACACATTTTATGAATACAACAATTTTACATTTTTCTAATAAAAGTCTGTTTTACCACAGAAGCTCACATAAAGAAGTCTTTAGATGCTGTAATACTGACTATATTACAAACACGTTAATATTATATTACCTACTATCTAGTCTTTCTTGTCTTTTAGACAAAAATTATTTATTGATATTTAATCTCATTAACTGCAACAGACAATGAATCAGACCCATACAGGTATAAAGATTTATTTCCAGGCCAGTGTTCTTATGTTCTCATAAAAAGAGTGTGATGTAAATAAGACAGAAAATACAGAATAATCATTCAGTGAAAATTTCTAACAAGCCCAAGTACAAATAAGACATACATACTGCAAGGAAAGACTTCAGAAAAATCGTACAAATTCCATTTCTTTCTACAGGAAACTAAGCACAAAGTTCCCAAAATATCTTCTGTGAACAAACTAGCTTTGTGCATTGCACCATTTTATCCAAAGTTGTTGCTATTTACCTCATCCCATTAGATAAATTTGCTAATTTGTGGACTAACACTGTTACTTTTAAGCAACAGAATAATCAGTGTAAAAGCTCAGATACTAAGGTCCCACTGGTCATATGCCTGCTGGCAATACTGATGAGAGATCCAAAAGTTTCAAGTTCCTACCTCAGTAGAACTACAAAATTTGCAATAATTGCTATTTGTCTAATTTGGTAAAGAAAGATTGGAACATTACATATTATTCTAGGTAAATACACAGACTTATCTTCCCGGGGAAGAAAGAAAAGTAAACAAACATGAAGGAATCAAAATCTGCAAAACATTTAATTGCCTTTAGCTCTCTTGAGCAATAGTTTTTTTAAACTGTTCATTAATTTTGCCAATTAACCATAATTATATTTTTCCCTTAAACAAAATAGAAACCTAGCCAGTCAAGGACGAAGGGAATAAAGAGAGAATAACCCATTTTCTACTTTCATTACGTCTTACCAAATGGCTGCAATTTTGTTTCTTATGGTGTCTATGTTGCTGATGCATAAGCACAAACTGACATGAATAATTCTGTTAGTATAAAATTAGCATAAAATTCTCTCTTATTTATATGTTTAGGCCATGCAAGTCAGTGTTGCAAAGAAACATTGTACATGCAATCCATATTGAAGGAAGGATGATAGCATTAGTTGCGCAGAACCTGGGAAAACAATTCATAGTGATTAATCCTCTCCTTTCTTTCTCCCAGTATTTTAAGTTCTTTATTTTTATTCTAGCAACCTGTGAACCCACATAAAAATTTTACGACTGTTTATTCAGCACTGCTTCTGTTCACAGATAAGCAAAATTCAGGTTAAGTGTTTGCAAGTTTACTGGATTTTTGATTCCCTTAAAGGGTAGAAATTAAAGATGCTTAAGATTAAGAATTTTAAGGAAGTGTTTCAGCTTAAAATCTAGTCAGAGGTGTAATTTCTAAATGACAAAGCAGTAAGGCCTGCTTTCAATAAAAAAAATATTTTCTATAAAATGCTCATGTGCTTGAAATTTCAAAAGACTTTTGTTTCTTAATTTCCAAAGTCACAAGCAGAAAAAAAAACATACTAGGCATAAAGCTGTCACACCTTAATATTTTGATATGCACTGCTTCCTAGCCCATGAGTTAGGGCTTCTCAGGACTTCGCAAAAAAAAGAGACAGAGCATAGTGAGAATTTACTGTTGTCTAGAATGCCAGCCAAGTTTGAGAAAAGCTTTTAAATAGCTTTAAGGAGTTAGGCAGTTAAAAAAAAAGAAAATCTAATACTAAGAGCATCTACACTAAAATAATTAACCCTCAAATCAAAGATGTCAATGTATTTCAGCATTTGGAATCTGCATGTCTTAAATACTGCGGCAATGCCTACAGTACATCGACTTAGTGTATTGTCCTGGGTTCAGCAGTAGCAGTCATTTTTCTCCTTCTCAGTAGCTGGTGCAGCACTGTGTCTTTGACTTTGGGTCTGGGAAGAGTGCTGATGTTGTGGTCTAAGTCTCTATAAACTCATGCAGCCGCTCCCTCACTCACTCCCCACTCTTTCTTCACTCCGCTCCTGGAGAGATGGGAAGGAGAATCAAAAGAATGCAACTCCCACAGGTTGAGATAAGAACAGTTTAGTAACTAAGGTATAACACAAACCACTACTGCTACCACTACTACTAATAATAATGACAAGGGAAATACAAGTAAAGAATACAACAGCTCACCATCAATCCTAACTCAACCAAGCCATGCACCCCCTACCGTGCGCCCCCACCGTGCACCCCCCACCCCTCCGGGTCTCTGCTCTCCATTTTCTACATCCTGGACATGACATGCTGTGGTACGGAATAACCTCTTTGGTTAGTCTGGGTCAGGTGTCCTGTCTCCTTCCTCCTGGCTTCCCCTCCTCCCTAGCAGAGCACGAGGCTCAGAAAGTCCTTGGCCAGCCTAAACACTACCAAGCAGTAACTGAAAACACTGGTGTTATCAGCACTGTTCCCAGGCCCAAAATCAAAAACACAGTGCTGCACCAGCTACCAAGAAGGAGAAAAATGACTGCTACTGCTGAACCCATGACAGCTGATAACACCAGTGTTTTCAGTTACTGCTTAGAACGCTTTGGTATGGTCAAGGACTCTGAGTCTCATGCTCTGCCAGGGAGGAGGGGAAGCTGGGAGGAAGCAGAGACAGGACACCTGACCCAAACTGACCAAAGAGGTTATTCCATACCACAGCACGTCATGTCTAGCGTGTAAAAATGAAGGGCAGAGACCCAGAGGGGTGGGGGTGCACTGCGTGGTTGCCCTTGATATCGAGTGGTGAGCAATTGTATTCTCTTCCCCTGCATTTTCTCTTATTATTATTACTGGTGGTAGCAGTAGTGATTTGTGTTATACCTTAGTTACTAAACTGTTCTTATCTCAACTTGTGGGAGTTGCATTCTTTCGATTCTCCTTCCCATCCCTCCAGAAGCGGGGGGAAGAAAGAGGGGGAAGTGAGTGAGAGAGAACACTGCATGGCTGAAAGGCTTAAAACACGACATATATGTATCCAAGGTAGTAGAAATTAAACTTCCGTGGTATATTTTCTCCTGCTCCACTCTGGGAATTGCTATTAACATTAATTGGAGCTGTGTGCACAGATCAGAGTGAGAAGAGACCCCACACTGCAGATAATAAAATCAGACATGAAGAGGAGGAGAAGGAAATCCCTTCCAATAACATTAGGAGCTCCTCGATACAAATTGGAAATTACAGACCAGATGGTTTTAATTGATTTTCTAGACTGGGTGTAAACTCAGAACAGCAGCAGTATTCACACTAGCAAGGATACAGATTATAAAAGGTTATAACTCATTTTTCAAGGATTGGTCTGAATGTCATTAAGAAAAGAACAAGGACTCCAATGTTATGTTACTTAATTCCAGATTATTTACTTAGGGCTTTTTTGTTTGATTTTTTTTTTTGGGGGGGGGGGAGGGGCCGTGTCATTTTGTTGGTTGGTTGAGGTTTTTTTCTTTACTTTTCTTCCTTTTGTTTTTGTTTCATTTTGTTTGGCGATGCGTTTTGAGGGGAAGGATGGACAGGTTTTTTAAATCACTTTACCTTCCTTACTTTGTTAATACAGGAGAGAAAAAAACATGCTAGAGCTCTCCTAAGTGTTGCTTTGCTATTCTGCATTATTTCTGCATAGCTATGTCCTTTCCCTTTCCCTACATCATACATGTCAGTTTCAGAAGTTCAGCTACCATCATCCAACTACGTATACCCTCAGATACCTTTTTGACCTGTTTCCTCATGGAAGACAGATACATATGTCAATAAATAAACTGAATTAACTTCATAGAATCATAGAATCATAGAATAGTAAGGGTTGGAAAGGACCTCAAGATCATCGAGTTCCAACCCCCCTGCCATGGGCAGGGACACCTCCCACTAAACCATGCCATCCAAGGCTATGTCCAACCCCACCTTGAACGCCACCAGGGATGAAGCATTCACAACCTCCCTGGGCAACCCATTCCAGGGCCTCGCCACCCTTACAGTAAAGAATTTCTTCCTCATATCCAATCTAAACTTCCTCTGTTTAAGTTTAAACCCATTACCCCTTGTCCTCTCACCACAGTCCCTAATGAAGAATCCCTCCCCAGCATCCCTATAGGCCCCCTTCAGGTATTGGAAGGCTGCTAAGAGGTCTACCACGCAGCCTTCTCTTCTGCAGGCTGAGCAGCTCTGTTTTCTTAGCAACAACATTGAATGAGTATAAGGTAAGGATGATCATATAGTTGACTTTTGCCTTAGTAAAATTTCCCTTTTCATCTTCCAGAGGCCATTATGCATTCACATTCCTCTCCTACTTTGATTGCTCTGAGAACCAATCCTTCATAACCCTTTCTTCCCAAAAAGCACAGCTTGCAAATGGTTTGATACCAAAACACAACCAAAACACAGGCTTTGATTCAGCCAAATGATATAGAGCAATGTACGCTGCTTTTTAGAAGAGTAAGCAGTGATAAGGACAAGTGGTTAACAGCTTTAAACTGAAACAAATTAGATTTAGATTAGATACAAGCAAAAACCTTACCATGCGAGCGGTGAGACACTGGCACAGATTGCTCAGAGAGGTTGCAGCTGCCCAATCATGGGCAGTGCTCAAGACCAGGTTGGATGGGTCTTTGAGCAACCTGGGTTAGTGGAAGGTGTCCTGGCTCATGGCAGAGGGGTTGGAACTAGATGAGCTTTAAGGTCCATTCCAACACAAACCATTCTATGATTCCATGATTCTATGAAATTACTTTGCACTGACAGGAACTATAAAAGCACCTGGTCCCTTCGAAGAATCAAAGTGTATTATTGTATATGATCATAATGAAACAGAGGCTTTCTCTCAGAGCACCTGAGAGAAGTAACAGCGCTAGGTAATGTTTCGCAAATAAATGCCTTGTCTCTGGACTTACAATTTCAACTTGCTTCTACCCTATCTATTGTCTACTCAGAAAGTCATCCAAGGAAAGGAGAACCAGTGCTTCTGAACACTTAGAACAACCCAGAGAGCTGTGACAGGTATTCCTAAGTGTCTTGAGCCGGCCCCCAGCTGCTAATGCCAGTATCCATGGGCTATTTATCAAGGGCAGAGTTCATAAACTTTGGTAAAATATGTTGATAAAACAGGGTTACTGTATAAATATTCACACTTGTTTCTACATGGAAGTAACCTATCATTGCAAATAAATATGAGTTTAAGTGAATTACTACCTTTAGCACATAAATACCTGTTTTCCAGATAGACATGATAGAGGCCATCATCAGAGACATTATTCTCCATATTAACTATGACTCCTACTTAAAAGAATAAACAAATCAGTTTATCACAATCTGTGTAGGAATATGCTAATGCAATGTATGGACAGTGCATGGAGTTCACTTTTTTCTTCTTGTGAAATATTATGGACTTCAATGGAGTTGTTACACCAGTGGTATTAAAGACAAATAAATCTTAGCTATGAGTGTGAAGAGTGTCAAAATGTGTAATCATCACCTCACCTGGAGACCTCGTTTGGAGTATTGAGACCTCACTTGGAGCATTGTGTACAGTTCTGGTGTCCTCAACATAAAAAGGAGATGAAACTGCTGGAGCAAGTCCAGAGGAGGGCCACGAGGATGGTCAGGGGACTGGAGCACCTCCCGCATGAGGGTAGGCTGAGAGAGTTGCGGTTGTTCAGCCTGAAGAAGAGTACCTGAAGGGGGCCTGTAGGGATGCTGGGGAGGGACTCTTCATTGGGCACTACAGTGATAGGACAAGGGGTAACGGGTTCAAACTTCAACAGGGGAGGCTTAGACTGGTTATGAGGAAGTTCTTTACTGTGAGGGTGGTGAGGCACTGGAATGGGTTGCCCAGGGAGGTTGTGAATGCTTCATCCCTGGCGGTGTTCAACACCAGGTTGGACAGAGCCTTGGGTGGCATGGTTTAGTGGGAGGTGTCCCTGTCCATGGCAGGGGGGTTGGAACTAGATGATCTTAAGGTCCTTTCCAACCCTAACTATTCTATGATTTTATGATTCTATAACGCTCAAAACTGATAGGGTAATTTTTCCTCAGGAATTCAAAATCATAGAATCTATGATTCTGAAAGCAGCATATATTAATTATATGCATTTGGTTATTTAATTAGTGCTAATTACTTATACCAAAATGTAGCAATTCTTATATCCTTTTAACTTCTAAAATTACCTGTCCTGTTTTACTGCACCATTTAATCACCCTGAGAAGCTATCAAAATATAAAGCAAGAGAGAGCAGAAAGATACTTTATTGAAAAAAAAAAAAAAAAAAGGTTACTTTTTCTGCGTATTGTTCTCTCTTCTGTTTCTTACGTTCATCTTATAAAATTACATTTTAAGGGTAATACAAGAACCATAATACATGCTACTTCTGACTTCTTTATTGGAAATATAGAAGTTCGTTAATACGTAAGATTAGTGCAGATACAGTATTGTAATTTAGGAGTGTTGTGTTTTGAGAAGTTCTCACCGTATTGATATTCAGCATTTATTGCTCTCCTGATAAAACTGGCCTGCTGCCAACCTCATGAATGTTGGCAGAGACAGACGAATTTTAAGACTGGCAAAGTAAGGAGGTCAGAGCCCCAGAGAATCACCTTAGTTTTCACACAGTTGAAGAATCTGTTACTTTCAAAAAATTTAGGACTTCTCCTCAACAGCCAGGAGAAAGCATGAGCAGCATAGAGTCTAACATACATCCACCTCTGAGTCTGGGAAACATTGCCTTTTTACTCTTCTTCCTGGGTATGTGAGTAAGCCCAGGTTATATTCTTTGCATCACTTTGCACTCTACTGACTCTCCACTGACTACATGGTAACTAAAGACTCCTGAAAGATATAACTGCAAAAGCCTGCTTAGTATATAATAAAGAAAAACCTTTTGGATAAGAATTATTGTCCAAAAGGAACTTTTTTCAGAGGAAGCATTTAATTCCATTTTTTTTTTTTTTTTTTTTTTGCATAAGAGAATAATTATTTTCGGGCAGTACTGGCCAAAATTCCTGATGACAATGTTCTGCATAGGCAGTCTGCTTACTTCTTGTTTATCTTAGAAATATATTTCCTAAATGTTTTCTTTCTATTAAGTGACTGCATTGAGATTCAGCTTCTCTCAGCATTATGTCAAAACAGCTATATGCAAACACAGGGCAGGAATAGCTCACAGTTGGTTTCCCTAGTCTTCCTTTTAAAAATACTGTTTTTGAAAAAGCCTTCCCTTTGCAAATAAATAAACTCTTGCAAATTAGAAGGGTTATGCGGCATCGAAAAACCCAGCATCTGCAAATCTGATGTCCAGAAAAAGAGCAAGAACAGGGCAAGACGATATTACACTTCCTTTCAGACCTCTCTCAAGCCCCAACATTTTACAGCTCCAGATTTTCTACCCGTGTTTTTATGTCTACTTACATGCTCCTGGTAGATCTGTCTTCTAAGAAAGCTTCCAGTTTCTCTTTAAAGTCACATAAATGTTCTGTAGCCACTGCATCTTGTGATAAGAAGTTCTACTTTTGCGGCCTCCCTATTGTGTGAAGTAGATAGATTTGGTTTTAAGAAACATCAACCTCTTAGTTTCACATGATGTCCTTAAATCTGGTACTCAAAGTCAGTGTAGGTCTGATACATGAGTTGTTCCATAAATTTGAGAGTCTTTCTCACCATTTTCTGAATCTCCTTCCGTTTTACTGCATCTTCTTGAGAACCAACAGTCTATGAAGTTTTTAAGGCGCAAGTCCAACATAGATTTATACAGAAATACAATGTTTCGGAGTGTTTGGTGGCTAGTTGGGGCGTTTGTGTGTGTGTGTGTGTGTGTGTGTGTGTGTGTGTGTGTGTGTACGTAAGAGGGGGGTCCTCTGTATTCCTTTCCACTTCACATTCTATAAAGCTAATAAATCATTCTTCAACTGCAGAGAAAGAGACTATAAACGTGTAAAGGAGAGCTTCATTGATCCTCTGCATGCATGGAACATGCTATTCCTCTCCGGTATGGTAGAACACAGAAGAAAAAAAAGACAATTTTGCAAGTATTTAGCTTTTTTTTTTTTTCTTGTTTACTGTATCATGATTTGCTGAAGAAGCAAGCAATCACATCCAGTTTTGTAGTACTCTTCACTAAACCTAAACTCTGATCTGTTGTACTACTGACACACAGGCACACATATACTAGAAGAAGTTGTGTGTATTTATAAAATCTGTATGAAACATTATACCTGTGGAATTCCAGAGTGATGAAAGAATCACTTGAGGTAATGCATATTACTGTATGTTTCATCAGAAAGGTGGTAAGCGCACTCTGGAGAGGCCCAGATAAGTCTTTGGCATCCAAAGTTAGATAAAAGCAGACAGAAACTTAATGTATAGATTTATAAAATTGCCATGCAGTTCCTGAGCATGGCGCATATCGACTAAGGGTAATATTACATTAATCATCTGCAAAAATGAACTAGAAAGAAAAAATATTTCAGTAAAGAAAGCTATTTTGTTTTCTTTTTTATAAGAAAAGTTCTAATGTGCTAGAGGAAAGACGTTAACTGCCATGAAATACAGAACCTTTATCTTGAATTCAAACTAATTCGCAGCACATAAATACTAAAAGTCTGTTGAAAATGATATAAAGAGTAAAAAAAGGAAAACTAACTGAAAGTACTGTAAATATATATTGAGAATATACATATCAAAATACATTTCAGGCCCATTGCTGAGGTGACTGTCTAGAGAGGGGACACCTGCAGCGCCAGATCGGGGAGAGCACGGAGCAGCAACAGAAACCAAGGGAGCCTCAAGTCCTCGACAAGACCTGCCCAGGAGCCCGCAGCTCAGCAGAGGTGAGGAGCTGACTCACAGGGGGCGGCGCCAGGAGGAGGGGCACCACCCTGACTGGTTAAAAACCTGCCCCAGGGAGCGCCGATGACCAGGGCGGGTTCAAGGCAGCTTGCATGGGATGGTGAGCACTCGCCGTATGACCAGGGTTCGGCTGCTCTGGCTGTCCCGGCGGTGTCCAGTGTAGGCACCCAGACAGAGCCGATGGTAAGGGAGGCTGTAGTGCAGAGTTCGGGGTGTAGAGAGTGCCTGCACTTCTCTCCTGGGCGGAGGATGCAAAATGGGCAGGGCTGCACTCTGTGATCCCTGGTGGAGGTCCTCCTGCAGCAGGTGGCTGAGCTGCAGGAAGCTGTTACTAGGTGTTACTAGGAAGGCGTCAGGGAAGCTGAGGGGAAACAGTACTGCTTGCTCCAGGACCAGACTGTGCATGGGCCTCAAGTGTCTACTGTCGCTCATGCAGGAAAGGAGGCCACTAACCCAGGAAGCTGGGAAACAGTAACAGAAAAAAACAACAAGAAAAGGAGGAAGAGGACAATTAAAAGCAAGGGGCTTCCCTCTAAATCTGTTGTCCCCACCCAGAACAACCAGCTAACTCACTGGTAAAAAAGATCACTACTGGTGCTACCAGGAAAAAGCAGCGGGCAGTAGCAGTAGGGGACTCTAATCTGAAAGGAACAGAGGCACCCATCTGCCGGCCTGACTCAGGCTCAAGGGAGGTGTGTTGCCTACCAGGGGCTCGCATCAGGGATGTTGCTGAGAAGCTGCCTGCTCTAGTTGGTCCCACTATTACCCACTTCTAGTGATCCATGTGGGTGCTATTGATAGAGACAGCAGTAGCTCGAAGAGCATAAAGAAGGACTACAGAGCTCTGGGAGAGGTGGTTAGGGGCTCTGGAGAGCAGATTGTCTTTTTGTCAATTCTCCAGGATACAGGGCAGGACCTTAAAAAGGCTAGGAGGATTGGCCAGGTTAATAAATGATTAAAAGTGTGGTGCCATAGTCAGGGGTTTGGGTACCTTGAACACGGGACTCAATTTAGTAGACCAGGTCTACTGGGGGCTGGTGGAGATGGTCTGAAAGAGAAAGGGAGGAGTGGATTTGGTAGGAGGCTTGTCAGACTGGTCAAGGATGCTTTAAACTAGATGTGTTGGGGGAGGGGGGCATCATTCCATCCCAACACACCCACTCACTTGCCAGCACCTATAGTAAGTGTTCAGAGCAATGTAGAGATATTCCAGCTGCTCCAGCCAAGGAGCTGGCTTCAACTGGATCTTGGCTCAGATGCCTCTGTGCAAATGCTCGTAGCATGGGGAACAAACAAGAGGAATTAGAGATGTGTGCACATCTACAGAGGTATGATATCATAGGCATCACAGAACCATGGTGTGTTGGCTCCTATGACGGGTGTGTTGGAATGGAGGGTTACAGGCCCTTTAGGAAAGACAGGCCTGGTAGGCGGGGAGGAGGAGTTGCTATTTATGTTAGGGATAGGCTGGAGAGTATGGAACTCTGTCAGGGGACAGGTGAGCAGTTGACACAGAGTTTGTGGGTCAGGGTTAAAGGCAGAACAGCGATGGGTGACATTATTGTGGGGATCTGCTACAGACCACCAGACCAAGGGGACTCGGTAGATGAAGCGCTCCATAGGCAGATAGGAGCAGCCTCACGCTTGCAGGCCCTTGTTCTCATGGGGGACTTCAACCACCCTTATATCTGTCGGAGAGATGGTACAGCCCGGCACAAGCATTCCAGGAAGTTCCTCGATTGTGTGGAAGACAACTTCCTTCTGCAAGTAATAGAGGAGCCAACAAGGAGAGGTGCCATGCTTGATCTCGTCCTCACCAACAGGGAAGGGCTGGTTGGGAATGTGATGCTCCAGGGCAGCCTTGATTGCAGCGATCATGAGATGGTTGAATTTGAGAACCTCAGGACAGTGAGAAGAACATGCAGCAAGCTCACTGCCCTGGACTTCAAGAGAGCAGACTTTGGCCTCTTCAGGAACCTGCTCAGTAAGGTTCCATGGGATACAGCCCTAGAGGGCAGGGGGGCCCAAGACTGTTGGTTGATATTCAAGGATCACCTGCTGCAAGCACAGAAGCGATGCATCCCAACTAGAAGAAAGTTCAGCAGGAGGGCCAGGAGACCTCCTTGGATGGATAAGGAGCTGCTGAGCAAAATTCAAAGGAAAAAAGAGGCTTATAAAAGGTGGAAGCAAGGTCAGGCGGCCTGGGAAGAATACAGCGATGTTGCCCAGGAAGCTAGGGACCAGGTTAGGAAAGCTAAGGCCCACTTAGAATTAAACTTGGCTAGGGATGTTAAGGATAACAGGAAGGGATTCTACAGACACATTACAAATAAAAGTCAGGATAGGGACAACGTGGGCCCTCTCCAGAAGCCATCGGGAGAACTGGCTACCCTGGATTTAGAGAAGGCTGAGGTTCTTAATGACTTCTTTGCCTCAGTCTTCACCGGCAAATGCTCTGACCACACCACCCAAGTCTTGGAAGGCAGACGCAGGGGCAGTGAGAATGAAGACCTTAGGCCCACTGTAGGAGAGAATCTGGTTCGAGACCGTCTTAGGAACCTGAACGTATACAAGTCCATGGGACCTGATGGAATCCATCCGTGGGTCCTGAAGGAGATGGTAAATGAAGTTACTGAGACACTGTCCCTCATATTTGAAAAATCCTGGCAGTCAGGTGAAGTTTCCGATGACTGGAAAAAGGGAAATACAACCCCCATTTTTAAGAAGGGGAAAATGGATGAGCCAGGGAATTACAAACCAGTCAGCCTCACCTCTGTGCCTGGCAAAGTCATGGAGTGGATTCTCCTGAAAGGCATGCTGAGGCACATGAAAAAAAACAAGGTGGTTGGTGTCAGCCAGCTTGGCTTCACTAAGGGGAAATCCTGCCTGATCAATCTGGTGGCTTTTTATGATGGGGCTACGGAACTGATGGACAGGGGCAGAGCAGCTGATGCCATCTACCTGGACATGTGCAAAGCGTTTGACACTGTCTCATATGACATCCTTGTCTCTGAGTTGGAGAGACATCAATTTGATAGGTGGACCGCTCAGTGGATAAAGAACTGGCTGGATGGCCACATGCAAAGAGTAGTGCTCAGTGGCTCAATGTCCAGCTGGAGACCAGTAATGAGTGGTGTCCCTCAGAGATCGGTGTTGGGACCGGTCTTGCTCAACATCTTGGTCAGTGACATGGACAGTGGGATTGAGTGCGCCCTCAGAACATTTGCTGATGACACCAAGCTGGATGGTTCGGTTGATACTCTGAAGGGAAGGAATGCCATCCAGAGGGACCTTGACATGCTTGTGAGGTGGGCTGATGCCAGCCTGATGAAGTTTAACTATGCCAGGTGCAAGGTCCTACACCTGGGTCGGAGCAATCCCAGGTGCTGCTACAGGCTGGGCAGAGAAGAGATTCAAAGCAGCCCTGTGGAGAAGGACTTGGGGGTGCTGGTCGATGAAAAAATGGACATGAGCCAGCAGCTTGTGCTCGCAGCCCAGAAAGCCAACCGTATCCTGGGCTGCATCAAAAGGAGCGTGACCAGCAGTTCGAGGGAGGTGATCCTGCCCCTCTGCTCTCGTGAGACCTCACTTGGAGTATTGTGTGCAGTTCTGGTGTCATCAACATAAAAAGGACATGGAACTGTTGGAACAAGTCCAAAGGAGGGCTACGAGGACGATCAGAGGACTGGAGTACCTCCCGTATGAAGATAGGCTGAGAAAATTGGGGCTGTTCAGCTTGGAGAAAAAAGAAGGCTGCGTGGAGACCTCATAGCAGCCTTCCAATATCTGAAGGGGGCCTATAGGGATGCTGGGGAGGGACTCTTCATTAGGGACTGTAATGAGAGGAGAAGGGGTAACAGGTTCAAACTTAAACAGCGGAAGTTTGGACTGGATCTGAGGAAGAAATTCTTCCCTGTAAGGGTGGTGAGGCCCTGGAATGGGTTGCCCAGGGAAGCTGTGAATGCTCTATCGCTGGCGGTGTTCAAGGTCAGGTTGGACAGAGCCTTGGGTGACATGGTTTAGTGGGAGGTGTCCTCCCCATGTCAGGGGGCTTGGAACTGGATGATCTTAAGCTCCTTTCCAACCCTAACTATAGCATGATTCTATATTTACAACATAAGTGATCTGTTAAAATAAACGCTGTATCCTGAGATTCTCATTTTTAATTAAAAAAAAAAAAAAAAGGATAGCTTACAGACTGGGAGGCTGAGGGTCTCATTTGTCTTATTGTATAATTGATATAATGTGAAACTGATGAACTAGTTTATAGAACACTAAAATTACAGTCAATCTAAATAAACAAATAACCACAAATCTTTGATCTCAATTAATGAGTTTTGTAAATCGCAAACCTTCTTTCACTGTTTCTCCAGAAATGTATGAAAAACTTTTAATAGGAAACATACAGGCTAAACCAGAACAGTTGGCCTGATATCCCATAATAAGTATTCAAGTACAGAAAATAACTCTACTTTCCAAGATTAGATGAGAAAGTTGCATAGTCTGTACATAGAAAATGTAATCTCTTTTATATGTAAATCCTGTCTAGGTTTCTTGATCTGAGAAAATTACGTCTGCTGAGAAATCTTTATACTGCAGTATATTTTCACAATGCATACATCATGCTAGATGTTTGAAAATAGTAGCTAATATAGTGAAAACATTGAGCATGACTCTCAATATCAAAGCAATTCTCAACTGTGTACTAAGCGTGTGCTGCATGATACTTGCTTTTTCACGCTTAAAATATAATTTCTCAGCATATTCTACATATCTGGATATCAGGAGAAAACATTTGACTCATAAAATCTAACAATACAGAACAAAAGTATGTGATAACATTCAGAACATAATTTTGCAGGAGAAAAAAATAAAAAGGGCTGTATTAAGACAAGGTCTCAAATGTAAAAAAACAGAGTTGGAATTCATATTCTAGAAGAGTTCTTACAGCTTGGTTTATTCTATAGATTATATGTGAAAACAATCCTTGACCTACCAAAATGTTTAAGTCTCCAGAAGTCATTGACAATTTCACTAAAAAAAAAAAAACAAAAAAAAAAACTTATAAAAAACATTTCTAGTCACTCACACCCAGCCTTCCTTTGCAGGTGTTCTGTAGGACAAATAGTGTTTGTCATGCAGAAAAGAAATCAAGATAAAACATTAAGCTTCTTGACAAATACTCTGAATGCTTCTATGCAGCAACACCAGCTGATTTTTTCATTTAGCTCAGAGGAACAACACAGTGAAAGGTAACATCAGAGGAGCAGACCTAGTTATGAGGAAGAACTGCAATCTCCATCATCCCCGGATTGTTTCATTGACTGTCACGCTCTCCTTCAGCTTTCAGCTTTGGTTATTTGCTAAATTGCAATCCTTGAAGCTACCGATTATTTATTTTTTTTTTAAATTTTTACAAGAGATTTTCCTACCTGAATGCAATGCTTCACCTGAAGGTATCTCAGCAACTGAATAAAATTCCTAAGAAATACAACTCTGCCAAGGAGTAAGCAAGAGTGGCAGAAGTATGACTGCAGCATACCTCAATTCCCTATTTTACTACGTGTTGAATAATGTTAAAATTGGATAAAAATGGTAGCTACAAATTTTCTTAAATAAATATAGCACAAATAAGTAAAGGCTTAAAACAGATCAGGCATTTATGAAAAAAGTGTTAATATAAATGAATGTCTATAAGAACATATTGAAATGCATATGCTATTATGGAGAAAGTGCTGAAGATTACGTTAAGAAACCTAAAAGATTTGTTCACGATAAGTAGACAATTAGAGAATATAGTCAAGATAAGGAAACTCTGATTTACTGGTTATAAAAAATAGAATTTATATGGATTGTATTTGAGCTGCATACTTGGTATTTTGCTGCTCTGAGTTTAGATTATTTTGAAGGTCTGACTTGAATTTGAATAAAATGAAAGAAAGGTTTGTGTGAAGTTTATTTTCAGCAAACCTGGTTTTAGGATTTATCCTTCTTGTAGACCATTCTGCTTTCAGGATACCTTAGCTCTAATTTGAGGAGGGAAAAAAAAAAAAAAAGCCTAAGGGGATTTAAAGCGTAAAAATTCTGTTTGACTCAGGTGTCTCCTGCTCTTGCCACCCTCAGACAAGATGCCATTGTAATTAACAACCAATCATGCAAACACTTTCTTGTTTAATTCTGGAACTGATGATCTAATTATTCTATGCTATAAAATACATAAGGGATATTAAGTCTGTGATAATGACTACACAGTGTAATGTCACTCACCGAAGAGGGGATCACAGCATGGAAGGCTTATACACCCTGCCAAAGTATAAGGCCATTTGCCAAATACTGTGGCAGGTGCATTGCCTAGCACACGGATTGCTTTCATGACTAAGCAATGCACAAAGATGATGATTTTTTATGAAAAGCTGCTAACTACATAATGGAAATTTATCAACACCCTGAACTTTAGTAGATAACACACGGTAATAGATCTCTGTATTGTAAAACATACAACATGCCTTACAGAGATTCTGTGAAAGTTCCTGGTTTTTCTTCCTATTTGCAACTAAATTAAATAACAATTGTATCATATAGCATGTATCAGCATCTCAACACTAGAATTCTGAATGTTGCAAAAGCTGATTACTAATCAGAAGTATAGCTATAAAACAGTGTATTATTTAAAGTACAAATGAAAAAAGAGTATTTCAGAGTTCGCAAAACACAAACTCAAAAGAAACTATATAAACACTGCTATTGTCCAATTTCTAACCTCTTGAACAATCTGCTCAAAGTTGGACTAAAAATATTATATTTATCATAGTACTAATGTTCACAGTGGGTATTATTCAAACAGTTCTTCAGCTTACACTGATGTTTGCAAGAACATTTTTCCGTAACTTCCACATATCCCTCCAGGTCCTACAATGTGAGAGAACCACTGTCTCCCAGTTACATGGTCTCTACTTTTCAATAAATGCTGTTTTTTCTTTTACCTGTGCATAAATGTCTAACTCCTTGTTTCCTCACAGGGTTATGTTATTCAAACATGAAACTAGGTCAGCATAAAATAATTCTGTGTGATAATGTAGAGTTAGAGATTATTTAATTTTTTTCAAAAAAGCAAGAATTATGGTTCTTACAGACAATAAACTGCTGCCATTTGTGTGCAGCTCAACTCCTTGAAGGACTTAATCATGCAGTCTTTACTGACTCTGATGCTGTCAAATATTTTTGGGCAGAATAGTAGATAGAAGAGGAAATAAAAATGCGGCACATTTTACTCTTTGCTTGTGGCAATGACCTAAATGTTCTACAATAACTGTTTACTCCAGTTTGCTCCAATCACCACTGCTAAACTGTTAACTAGCACCTTGATAAGCAATACGTGTCTGCACATAGTAGTTGTAAAGACATCAAATTTATTCTCTCTCTCTCTCACACACACACACACACAAACACATTATACTAAGTTCAAATAAACAAGAACAACTTTGGATTCTTATTGACTGAGTATTTGAAATCAACAGATGGTATTTCACAACTTTTTAAACAAACATTGGTCTTGTTATTCAGTAAGAAGTACTAGAACACTGTAAGAACATTACTTGATTTATTGACTTTTGTTATTTTTTAATTTATAAACTGAGTTTTTGTTGTCAACCTGAAGAAACAATGGTGATTCAAACATGCAACATGGATGACTCTGTCCAGGCTGTTTAAATCTCATGAAACTTTAGTGTAAGTATAAGTAACAGAAACTACTCCACACTATCTTAATCAATATAAGCCAAAATTGCTCAAAGAAACCATGTTGGTAGATAAAGCTGACCTTATTAAAACTAAACCAACTGAAACCACCAAATTAGGAATATAAAACACAGGAATAAAAATATTGTAGATGAATTAAAAAAACTAAAACAAAACAAAAACCATAGAACAAAGTAACAACAAACACACCACAGAACAAGTAGAAAAGACATAAGACAGAAATACACAATTACTTTAATCATAGAATTATAAAAAGATGTCTTTCTGAAGTGCAAAATACAATTCTGACCATGAAAGAAAATTTAAGATGTACAGAAAATATGTCTGTTTTCTCCCCCTGAAGTGTTCTGCATATTATCAAACAAAGAAATAAAGACAGGATTTCTGCAGTAAGTATAATTAGACTACTCATCTCCCAGTATCTTCTTTCTTTATACAATTTTTCTAACTGGGACTCTCATGAGGGAAAAGAAGAGCCATTCACTGCATAGATGGTACAGCTGCAATTTTAGAAGATGTTAGTAAAACTCTTGAGAAACTTCTTAATATAATTCTTTAGTTCACAGAAGTGGTAGAAGGTGGTAGAGTGGTAAAATATGTTCAAAAAACTCTCACAGAAAGCTTCCTTAAAGCTAATCACTTTTTATATGGCTAAGACATTTGTAAACCATCTGTTAAGTGCAAGAGTAATAGCTTGCTTTTTCAGTTTGTAGCAGTAGTAACTCTAAGAGCCTAAAGACAAAAAAAAAAAAAAAAAAAAAGCGAAGCTTCACAAAATGTTAGAACCAAATAAACTGCATAAAATATGAGTGCTTGTAACATAGCAGTGTCCCTTGTGTCATACTAGCCAACGTTTTAGTAGAAATCCTTTCATTCCATCATTTACTGAAGAAAATAGGCAAATGAAATATTAAATCTATAATACCCTGACTTTTAACCGTAAAAACATATGCAGTTCATAGGATGAGCCCAGCAGAAATAGCATACCTCAAAATATTTCTGCAGAAAGTTGGGGAATGAGAATAAAGAATCCAAACAAAGTTTAGCAAACACACTATGTTCTTGCTCGAAGAAATAACAAGAAGTTAAATTGTGATTGACTCCTTTGGGAATGCAAAACTAGGTTGGAGAGCAGTAAGCAAAAATAACTCTTCAACAGCTCAATTTCACATTTCCTCTCTCTTCGGAAAAAAAAATCAAAACAAACAAAAAAGGGCACTGACTCAGTCTTGGCATGCATATTTAAATCTTGGCAGTCTGTCATGCGTTGGGAACAGGACATACAGACTCTTCTAGGGATTCCCAGGAAAAGGATGCAAGTGGCTCTTCCTGTGTCACATGTATATTCATCTTTAGAACAAGGACAAAAGAGATCTGATGACGGTACATAATATACATAACATTACAATCCTTATTTCATGCCTGCACAGTGTGACTGCCTCCCAGCTCTGCAATGGATTAGCCATAATTGGTTAAATTTTGCTGTTAGGGTAGGTAAAGAAATTAATGTGCTCATTCTGTATAATAGAAAAACAAGTTCTCAGGCTAAACGGGACACCTGTAGTGGCACAAAATCAGTCAAAAGAAACAGCAGCGTAACACAGAGAGAGGCATTTCTTTGTGCTCTTCTGATAGCTGAAATCTCATAGTTCTTTGTATTAGAGCTTGCATGGTAATATTATTCCCCATTTTACAGATATTGAATTCAGGGATGCACTTACTGTCTGCATGAGAAAAGATCGGAAGTAATTTCCTCCTATATGTCTCCAATTACCTGTCCGTGTTTCAAGATTTCTGCAGTAAAATCTCTGGCTTTTTCTGCCTCTTTTTCTCCAGCAGAATAATAGAGAAAGAAACTCAGAGACCTGAATCCTGTTAGGTGCCCTAACCTTTATGTGGGTTCATTTAGAACTGGGCTGTTATGCATCATTTTCAGGAGCAAAAATATGCACTGTTATCCAAATGAACTAGCTCAGTTGTGTTAGTTCTCACTTGGCTGTAGTGCAACAAGATGACAAGGTTTCAAATGTGTTAACTTGTGTCGTAAAAAGGGTTGAAGAGATTTTCAGTCCCAAATGAACTAACAAATCAACTCTTTTTGCCAATATTTTACACAAAATATGAACCTTAACAATAGAAGAATTCCCTGTATATTAATAATTGTCTGAACAAGAGGTCACTGTTCAAATCTGTACATGCTGATTAGCCCAGGAACATTTTCTGCAAATACTTGGAAGTCCAGTCACTGGAATCACTCACAGATTTATATGTGAAAAGACTGGTAAAAATTCCAGCACTCACTAATATATGCTCAGATCAGGCTGCAAAAGCCTGTTTGCTTTTTTGGTACATCTCCACTTCTTGGGGAGCCTTTTTGCTACATCTCCACTTCTCAACTTTAAAATAAATAAGCATATCCTAGAGTTATTTCAGAAAGTGATGACTGAAACACAACAGGTAATGAGGGAACAGTTTAAGCTGTTGGAAGCATTATCATAAACAGAAGCCATAAATTCTTGTAATGCCTGCATATGCAAGATCTCAGCATCAATAAACACATAATCAGTATTAAAATAAGCTCAGAGAAGGTAACAGGTAAAACCTAAACGAATTTCATTGAAAGGTGAAATAATAATAAATAAATTACTAACCCAGTTTCATTTGTTTCAGACCACAGCTTTGACTCTTCTCAAGAGAAATAATCTGGTACTTAGTTTTTATAACAATATATTTAGCAGACTGCTATTTTATATTTCACATATTTCAGTTAATAGCTCATAGTTGCTTGCAAAAGAAAAGAACAAGTTATTGTCAAAGCTGCAAATACACATTAGAATTTAGTAAAGAAGCCCTATCCAAAATCAGTAAATAAGGGCTTTAATCTCAAATACATTTTTCATGCTATTACTCAGTTCTTGAGAGTCCCTCAATGCATGACTATAAATAGATATTCCATGGCTTACTACTTATGGTAGCCCCATTCATTAGACAGTCAAAGGTCCTAATTTTTCACTATTAAGTTTTGAACAATCAGTTTAGATAGCAATAAGAAAGTACATATTTTGAGTAAATGGTAAGAAAATACCCCAAACAAAAGAATGATTACGAGTGGACAGTCTTGCATTTTTTATCTGAAGAGAAAATTTCATGAAGTCTTATCTTGTCTCTGTTTATTTCCCAACAAGCATGCATCTCTTGTTATCTCCAGCTCAGAACCGAGTCATGGTATTTTCTGGTACCGAATCTTTCAACATCTGTCACCACTGTAGCTTCCTGTCACATTTCTGAGATCACACAAAGAAGTAGTGAGGTAGCAAGAGGCTGTGGAGAGCTTGGGGAAGAAGCATCCAGGACACTACCAGGTTTCTCTCCTGGCCAGATGTACCACTTCACTTGTATCCACCAAATAGACCACTGCAGAAATTTCCAGAGGAACTATCTTTTAGTTCCATACCTAAGTAACTTGTAAATTAATGTTGGAGGAATCTAACTTGCTGCTGTATTTGTTTGAAATAGGCACAGCATGGAAGTCATTGGGAGCCAGGGAAACTGGAAGAACAGGATGAATATGTAAGATTCCTTTCTTCATAAAATTGAGTAAAAGATTCTGAGGGATGACAAGAAACTCTAAAGACAGCAAAAATAGCTCTCCCAGGTGAAATATATCTTATTCTATAAAGTCACAAATGGCTATTAAACTACTTAAATGGTACTGTTAGGGTAATTAAATGCTGAATATCCAAGACAGCTGCCCCTTCAACATGGTCAGCTTCATGTGTTAAAGAGAAGACCTGATATATGTACAGAATAAAATGAGCCAGTTTACTACTGAAAAACATCCACAAATCTTTTCTTCCTGTCATCACCACAGTTACCTGACACAACAGAAAATCATGTTTTATTTTTTATCACTATTATTAAATTTAATGCCTTTGCTTTTAATTACTTGGAAAAATAAGCCTTTTAAATTATTTTTTATGGTACTGACCATAGAAAGACAAATATATTCTTCTAAAATAAAAATAATTGCCTATCTTTCAAAGATATTTTGTGGTGCATTACAGTAAAGACAAAATGGAAATAATGTGATATATTTAAGTTCTGAACATGTATAAGTGAGTTAGAGATGTGACTTGCAATTGAGGCAAACACAATTCCTCAGACTGTATTTCAAAACAGGCATTTAAGGAGAATGACATGAATCTCAATACATGTATTTACTTTTCTGTTATTTTGCCAGTAAGTATAGGAGACAGTGCAGCGCAGCTGGGGCAACTTCTTTCCTTCTGATGCAACATTGAATAAGGAAATTCAGCCTACTGTTTGGTCTTAAATTCTCTGGGAAAGAGCTACTATATGCTTTAAATTGGCTATGTATTGTTAATATATTTTCACATACACATAAAATGACCATCTTTTTCACAAATACAAATTTAAATGCTTCATATTCAAACATTTTCATAAATGAAAATAAAAAGGGGGGGTTAAAAACTGTTTTTCCAAACTGAAGTCCAGTGAAACCAGCTGGTTTCTGTGCATTCAGACAGCATCATCCCCCTCAGTTTTTAGCAGAAAATTCCTAATTAGACCAATGCATGATATAGGCAATGGTTTTTTTGTGTGTGTGTGTGATTTTATGAAGCAGTACAACCCAACTATAGAATAAGTGAGAATTAGGCCAACCTTTATTTATAGGCAGTTTTCTTTAGGAGTCTGCTTTTTACCCTTTCAGCATCTCCTTCACACCATTCTAATTTCAGCAAAACAGCTAAAAAATCTATGATTTTTTTTTTCTCCAAGTTTATGCATTTTATTCTTGTGACATTTGCAGGAATTAATTGATGATGGCAGCTTTCTCATCTCTTGGCATAATAAAACTATCAAGAAGAATGTTTCAACTTACAGGTACTATAATTTTAGCAAGAGCAAGAGAAAGCAGACTTGTTCTTATCAGTAAGTACTAAAATATACTTTTGTCTATGGCTGTATCTTTGTAAAACAGGAAGTAGTTTTTCATTTGACAGCTGGATAGCAATAAAGTCTAACAATTATACTCCAAACATGATTTCTCCTACCTCTGTATACTAATATCTCTGCAATTTACTGTTGATATGTTGGCTAAACAGCGGATTACATTTTGTAAAGATATTCACGAATCGGACTTGTGTATCTGTTCCATGGAAATAAATTCTGTTTGAGTTCATTGCCTTGGTGTAAAAAACAAACAAACAGACAAAAAAACCCACAAAAACATTCACAGAATTTTTGAAAAATTTTATCACAAAACTGACAAAATTACAAAAAAAAAAAAAAAAAAAAAAAAGAGAGGGGTAAAAAGAAGACAAAAAGAAGCCTATTTATGGATAGCATTCAAAAAGTTTTCTTTAGGATTTACGTCTGTTGTAGAAGCAATTTCAGCCATAAGTGATCTTCCTAGAACTACAAATCAATGCAGAATACAACCCGCAAATTTTCATGAGAGTTCTATAAACAAGTTCTAAACATAGCCTCCTTCAAGGGAGAACTGCACATTATGCTAAAGTTTTCTCCTCGAGTTGTTCATTCTCAGAGATACAGTTCTATAGTTTGTTTAGCAAAAATCTAGATGGAAATATTCATATGCTACAAAGGTGGACCTCTGTTCTGCCAGTGCCGAGGCACTGATTTGACAGACACAAGGCCAAAACTATAAACTTCACATAAAAAGGATAACTAAAACCTGAAAAAAATTGCCCAAAGGCAATCAGGATATGCATTAACGTAAATGCATAAATTTGAAATATTCTCCTTAAGGTCACAATAAAACTATTGTGTTTTATATACTATTGTGTTTCAAAACACAACTGTGTTTTAAAAATGCAAAAAGAGAAATATTATAACTGTTCTATACAAACTCTCAAACAGAAACAGCCGCTTATCATTTTTACTGCCTTGGCTGTAACAGGTCTTTAGACCTCTTTCCCACCTTTAGGTAGGAAAAACATTTGGCTAGATTACAATAATGCAAAAAAAGAACCAATTTTCTCAAAAGTAAATGCAGCAACTGTTGTAAATTATGGTTTCTTTTACCAGTCTGGAAGAAAAGAAAAAAGAAAAAAAGAAATTACAAGAATTCAGTAGAGAAAGAACACTGACATATTAAGCAAATTAGTCAGCTTCCCATTCAATAATTACCTGACGCTCTCTTGATTAGCAGTTGCATACTGATGTATGTAATTTTAGAATTTACTGTGAAGCTCATACACTCTTGGAAGACTTTTCACAGCAAAGTTTACATGGCTTCAGCTATGTGCAATTTCACCACTACTTTAAACTTTGTAAACATTAAAAAAAAGCTGATGAAAGGGGTTTACTTCATCTTAAGCATTTTAAAAAATAAGCAGGAGCTTTTACATGTCATTGACAAAAAGACATGTACTGCAAAAAATATTTAGATAAAGAGGGTATCTGATACCAGTAACTGCTATTGTCAGATCTTGAAGAAAATAGCCACTAATTTCTTTAGGATACTTCAACACTTCAAAACCTTACATGCCAATGAACAGACATGCAGATATTAGAAAATAATTGTGCCCAAAAATTTAACAGAATTTGCTAGTGCAACCTCCCTATTCCTCATGAAAACATTAATTTCTTCAAAATTTCACTGCAGAAAGATTCCTACATTTTTGGGATGCTCTACTGTTTATGTTTTGTGCCTGGACATTCATGATGTGGAGAAGCTGGATGAGAACAAACAACTTGCAGTTACCTTGAAAAAAACTCTGACTGTATTTTGGGTTCATGCAACATCTTTGGGACAAGCCTGACGGATTCTCTCAGAGAAAGTCCGGCATGCCAGAATTTGCCTTGGCATACACAGTTTACTGCTGCAAATCAGATTATAGCTTTTAAAGGATCAAATGCCATCAAATGGCATAGATGAAGATTTCATCAAAGACAGTTGTTCAGGAAATACTGATAGGGGCAGGGTGATTTGAAATTTCAAAGATGCACACTAACTACCATGCTCTAGTGGTGCAGAATGCAAAATAACTGTAACATCAGAAAACATTTATTCCTCCGGGTTTTCACTACTTTGATTCACCTGGAATATCAACGGATAAAGCTAGTATTGCTGGGTCCTGTCACCCTGTACAGCAGCTCTGCCACTGCAGGCAGAGAACTTCTATAATCTGTTGTCATAGAAAGTTGTGTACCCAGATAGTATCACTGGTTTAGAGCTTGGAATTTTACAGACGAGGTCTGTAAATAGATGCCAAATAGAATAGGCAGAGATACCCTTCTAACAACTCCAAAGAACTCCTGTGGCTGTTGTAGCAGTACAAGACATATGGCATGCAGATACTGATAGGCCATTACCTGATGAGCACCACCTTTTGCCATGGTCAGATATAGAGCATGCTCAGTTTACACAGAGTAGAACCTTTACTGAGTTTACATTATGAGCCAAAATATGTCCCAAAATTTTAAAACATTGTAATGATATCTCTTCCAAAACCAGAAGACTCAGAGCTAGGGACCAGATTAGGAAAGCTAAGGCCCACTTAGAATTAAACTTGGCTAGGGATGTTAAGGATAACAGGAAGGGATTTTAAAGGTACATTGCCAATAAAAGACAGGATAGGGACACCGTGGGCCTTCTCCAGAAGCTATCGGGAGAACTGGCTACCCTGGATTTGGAGAAGGCTGAGGTTCTTAGTGACTTCTTTGCCTCAGTCTTTACCGGCAAATGCTCTGACCACACCACCCAAGTCCTGGAAGGCAGACGCGGGGACGGTGAGGGTGGGGACCCTGGGCCCACTGTGGGGGAGGATCTTGTTCAGGACCACGTTAGGAATCTGAATGTATACAAGTCCATGGGACCGGATGAAATCCATCCACGGGTCCTGAACAAGCTGGCAAATGAAGTTGCTAAGCCACTGTCCATCATATTTGAAAAATCATGGCAGTCAGGTGAAGTTTCCGATGACTGGAAAAAGGGAAATATAACCCCCATTTTTAAGAAGGGGAAAATGGATGACCCAGGGAATTACAGACCAGTCAGTCTCACCTCTGTGCCGGGCAAAATCTTGGAGCGGATTCTCCTGGAAGGCATGCTAAGGCGCATGAAAACCAACAAGGTGCTTGGGGACAGCCAGCATGGCTTCACTAAGGGGAAATCCTGCATGACCAATCTGGTGACCTTCTATGAAGGGGCTATGGAACTGATGGACAGGGGCAGAGCAGTTGATGTCATCTACCTGGACTTGTGTAAAGCCTTTGACACTGTCTCACATGACATCCTTCTCTCTAAGTTGGACAGACATCAATTTGATAGGTGGACCACTCGGTGGATAAAGAACTGGCCGGATGGCCACACGCGAACAGTAGTGCTCAGTGGCTCTATGTCCAGCTGGAGACCAGTAACGAGTGGTGTCCCCCAGGGATCGGTGTTGGGACCGGTCTTGTTCAACATCTTTGTGGGTGACATGGATAGTGGGATTGAGTGCGCCCTCAGCAAGTTTGCCAATGACATCAAGCTGTGTGGTTCGGTTGATACTCTGGAGGGAAGGAATGCCATCCAGAGGGACCTTGACACACTTGTGAGGTGGGCTGATGCCAACCTGATGAAGTTTAACCATGCTAAATGCAAAGTCCTACACGTGGGTTGGAGCAATGCCAGGCACAGCTACAGGTTGGGCGGGGAGAAGATTCAGAGCAGCCCTGCGGAGAAGGACTTGGGGGTGTGGGTTGATGAAAAAATGAACATGAGCTGGCAGTGTGCGCTTGCAGCCCAGAAGGCCAACCGTATCCTGGGCTGCATCAAAAGCAGTGTGACCAGCAGGTCGAGGGAGGTGCTCCTGCCCCTTTACTCTGCTCTCGTGAGACCTCACTTGGAGTATTGCGTGCAGTTCTGGTGTCCTCAACATAAAAAGGACATGGAACTGTTAGAACAAGTGCAGAGGAGGGCCACGAGGATGATCAGGGGACTGGAGCACCTCTCGTATGAAGATAGGCTGAGAAAATTGGGGCTGTTCATCCTGGAGAAGAGAAGGCTGCGTGGAGACCTCATAGCAGCCTTCCAATACCTGAAGGGGGCCTATAGGGATGCTGGGGAGGGATTCTTCATTAGGGACTGTGGTGAGAGGACAAGGGGTAATGGGTTTAAACTTAAACAGGGGAAGTTTAGATTGGATATGAGGAAGAAATTCTTTACTGTGAGGGTGGTGAGGCACTGGAATGGGTTGCCCAGGGAGGTTGTGGATGCTTCATCCCTGGCGGCGTTCAAGGTGGGGTTGGACATAGCCTTGGATGGCATGGTTTAGTGGGAGGTGTCCCTGCCCATGGCAAGGGGGCTGGAACTCGATGATCTTGAGGTCCTTTCCAACCCTTACTATTCTATGATTCTGTGATTCTATGACTATCAGAGTACACTTTTGTACAAGGAAAGAGTAAGTACGGCAGGCAGGGCCTGAGGGAGGAAAGAATATGTAGAAGTGCAATTGTGAAACTGAAGACATAACCATTCTTTTCTGGGCTTGGGCTGACTCATCCAGCTGATTAACTCTACCAACCAAGTCACCACCTTGCATATGCCTGAAATTGTCTTTTCCTTTTAAGGTGTCCTGGGTTCCCTGCCTTTTATTGCGATTAAGAGATCTAACAAATTATTTTCATATGGTTATGTGTAATGCATTGGTACATTTTTCTTTTGGACTAAATGCGCCCTCTGGAAGTCTTACTTCACCTACAGTTTCAGCTAGGTAAACTTATTTCCATTATATTAAAGTTTAGCACTGCCCTCTAGATTATAAATAGCACTGTTGCAGCTTATGTTTCATCAGTGCAGATGAAAGAATAAAAAAGATCAGCTCCCAAAGAGCTATGGACTCTGAACCATTGGCTTATGTAGAAGGAGAGAGCAAAAGGTCTGTGAAGACAACCCTTTCTGCCTTTATTCCTTTTGCTCAACATTCACATAGGAAAAAAATAATCACGGAAGAAGAACTAAGCCAAAAACATTGTCTTTAAATTGGAAGCCTTTATAACTGCCACAGAAGTTCAGATGGTGGTGTAAATGAATGCTGATGCTCTCTAGTATTTCTAAAAGTAAAATTGCTACCTCCTTTGGAAAACTGACTCTTTGAGCTAGATAACATATATAACAAACACCCACATATGTACAGATCTTACTGTGGGATGTGAGCTCCAGGGGCTGATATTTAACAGAGTGATATTCTCAGTGTTGCACATAATTTCCATATACTATTTTTGTCTGCTGGCCTTCTTTTTTTTTTTTTTTCTTCCTCACTGAATTAGGATGAGGAGCAAATAAGAGTTTTTGTTTCATTTTGTTTTCGTGGTTGTTTTTGTGTATTGAAAACTATTGCAATGAAGTAATTTGTAATACTTTTCACATTAAAGGTTAATGAAACCAACACAAAGTGCACAAAATCATTTCATGTGTGTCATAAGAATGGCATTTGAATAAAACACACTTCCTAAAAAACACAGTTTTATTCTAAACTATACTGTTCAGCTGTTGCCAAATTTAAGTATCAGAAAATTAAAGGGAACATAGATTGATATTTATTTTATGAACTTTTCCAATATAGGAATATTTCTTCCCAGCACAAAGCTTTTATGCTCAGACATAACTAACAAACGTTCGCCAGGTCAAAATGTTTAATATTATGAGTATCTAATAAAACATTGCTGATTAGATTGTCACATGGACACAATTGTATACACTGGCTCAAATCAATGCCAGCATTTTTGCCAAAATTAATCAATTACACCATTTGTGACATTTTATAGGAATTAAATACCATGGCTCAGTTACTGGAAACTGCAGCTAAAAAGTAGGACACAGAAAAATTAGCTTTAAAGGGGGAGGAGAGAGATGAAGTTTCTTTAAAAGTGTTTCATTTAACATGTATTTCTCTTTCCTTACAATAGTTGAAGGGTAAATCTGATGTAATCCCAACCGTATTTGAAACTTCACAAATCAACAAAATTTAGTTTCAGATACTCACAAGCCATACATGTGCAACAATCTTGGCTTTATATATTTTCATTGTGCTATCCTTTCATGAAATTGTGCATTAAAATAACTGCAGCTGTCACAGGAAAACCAAGCTCCCTTAAATCTTAAAAACCATGTTCAGTGATAGCTGAAAATCACGGTCTAGAGAATTTATATAGAAAACAATGAAGTTTTTTCCCCTAACATGATTAATGGATTAAACCTTTTAATCAAGAAAAATGGTGTTTAAACATTTGTCCTGTATTTTCATACGGTGACCATTTTATTCTGTGGTCAGAATAAACAGATTTATTAAATGCTTACATCGTCTTTATAATACAGATTTGTTCTCTACAATTTATTTCCAAGTATTTTAACAAATGCGGCATCAAATGAATCAACTTAAGACATTTCCACATTTTCAATGAGATCTTCCTACTTTTAATAGATTTTGCCAACAGAAAAATATTGCAAATATTGAGCTTAAATGTTTTTATTTGCAGTGTGAAATCATGTTACTGGTAATTAAAATTTAAGTAATTACAAAACTGTCTTTACTATTCTCATCACTCTTTAATCACCATGCCTTGATCTGCTTAACAAATTACTTTTATTCAGAAGTCTTCCACTTAAATAACTAAATTTTTGACCTTATCACAAATTAGTTTTTCTGTTTTCCCCCATACTTCGTCGTTATATTAATTCCTTCTTCTGTTTTGACACAATTCTATTTATTTTAAATTTAAAAAAAAAAAATTAATCCCTACCTTCGGACAAAATTTGCAGGGCCCTCTTGTAGGGCCCTCTTTTCTGGTAAGTTACTCTCACAGTAAGAAAGAGTTCTTTATTTTTGGCATTTCTCTTTTTATTTTAGCTTCTTCCCAACTTAGTCTAGTAGCTTGACTTTAAAAGTGTAGTAGCATAACCTGTCTTGAACTACCCATAGGTTTCAATACAAGGACCTGTCTAAGACAATTTGTAGTTTTTTGACATATATTTTGATAGTCATTAGGTCAACACTTGGGAGAGGGATAATCTAGAAACATTAAATAGGTATTTTTATGCATTCTTGCATCACTTTTTCCTAGCAATTGTTCCATTTCACTATTATATGATACAAATCATCACACCTTTTGAAAGGTATGTATTTCATGTCAACTTGCCTTAGTCTTTGATAAAATGACTGATACAAACAAAAAATACAGATAAATGAAGATTTTTTTTTTTTTTAAATATAATTTGTGGCAATTACTGTAATTTTTTTTTAGTGGCACAGGAAAAGCAGAACCAAACCTAAATCTGCAACCATCAAATACTGAAAAGCAAGTAGCAACAGTTCTACAAAATCCACACTGAAAATTCAGAACATCAATTCTCATAAAGATTTCATTTATTTCAATACTCTCCATACTAGAACTGCTAATAAGCAAGCTCAGAAGACAACAAAAACATGCTACTAAAGTAGGTGATTGGTTTCTTTAACAAAAAATTCCAGAGGAGTTTTTTGTGCAGTAAAGTAAGAAGTTCAGAGAACGGAGAACTCCTAAATAACAGCTAGCAAATACTTGAAGATTTTTGACTGCATAGATGTGCAAAATTAGAAAATAAAGACACTTTTGTATGTCACAAGGGAGAACTGTAGGGATTAATGGATTAATCTCCCATCTGTAGCAAATAGTAGATGAATGATATTAGTTGATAAAAAAACAAACACAAGCATTCCCATTCTCCCAAATCACACTGAATCAAGTTAATAGCACCTTAGATTAAAGTTTCCTTTCAAGTTTTTAATAAAACACACAAAATATCTTGCACATGGAATAACTGACGTGAAGGCAAATAACCAACATTTAGCTATGTAAAACAGTCAAAGTGACCATTTTGTGGTTACTTTTTTCATTCACTTATCTATAGTTAATTTTGTTATATCTGGTTTTAATCTGGATAAGGGGACCATGACCATATTTTTGCCATTTTCTTCTATTCCTTCTTCACCCCCAAGCTAAACCTAATGAAACTTTAGTGCTTGACTGAAAATACAAGAATGCCAGGTGGGAAAATAAGAAGTTACTAATGTACTAATTTTAGCAAGACACTAGAGAAGAGACAGGCTCTAGAAGGCTGTTAAATAGGTCCTCAGCCTCATGTTACAGTTATGAAAAGGCTTCCTACTTTTCCAAATGCTACTTAGGATTTGGAGGATTTCCTATCCTCACAGTTAAGCATACCACATTTTCTTAAATATTTCCTGTTGCATCTCCTATCCTCATGGTATGCTTAACCAGGAGGACAGGAGATGCAATGGGAAATAGTTAAGCAAACAGGAATCTCCTCCATCTAAGAGAAGATACTAAAATCAAAACTGTACATTGTCTGATTCTTTCTGTAGTATTTACCCAAATAATAGTCACCTCAACTATCGTATTCTTTCATTCTTTATACCATTTTCATTGTAAACATGTGAGCATTAGCAAACTGCAACATTTAGAAAATTACGAAACCTGAGCTCACAAACATGACAAGAGCTAAATCGAAAATACGTATATATATAAATATATACATGCACATATACATATCTATAACAAGCACATAGGGATTAATTCTTTTGAGAGAAGCTTGTTAAAAGTATCACAAAACTAAATCCCCGCCATATAAGTAGGATGATGGTGAACAAAACTCTCATTACAACACAACTCTCTGAGTGTTTCAAGCCAATAATGCTTATGACCTTTTGCCATCCATCACATTCTTTTCAATTCAATAACTACTATGCCAAGCTTTTTTTTTTTCACTTTAAATATTTTATCACTTGAGAGATATTTTATCACTATTGGGAGATGTAACTGAATGTACACTAAGACTTAAATCACATTTTGCCTTATGAAAAGTACAGTTTCATATTTTGAAGCTCACAGGGGTTGATGGTAAAGACCTGTTACTTAGTTGAGAAGTTTATTTGCCACATACATTTTGGTGAGACCTAATGACAGAAGAGAGAGTATGTTCACTGAATTGCTTTGTATCATTGTTGAGAAATGATGAAACAACACAACCACATTTGTATATTCATTCAAGTTGGAAATATGCCTTAGTCTGGGATAAAGATTTAAAAAAAAAAAAAAAAAACACAAAAAATGTATAAGTTTAATGTTGACTCATTTGTTCAGTCGAAAATTCAGAGTAAATGAGGAATGGATCTGCAGAGAATGTCTCCCTCATGAATGTTGCAAAAAATTGAATTAAAATATAGTACATGGCAGGAAAAGAAAAAAATAGCTCGACATGCATACAATACGATGTATCAGTTTTAAAAGTTACTTCAGGAAGTAAGATGGGCAACATTTGAACAGAGAAAACAGGAAGCCACAGACAACACAAAAACTGGATGAAAAGCTTTAGAAAGAATGAGTAAGCCTGCAAAGCAACTGCTTTTCATGATACATCAGTTCCCTGCAATACATATGTTCATTGATGACTGTGTGGCCCATCAGTGAAGTTGACTAGACTGGCACTGCAGAATTTCACCTAGTCCTTCAATTCCCTGTGTTCAGCACACTACGTTCCCTCGTTACATACCTCACAGCCACAGAGGTTGTAAAACTCTATTACAAAGACAATTTTCCCTTTGCCAGTAAGAATTATGAAGAGTATTCTGCTGTTCAGGGAATTTGGTGGCCACCTGCATAGGAGTGATAAGAAGCTACACTGGGGGAAAGGGATCAAAACTGGAAATTATTAACAAGAGGTAAATAACAAAGAGTTAAAGAAAGCAAAGCTTGAATAAACAGAAACGTGCAAATGAAGTGAGAGAGGACACTATAAAAAAAAAATAAAATCCTTGATATTTCTCTTGAATGATCTTCCAAATAAGTTGCCTTTATATCTCCAAGTCCGAGGCAGACTTTCTTTCTCTCATGGGACAGAAAGAATATTTTCAGTTAATCTTCTGTGGAAATTCTTCTCTGAAGCATATTAGTGACACCTGTACATACAGTGTCAGAGTGATTAAGCCGTGCCACTAACTCCTCTAGACCTAATTCAATAGACTATTTTTGTTTAAAGATCCATTACCCTACAAATGAACAGCTTCTTAATGCAACATGTTTGACTACATAGTCATCCATCTGTATGAGCTAATTACATTACCCAAATTACTGACAGTGTTCTTTCATTTACTGCACAGACATACAGAACCCAAATGGTTAATCTTCATTCTCACATATTAATTATTGCTACAGAGTAGTCCAGAGACTTTCATTAAGCAAGCTCTGAATACCACTGGAGAAGACACTTAAAAAATAATAATGGCCTTGCATGTACTGCAAGGTAAAAATGACCATGAAAGAGAATGAATGATGTTTCCTGGCACCAATAATTCCACCTCCTGAGAATTTACTCATACTTGTTGTGAAAGTAACTATCTGATTTACAGTCATAATGTCACAACATTCACAAATTACATTTTTATCTCCATTCCTTTCCAACACATTATAAATATCCTTGGACATATCAGAACACTCAATCATTCCATTAGAGAACTATCTGTGATAGTTTTATGCAGCTGAGTGTGTATACAACTGTATTTTTAAATAACATGATGCTAAATGTATTGAAGGAAAATGGGGAACACACAAACATAAGGTCAAATGTCAAGTTCCTCAAACAAGCAATTGAGTTAAGTTCATATTCTACTAATCATCTTTAGTATTTTAAGGTACTATCGTATGTGTTAAGATATTTATATTTATATTTATATTTATATTTATATTTATATTTATATTTATATTTATATTTATATATAAATATAAATTGCTGAATTTATATGCCTGATATGATAAATATCGTTCTAATTTTCCTGGTTTTGGCTGGGTTAGAGTTAATTTTCTTCCTAGTAGCTTGTACAGTGCCGTGGTTTGGCTTTAGTCTGAAATCAACGTTGATTACACACCAATGTTTCAGTTATTACTAAGCGGTTCTTACTCTGATCAAAGACTTTTCAGTGCCTAGTCAGCGAGGAGGGGCACAAGAGGCCAGTAGGAAGCAGAGACAGGACATGTGACCCAAACTAACCAAAGGGGTATTCCATACCGCAGCACAACATGCCCAGTATATAATCTGGGGAGAGGTACCCAGAAAGGACCAATCGCTGCTCAACGTTGGGCTGGGTACTGGATGGCAGGTGGTGAGCAATTGCATTGTGCATAACTTGTGTTTGTGTTTTTTTTTTCTTTCCCCTTTTAGTTTTATATTCCCTCCCTTTCTTATTTCCCATATTAGTAGTAGTATTAGCAGTAATACTATTGTATTGTACTTTAGTTACATTTCCCTCTTTCAGTTTTATATATCTCTCCTTATTTCCATTATTATTATTATAATTATTATTGTTGTTGTTGTTATTACATAGTAATTTATTTTAGTTATCAAACTCCTCTTATCTCAAACTGCGGGCTTTACACTCTTTCGATTCTCCTCCCCATCCTGCCTGGGGAAAGGGGAAGGCAGGGGTGAGCAAGCAGCTGCATGGTACTTAGTTACCAGCTGGTATTAAACCACAACACCAATCCATAACAGTGGCAAGTATTTGTTTGAACTGAAGTAGTATATCAAATGCCAGAATAAACCATCAAATAATGTTTTTATCATTTCCCCCAATCAATTCTCTTTTCAGCCCTATAAGTAACGAATGTTCTACACTGAAGCAAAATACTTAACTTTTCTTCAGTATGCAAAAGCCATCTTTGAGATACAGATGGAATATATCCAATGTTGGCAAAATAACTGTTTCTAGCAGAAGCAATTTTTGTACTGTGAATTAATTCCCCCCAATTCTTGCTGATTGAAATGCCCCATCAGTATTTTCCTTTAATGCTTCTTTGAGCACATTCTCTTGGAATACTAGAAGATGTGTGCATGCATGCATGGAAAATCTCAAGTCTAAACCTGCTTTCTGTAGGGGAATCCATGTGCCCTTACTCAAATAGTTTGGGAAAAAAACAAATTCAAACCAATGGATTTGTTTTTCAGATGAAATTATAAAAGAGTTCAGCATTTTTGTATGTAAGGAGGAAGTACACAAGCAGGCTGGTGATAAAAGAACATCCTATTTTCTTATAAAACTTAGCATACAACATAAATCAGCAGAACTCATTACAAATATTTTCACTGGTTGATACTAATTTTTAGAAAAAGGTTGAAATAGATCAGGCTTAAAAACACCATTCTAGGACCCCCTATGTCGGATGCTGGTGCAAAAATTTAATTTTAGAAAAACTCCACTTAAAATTTAAGTGGAAGATATATAGCATTGCATTTATCTTATCAGAAAGGATGTTTGCCATTTCAAGGAATCAGTTATTTTGGGGAATGCAGAAAAAGAGAAGTAAGCCACAGCGAAGTAATGCATTCTACAATCACTGTGTATGAAAACCTGAAGTACTGGAGTGTTACGGTTGCATTCAAACATTCATAAATTAAGATGCCACTCTTGCCAATCGGATAGAATATATATCCAATATTTATAGCACTCCCTTGTCTTCACCTCCATGTCCTGGTCTTCTTAACCCTGTCCTCCCATTGTCTTTCATTCCTGCAGATTTATTCCTTCACTGAAATCCACAGCTGTTTTAATGGTAAAGCTATGTTTGCCTTTTCCTTCATAAGATGGGTGAAAGAAAAGGGAATAAGGAAAGAAGATGGTTCCCAGCTTGTCCTTACAATTTTTACAGAATGTTTTGCCTTGATACTAGGCTTGGCGGCATGGGTCCACTTTACTCTTTAAGCATACAGTTATCAGTAGGAAGGTACATAATAATTTCACTGACATCCATTTCATTCTCAATGGTACATTAAAAAAAATAAAAAAAAAAGCATCACACCATTATTATGTTGCCATTAAAGTATGAAGTGGTATCAGTGCTCAGCAGAATGGCTATCTGAGCATGTTACCATCAGAAAAAGTCCAAATTATTGTGAGAGAAGGTTGGCATGATTGATTTAAATTCAGTAACAATTTTGGAAGGCAGTGGCGGGGGGAACACCGACTTCCCACCTTCGCTGATGCTACACAATATTCTGCTTAAGGCAGACACAGATGGGACCTGCCAGACTTTCAAGCTTGTTATGTCAGAAATACAGCCTGGAAACAATTCTCTTGAAAGGGTTAGAGAGTTTGGCAAAACTGTGAATGGAGTAAGTAAGGAAAGGAAGACCTGCAGCTTGGTACAAGAGACCTGTACAGATGATTTGTTCTAAAGTAGCAATGGGCAATTTCCCTGGTTTGTCCAGCTAACTGGCAATGAGAAAGCTGCTGAGTATCAGTATTATTAAAAACAGAAGTGCTTCAAATCACATACTTTCCTCCCTAGTTGATTCACCTCTCCAACTCCTACACTGTCATTAAAGGGCGATGTAGGAGTTGGAGAGACACACTGTCACATTACTCTCTCTGTCATGTGTTGTGAAACAGGAATAGCAACATTTCTTCACTAGGGGACTCAGGTCATTAGCAGCTGCAAAGTATGGTGACATTTGCTAATGGAATGTAGTACAGCAATACAAAGTGTTGTTATAATGGGAAACACATTATGGTCTTCACACTTAAAAGCACTTCTGTATGTGTACTTCAGATGGTAATTTTGAAAACTAGCCTATTGTGTCTGCTAATGAACTGCTGTTTATGATTCAACAGAACTGGCAGAGCAAAATCTACCACCTGGATTCACAATGCAGTCCTGAAAAAGGAGTCAAATACTCGACACAACTTTGTCACAGCTTCCAAATACTTTATTCAATTTCCTACTTCAATTCAATTTTCTATTAAAGCTTTAGGTGTCACAGACACCATCGCCGATTTTTATAGAGACACAGAATAACTGGTTCTGTGGAAGTAAATATTTCCTATGCATTTTTATCAGTCAATATTTTAGGGAAGAAGCCAGTCAGTTCCACAGCCAAATCTGAAGTGCTTTATCTTGCCAACAAAAACTAAATTTGTTTTGTCAGTAAAGAGAAAAAAGAAGGAAAAAAAAAAAAAAGTACGGCCAAAAAAACCCCCAAAACTGTAAAAGCAAATGTATTTCCTAGATGGTTTAGCTTCTCCTGGTGAATCAACTCTTCTTCTCAAAACATCATGATGTTAAATTTATGGGATACTAAGAAAATTGGGGCTGTTCAGCCTGGAGAAGAGAAGGGTACATGCAGACCTCATAGCAGTCTTCGAGTATCTGAAGGGGGTCTACAAGGATGATGGAGAGCGATTCTTCATGAGGGACTGTAGCAATAGGACAGGGGGTAAAGGGTTCAAACTTAAACAGGGGAGAATTAATTTTGATATATGGAAGAAATTCTTTACTGTTAAGAGTGGTGAGGCACTGGAGCAGGCTACCCAAGGACACCTTGGCGGCCCCATCCCTGGCAGTTTTCAAGGCCAGGTTGGACAGGGCCCTGAGCAACCTGGTCTAGTGCAAAGTGTTTCTGCTCATGGCAGGGGGATTGGAACTAGGTGATCTTAAGGTCCTTTCTAACCCTAACCATTTTATGATTCCGTGACCCCAGTTTCAGGACATATTGCTGGTACCATTTCATGCATGTTTCTTCTGAAAATTCAGATTCTTTCTGAGACAGCATTAAATTCACTGCCCTAATTGTCCCTAAGCGCATTGAAGTAAGTAGCATAAGAGGTGTGGTAAAACACTATCGGCATATCACTACGCTGCAAATAATTGCAACTGTGGACAAAAGCTATTGATGTTCAATCATGATTACTTAGGTTTGTAGAAGGATTACTCAACGATTTCCTAATTAATTTACCTAAAACAGCAAGTGCATTATTCTTCAAGAGGAAATGAAAGCTGCGTTTAGGTTCCAGTTCTTCCATTGCTTCATCCTGACAATTCAGAAATTACTTAATCTTTAAACTATTTACTCTTCTGTCATCTGGTTACACTGTTCCCTGCTTTATGATATTTATTGAAAACTTTGCAAGATTGCACCCAATTTATAGAGAACATTTTCATAAAAATTACAGCAAATATTCCAAATACAATAATAGAACACTATAGTTCATATCTTTGAATATTTTAAGCTATGTTTTTCCTTCGGATGTTGAAAAATGCTCTCCAAATCACAAATCCAGAATTTCACAAAGTTGTAAGCTTAAGAAATGTAGTTTTGGAGAGTTGACTGAATATAGAATATTGAATGTGGGGTACTAGCTGATCTAGTATTTTCATCATCAGAGCTTCTTTAATGATGCAGATTCACAGACTAAGTATCTCACTTAGTCTAAGTATATAACTTCAGTCTAAGTATCTTCCATGAAAATGTCATCCAGTTTTGACACCTCACCTTGGCTGCTTGACTTTTACCATAGATTTTCACAATCTAACACCACATAAAACAACATATTTAACGATATAATATTTATATTAAATATATTTCACAATTTTTCCATATTCTGATATAGCTTCTACTGATTTAGAGTGCAAAATTAATCTTGGATTAAAAAAAAAAAAAAAAAAGGGCAAAAAACCCCCAAAAACCAAAAACTGGTGTACAGATGTATATAGGGTAAAAAAATATATTGGGAAATAGTTATCCCACTGTGTTTTTCCTAGCAATGGGGGTTTGCCTCTGGTGTTTTGCAGCTGCGTGACACCCTTTTTAGCATGTTAGTCGAGCGCAATTTACATTCTATAAAACAGCACATAATTATGGCGCATAATTGAAGTCCAGATCAGCAAAACCATTATGTTTGACACAGCAGTTAGGGACATTGTTTAGTAGTGGACTCTTGTAATGTTAAAGGCTGGACTCAATGACCTTAAGGATCTTTTCCAACATAAATGATTCTATGATTCTATGTCTTTAAAACTTCAATGTCAGCCTACTACATCTGTAATACATGAATTATTTCTGGAAACATCCTAGGAGAGGGTCTGGTTCGAGACCATCTGAGGAACCTGAATGTATACAAGTCCATGGGACCTGATGAAATCCATACATGGGTCCTGAAGGAGCTAGCAAATGAAGTTGCTAAGCCACTGTCCATCATAATTGAAAAAACATGGCAGTCAGGTGAAGCTCACAGTGACTGGAAAAGGGAATATAACTGGAAAAAGGGAAATATAACCCCCATTTTTAAGAAGGGGAAAATGGATGAGCCGGGGAATTACAGACCAGTCAGCCTCACCTCTGTGCCTGGCAAAATCTCGGAGCAGATTCTCCTGGAAGGCATGTTAAGGCACATGAAAGACAACAAGGTGGTTGGTGTCAGCCAGCACTGCTTCAGTAAGGGGAAATCCCGCCTGACCACCTGAAGGCCTTCTATGATGGGGCTATGGAACCGATGGACAGGGGTAGAGCAGTTGATGTCATCTACATGGGCTTGTGTAAAGCCTTTGACACTGTCCCACATGACATTCTTGTCTCTAAGTTGGAGAGACATCAATTTGATAGGTGGACCACTTGGTGGATAAAAAACTGGCTGGATAGCTGCACACAAAGAGCTGTGCTCAATGGCTCAATGTCCAGCTGGAGACCAGTAACGAGTGGTGTCCCCCAGGGATCAGTGTTGGGACCGGTCTTGTTCAACATCTTTGTTGGTGACATGGACAGTGGGATTGAGTGCTCCTTCAGCAAGTTTGCCAATGACACCAAGCTGTGTGGTTTGGTTGATACGTTGGAGGGAAGCTATGCCATGCAGAGGGACCTTGACACTCTTGTGAGGTGGGCTGATGCCAACCTGATGAAGTTTAACCATGACAAGTGCAAGGTCCTACACCTGGGGCGGAGTAATCCCAGGCACAGCTACAGATTGGGCGGGGAGGAGATTCAGAGCAGCCCTGCGGAGAAAGACTTGGGGGTGTTGGTAGATGAGCAAACGAACATGATCTGGCTTCAGTGCGTCATTGCAGCCCAGAAAGCCAACCGTATCCTGGGCTGCATCAAAAGAAGCGTGACCAGCAGGTCAAAGGAGGTGATCCTGCCCCTCTACTCTGCTCTTGTGAGACCTCACTTGGAGTATTGTGTGCAGTTCTGCTGTCCTCAACATAAATAAGACATGGAACTCTTGGAACAAGTCCAAAGGAGGGCCACGAGGATGATCAGGGGACTGGAGCACCTCCTGTATGAAGATAGGCTGAGAAAGTTGGGGCTGTTCAGCCTGGAGAAGAGAAGGCTGCGTGGAGACCTCATAGCAGCCTTCCAGTACCTGAAGGGGGCCTATAGGGATGCTGGGGATGGACTCTTCATGAGGGACTGTAGTGAGAGGACAAGGGGTAATGGGGTCAAACTTAAACAGAGGAAGTTTAGATTGGATATGAGGAAGAAATTCTTTACTGTAAGGGTGGTGAGGCACTGGTATGGGTTGCCCAGGAAAGCTGTGAATGCTCCATCGCTGGCGGTTCTCAACGCCAGGTTGGATAGAGCTTTGGGTGGCACGGTTTGGTGTCGTATGTCCCTGCCCATGGCAGGGGGGTTGGAACTAGATGGTCTTGAGGTCCTTTCCAACCTGAACTATTCTATGATTCTATGATTCGAATGAAGGTTAAGCAGAGTTAGTATTTAATTTTTTTTTTACTTTTTGGAAAGTATGATAATTTTCTCAGTAAAACCTAGTCAAGTTTTCCTGGAACACTATGTAAAAGAATTAAAGAATACAGGCTCATTTAATATAGATATTTTGCAGAATGTCTCCAGTATTCAAAGACTATATAAATAATAGGTATTTTGCATTAGAGTGGTGCAGCATGGGAACGGGACGATTTTTAGTATAGATAATTATGTTTCACTCACTATTGCTTATCTCAGCAGCACCTGCTACTAAGCATTTGAGCTGCCTCAGGAGACTCTGAAAAATCCTACCTTCTATACACGGGTTAATATTGCTGATTTTTTAATCATCCTTCCAGCTGTTTCTTTCTCCAAAAGCTTCTCCATTCAGTAAGGACCTACTTTTCTAAGCAGCTAGCTTTGTATACTAACAGAATCTGGAAAAATAACTGTATACTTTTGCCAATTTCTTAGGTCCATAAAGCTTCTCTGGTTTAGAATCAGAAGAGGAAATCTGGAGTACCAAGAAGAATCACTCACACGGCAAAAGACTTTTCATTCAAGAAGAGGTAAAAGAGAGTGAAAATGACAGACCTTCTAACTAAATGAGCTGGAATGCACAGTTCATTTCCATAGGAGGGTCAGCAGCTTCCAATGAAAAATAAACCTCATCAGTGCATATGAAGGTAAAGCAGGGCTATACAACACCACCAGTATCTTTATAATTACTGTATTTGAAGCAAATACATTTCCCAACTATCGTGCTGTGAAAGATACATCTATTTAAACCCCAGCCTTCAAAGCAACATTGGAACCCATGTTAAAGTTCCAGACACAACAGCTACAAGACTTTAACTTTCCAATTTTAATGCAAAATTCTAAAATCAAAAATCTTTTTTAAAAAAAGTCATTATGTTTTCGTAACCAGTATACCATCAAAGTGAACGCATAAGTTAAAAAAAAAGTTGAAGAGGAAAGTAATGCAGAGCTCAGTGAAGTCCCTGTCAACCAGTCCTTTTAAATCAATATACTGCACATAATTCCCTCTTTAAAATAATGCCTCCTTTACAATAAAATATATCAATGCTCTGAATACCTCCTCACTTAGGCTTAGCTTGAAGATACTGACCAGCACTAGGTGACTGTCCACTTAAAATACGTCAACAAGAGCAGAACTGAAATAGAGAATAAATATTGTTCTGCTTAGCTTGTTTAGAAGACAAAAAAGAACACATATTCCTTAAAGTACAAACCTGACAAAACAGTTTAAGTTTAATACTTTGCTGATCATCCCACAAAAGCTGCCAGATACCTGTGGAATTATAAACAGGCTCAAAATTCACTTGTCTAGACATTCAGAATGAACAGATTGGTAAGCATGCTCTAAAAGAATAGTTACAAGGCTTTAGGGCTGTAAATCTCTCTTCATTTACTTTCAGAGCACTGTGCTACTCTAAAGAACATGCATAGGAGCTATCTATTCATTTCAACTTCTGGTTATTCTTTTACAAAAGCAACTCTTTTAAGCCACATCTGTTTCTAACACTTCTCTTTGTTGGAGTCTTGATCTTTTAGACAAGGGCAAACATGACGACTCATTTTGAAAGAACTCTATATATTTACAGTCATTTCCACCCTTCTACTAATATAGTGAAGTATCTACTTAGAAGATTAAAATAGCCCCACAAAAACACATTTTGGAATAGGGCAAAATGAGTTATGTTCATATCCTGAAACACAAGCAAGCAAAAATAAACACTACCCAGCCACAGCTCCACTGAAGAATACACAACTGATAAATTTGCTATTTTCAGACAACCTTTTCGGCACTTTACACACAAAAGCTGACAAAGCTCTGTTATGATTCATTATGAGTAGTGCCGCAACTTCTGGACATGAATTGTATTATAGAAATTTAAAATCTAAATCCATTTTCTTGATTCAAAAGTTACTTTAATAACACTTGCACTGCTGTGTTCTGAACATCACTAAGGAACAGGAGAAATTATTATAGCACTCAAACCACATGCTGGAATTCCACTTCCTTGCTATCTAATTAAATGTGAGACCATTTGACTAGCACTTTTAAAATTAATATTAGACTCTGTGGGTTTTACCGAACTGACTAATATTGCTGTTAGATCAGAAATATAGGTCTCAGGTTAAAAAACATTACAAAAACCACAAACCAACCACACAAAACACCTTCTAAGGTTTGAAGCCAAGCATAAACACAACACACAAACATAAAAAACTGCCAGCGATGAACTTTAGTGAACAGAATGGCCTTGGAAAATGAAGAATACTGATGACATGGATAAATTTCAAAAGGTTTTCCAAGAATTTCACTGCCAAAAGAACTTGCCTGTTCAGACAGTTTGTCCTCTGGAGAAGACTTCAGGGAGGATACACAGGACTACCAGCTGTTCATGACCAAATGCTAGTTACCTGTTTATGAGCAATTAGTCTTTACGAGAAGGTCTCTGAAACCGTGTTTCTACTCTAAAAGGGCTGAAAGCAAACAAATGAGCCAGGACTTGCAGTGGAAAGAACCCTAAGTGAGCTGAAAGAAACACATACCTATCATTTCTGTGAGCAAATCATGGGTTAGATTAACCCATTCTAAGATTTTTTTTTTTTTTTTTTTTTTTTTGTTACAAGACCATTGTCTTACAGTGAACTTCTACAATTTTCAGTTTACAGCCTTATGTTTCAAAGACTGGTGACTCACACTACTAGTTACATGTATCATGTAAGCGCTTAAGATCAAAAAACCCCAAACCACCCCTGTTACTTTTTAATAGAACATCATGTATTACTGAAAGTAGAGCTGAAATGTATACTATGTAATTTTCATTATATGACAGCAATAACTGAAGGATGTTTGCTAGTCACAGTGTCCCCTGGTCAGTTATATGCTACATATTTCATACTCTTGAATGGAAAGTGCCTTAGCAAAGGCAAAAAATACTGTCCACATCAGAATTTGCTGTTTACGTGCCCTGGTTTCAATAACCATTACATCAGGCATTTCCTTTTTTCCTTAAATAACTGCTGGAAGTACTTATCCCTATTTATGAGGTTATCATTAACACCTACATGGATGCGAAGCTTTTTCCATGATATAAACATTATTATCAAAATTCCTACAGGAATTAATGTTATTGGTTGGCTGGTCACTGTAAACAGTAATGCAATTACAATGCCGTCAGTCCAACTTAATTGCTGAAGTCTCCCCACTACCATCTAGTAGTTTCCTGGAATCAATATGCCCTAATGAGTCTCTCGTTATTCTTTGATGGCTTTTTTAATTTCTTGTACACCACTTCAGGTAGGAAGTCTGTTGCCTTACCCTGAGAACAGATACAACATGTGAAGCCATATTCTTGCCGCAATTAAGCATTTCAGCAATTAGTGTCCTAAATTTCTGAAATTATTCTAACTTCAAGTTGGAGGGGAATGTACCAAATTTCCACCCTGAAGAATACAAATTAAACTCACATATCATTAAATTATGAACCACAAAATAATAATACAAGTCAACACAATTTTAGCATTCAGTAATAATGATATTTAGTATTATTGCCTATTAAATGACTTCATCTTATCTCTGTGTCTGCATTTCCTACATATACAATCAGTTGTACCTCATTTGTGCTACCCCATTCAGATTAGAATACGAAACTTTTTCTGAATCCAAGTTACAAAATAATTATAATTCCTGCAATTTGTGCCCCAAAGATATTTCCACCTTCTGGAATATTTTGTACAGAAATCTAAAGAAAGCATGACAAACAGACAAGACTGTCTTCCTGATAGATACAATGAATCTACTCCATTGTACTTCAACCCAGAATTCATGATGGATTAATTAAATTACAGAGCACAGGGGTAACAGGCTCTTTGAGTTACAGATGAAGTTTACATTTAAAATGCTGTCTTGCGCACTGTTTGGTACACCCAATTGCAAAAATCCATCCTCAGAATATTTAAGAGAATACACTTCAATTGGACCAAGTCAGTGTCTTAAATTATTCTTAATAGTGGCTGAGCTTTTCAGCTAGAGTGGGGTATGTATCTTCTTATGACAGCACTAAAAGGTTGTTCCATCTCTTCTTCAGTCAGAATCGTATTTATTAGGGTCCTGAAAATACAGGAATTATCTGAATGTGATATGTGCACGTTTGCTTTCGTTAGGGCAAAATCTGCATTTTATGTGGGCATGGCCTGGGTCAGTTTCAGAAGATGTTGGAGATTACCCACAGAAAGTCAAAGGTATTTGTACTATGATTTAACTTGTCCTGTGAGTATTTTTTTAAGTACTGGGGAAAGGGAGTGGAGAGAAGCCACCCAAGAGTGCTAGTGATACAACCAGAGGTAAACAAAACTGAAACAACTAAGACTCACAAAATGATCCATTATTGTACTAGTAATGGAGTGAAAAACTGCTAAATGAAATTCACTGTCGGTACACACTAAAAATGTATATGGGAGAAGACAATGAAAGTTATATCCACAAGCATGGATTTTATGCAGTATATAACCACAGAGGGATGTTTTGAACAACAGTTTTTTGAAAGTGTGCCCAAGGTTTAATGATGGCAGACCAAATGGAAGACAATTTTACAGTTCTGGTACTCCCCACTATTGAATACAATACATCAGAATAGATAAGCAGCAATTTTAATCAGAGGCAAAAACCAACTTGTAAGCAGAGATTCTTTGTCACAGTCCTCATACAAAATTCCCATAGAGATTTCTCCTATTATTCATCTTTGAAAATAGAAAACAGAAGGGTGATGTGACAAAATGCAATTAACTTGTAAGTAGCAAGGAGAGTTAAAAAAGGAGTAATTATTGATTATAGTTTATTACTCAAGAATTGGAGGTGATCATATGGCAGTATAGCAAACACACAGAAAGAAACACCCTTTCCATACTACAGGTAATGCAATTGCGGACTTTTTTGCCTTAGGATACTGAAATAGTATTAACTAACTAAGCTAAGTGTTACATCGCTGTATCAATTAAATATGATGCTTTAGATGAAACTGATGGTATATAAACTCCTCCATATCTGGAACAGCATGTCACTCTGTACTTGTCTCATTTCTTGTAACTTTTCACCTATGCTTCTTTCATTTACAACAGTGACAGACAGGTTCCTAGCATAAATGTACATGACAGCCGTTGAGGATTCACCATTTTCATGTTTGTTACCATCTGGCCATACATAAAACAAAGGAATTTGAAATAGAAAGATAAGAGTATCTGATTTAAGCTTTAGACAAATCTGTCTGCTCATATAACTAATAAAATGGGAGGCAGCAATCACTAATCTAAGTAAAATGAGACTTTTAGGGCTTTAACCTTACGCTAACAGGAAAAAAAATCCTTACTGTCAAGTGTTTCAAACAGCCTAATAGAGACAACTCCTGCTGTGTTGCAGTCACCTGGAAATGGAACAGAATAACTATTGTTTCACTGTATTTTTGTAAGATTTTATATCTTCATGGGTCTATTTTAAGAAAAAATATATTAAAAGCAAAAAATGAGTAGCAGTAAGAATATGGTATTGGACCTTCCAGACTACTCAGAGCTACCCTCCTAAATACTGCATTTTTCTGATTTAAATTATCTTCCATTTCTTCCTTGCAGTGAAAAAAACAAAAATGCTGTCCGAGATGCACCACACTGAAGACATAACCCACATAATAGCTCTACGTTTTGTTATTTTTTTTTCTTACAGCTATTGTTCTATTTCCTGCTGACACTGCATTTTAAATGCTCAAATGATACAAATGTCCTTGAAAACTGCAAAGAAACAGATACCACAAACAGCTAATTGGTGCCTCTGATGAAGCTACAAACACACCCTGAACTTTTTTGTTGCTGTTGTTGTTAAAAAGTGAGAGTGATTTGCTTCTATTAGGCCATGTCAAATGCTCAGTAGCTGGCAAGATTTCACTCCACTTAATTGATGTCTGTAACATACCTGTCACTTATCAAGTATGCCGCCTAGTTACTACACTATAGTTACTGTTATGCATCACCCAATTTTGTATGCCCTGAGGGCAACTCAGTTTAGGGATTCTGCAGAATTTTATGTCAAGTTTACTCTCAGGTTCATTGCCATTCAAAATGTATCACAGCAAAATACAGCTCTGTTATATCAAAATCCGTTTCCTCTCTGAGTTCTGTATTTCCTGGTTGCTTGGCTCCTCATGAAAATGAGCATAAAAATCACCTTCTGCAGCTGTGCAGTCTGTTTGCTTCTTGCCACCTTTCAAAGGTTTCTTTGATAAATGTACTGAAAATAATTCCATTTGCATTATCAGTGTGGTGATATCACCCTAGTCATCTACTGTGCACTACAGCTTTTTACGTAACTAAAACCCTAAGGTTTCTCTCCCTTCTTTTACTAGCTTTACTAAATATAAATGTGTGTAGGCTGTTAATATTTAGCTGCTATTTCCAGGTGTGAGTCCACAGAATCTAATACACTTCTCCTCCCCACCCTCTGTGATTTTATTACGTTATGCAACATTTATCCAAGGTTTAGCCAGCCTTTCTTCATCTATCTGTAGTCCTCCATTCTCAGCACCCTGCACAAGTTTCCCATGCATAAAAGGAGGGCAGGCTTTCCACTCTTACTAGTATCCTAGTTCTGTATCTGCTCTCTTACTGTTAAAGCCCCCTTCAAATTAATGTTCTGATTTTTGAACCAAGAACTAGCATTTTGACTCCTTGGTTAAAGACTTACTTTAACTTTTTTTAAAGTTTAACTCTTTAAAGAGTTACTCTTAAAGAGTTTACTTAAAAGTTACTCTTAAAGAGTTTAAGTTACTCGTTAACTCTTTTTACTTTCACTACTTTTTTTACTACGGAGTTACTTTAATTCTTTAACCCAGAAGTTTAATTTAACATAAAGTTTAAGAGGCATAACCCAAAAGTTTGAATTTCCATTAGGAGAATACAGAGAGGTGAAGCTGTGCAAATTTCATACAGCTACCTTGATGTGGCCTTTCATCATATAAAGCGTAAGAGAATATACAACATGCAATGACCTTAGTATGATTCCAGACAGATGTATTTTAAATCTAATTAATTTAAAGAAATAACTTGAAAACTCTATTACATCTTTCCACTAAAATGCACATTTTTAAATCACAGGTGGCATAGGTAACAGTATATTTGAATAAGAATGTATAATAACATTACTTTCAATAAGTATCTGAAGGTAAAAAAACAAAGCAGGAAAGCAAGGATTTTGCTTTAAAGTGCTTCAAAAGCATCTAACAGAGTATCCTGTTGTTTATCCTGATGTGAAAATATCCACTTAACATACAATGGTTCAATTGGAGTCTTCAAAATTTATCAAATGAGACCAGAATTCTTTCTGCCCTAGTATGACCCTGTAGAAAGAATAGGAATACACCCTAGCAAAAAAATATGTTAGAAACAGTGTCTGCTTCTCTGATGGTTGCCCTGACCCATCAGGAGAAAAGCAGTTGTCCACATCTTTTTTTTTTTTTTTTTTTTTGACTTAATAAGGAACAAGTGTTCTGTCCTGGGGAGATGTTTAATGGCCTATCTGACTTCAAGAAATGTACCTGATACCTCTTGGAATGAAGAAGATGCAGAGAGACAAAAGACAAAAAATAACATTAAATGAAACCTCGAGTTATTCTTGGGAATAATGGAAAGGCTTCATGACAACTTTGTGAAGGTAAGTGATAGAAAGGGCTGTACATATGAAAGACTCACCCTGTGGGGAAATTAGGGTGACATTCTTCCATTATGAAGCTACCTAAAGAGGTCAATAACATTATCTTATCACTCAAGAACAGCTGCTTTACATAGCTTGAAAATTTGTGCTTTCAAATACCTTCTGATCTTTTTACCACAAGGAAAGCATGACACAAGGATCTGTCTTTTCCTCAGAAGCTTTACATAAATCTTTCACATTTTGGCAAGTGCAAGTGTAGGAAGTGTGTGTGAGAAAGCCAAACTCTAAATTTTACATGTTAAAAGAAAATTACAGATTTGAGATATTCAACTTTTCTGTCACAGGATACACTTTTAAGGAATCATTATTTGTGAGTTTCAGGTACAAAACATTACTTCGACTTTCAAAAAGCAAGCGAAATCTCCTTCCTACAACAGACAAATCAAATTTCCTGCACAGAATCACAATAAAGAAGAAAGGAACAAATATCAGTACCAAGGTATTAGAAAAAAACAATATAGCCAAAATAATATCAAAATTCATGTATTTTGGCCTTGTCATTATTTCAGTTTCTTCAGAAGAGTTTTCATTCAGGATTTATATCATGCAAGTAATAGATTTATTTTAAGAAGGCGTTCATTACTAGAAAGAGTACTTGATGCTAACAACAGATTTGCAATAATGCCATCTATTGTGTCAAAGAGAAAACCTTAGTAAAATAAAAGTAGCTTTGTCTCAAATAAAAATATATACTGCTTACATACATATAGAGAGATATATGGACGTGTATATAGATGTACATAAATACAAATAATTCACTAGAGAATTATGCTGAAGAAAAAAAAATAATCTGTCTCATAAACACCTTGAATTATTAGCGGTGCTAAGACTCTCACAATGTAAACTTAAAAAAAACCATAAGTGTTTCACCTGGCTAGATGATCTGATGCTGAGTTTGCTAACAGCACAAACACTGGGTAACCTTCAGTCTGAATCTACAGAAGGTATACAGAATTCTCATTCCGTATGAGAGTCCAGGGCAGCACAGCAACATCTTTTCAACTATTGTAATTACCTTTTGTATTGAAATCTCATGCAGTCTACTACACAATATAGTAGTGCTTCACAGAGCAAATGAAGATGGCTTCCTTTACGTCACTGAACATCAAATGTTTTGATCCGCCTATTCAAAATTAAACTTAATTTGACCACCATTAAGTTTATATAATATTGTGCACAAAAAGTTGAAATTTTGCAGCACACGCAGAGACAAAACAGCCAACCACCTCTGTGAAAGACATCTATTTTGAAGGACTAAAAGTGTAAAATATGCCATTTCTCTCACTATGAAAATACTTCAGTATTTCACTTCTATTTTTATGATGTTTTAATATGAAATTACATATATGAATTGTGACTTCAACATAATGAAGACATTAACCATTTCAACACAAAACACATATAAAAGGGGTCATCACTGCATATTCATTATATATTTGTATTGTATTGTATGGTATAATAAGACATGATATACAATGATACTGCATTTCTTTGTCCTGGGTTCAGCTGTAAGAGTTATTTTTCTCCTTCTTAGTACCTGGTGCAGTGCTGTCACTGGGGTTGGAGTGGCTGCAGTGGCTGCTGTCTGGATTGGTGCAGCTGTGTTGCCTGTTGCTTTGCCATCAGATCCAAAGACATCAGACCCAAAGACATTTTTTTCCTGCTCCTTACAGAGGATTTCCCTTACCATTATTATGAGGCCATTATTATCATTATTAGGCCAATCATTACTATTTAAGGCCAGGCTGGACACAGCCTTGGGTGATACAGTTTAGCGTGAGGTGACCCTGCCCATGGCAGGGGGGTTGGAACTAGATGATCTTAAGGTCCCTTCCAACCCTGTTTTATGATTCTATGATTCTATTATTATTATTATTGGTAGCAGTAGTAGTGGATTTGTATTATAGCTTAGTTACTGGACTGTTCTTGTCTCAAACCATGTGATTTACATTCTTTTGATTCTCCTCCCCATCCTCCTGGTGCAGGCTTGGGTGAAAGGGAGCGAGCAGCTCCATGGGTCTGAGTTACTGGCTGGGCTTAAACCACGACATAGGGGGCCTATAGGGATGCTGGGGAAGGACTCTTCATGAGGGACTGTAGTGAGAGGACAAGGGGTAACGGGGTCAAACTTAATCAGGGGAAGTTTAGATTGGATATGAGGAAGAAATTCTTTACTGTAAGGGTGGTGAGGCACTGGAATGGGTTGCCCAGGAAGCTGTGAATGCTCCATCGCTAACAGTGTTCACGGCCAGGTTGGACAGAGCCTTGGGGTGGCATGGTTTAGTGTGAGGTGTCCCTGCCCATGGCAGGGGGGTTGGAACTAGATGATTTTAAGGTCCTTTCCAGCCCTAACTATTCTATGATTCTATGATTCTATGCTGTTGGATGTACAAATGCTGCCATAATTACCTACCCAGTCACTGTAAAACTAGTTTTAGATTATCTTTTAAAAATCTGTTTGGAAAACAACCTATGTCACAGGCCTATGAGGTACCAGAACTTCATGCTCTACGTAGAGGGGACATGGAGCTGTTGGAACAACTCCAGAGGAGGGCCACAAGGATTATCAGGGGCTGGAGCACTTCCTGTGTGGGGATGGGCTTGGAAGGTTGGGGCTGTTCATCCTGAAGTAGAAAGGGCTGTGTGGAGACCTCATAACAGCCTTCCAAGTACCTGAAGGGGGGCTGTGGGGATGCTGGGGATGGACTATTCGTTGGGGACTGTGGTGATAGGACAAGGGGTAACAGGTAAAGACGGGGGGGGGTTAGACTGGGTGTGAGGAAGAGGTTCTTTACTGAAGGGGTGGTGAGGCACTGGAATGGGTCGCCCAGGGAAGTTGTGAGTGCTCCATCCCTGGCGGTGTTTGGGGCCAGGTTGGACAGAGCCTTGGGTGGCATGGTTTGGTGTGGGGTGTCCCTGCCCATGGCAGGGGAGTTGGAACTCGATGATGTTAAGGCCCTTTCCAACCCTAACTATTCTATGATTCTATGATTCTACATACAAAAAAAAAAAAAAAAAAAAAAAAAAAAAAGAAGAATAGCACTGTGGAAAGTTGTATATTCAAAAGTAACTACATTTTTGTGTATTACCAGTTTCTCTGATGGGTTTAGCAGAAGAACTTCAGCTATTAAAAAGTACTTACAAATCATTCTAATTATTTTCTTTGATGCCATGAATACAGAAACAAATTAATTCAGGTATTTTCTATAAATCTGTAGAATTATGTCAATGTATATTTTATAATTCAAGTGCTTTATATTTTATATATGTAACATATATACATGAAGTTACAAAATAATAATGCTTAGAATGATTCAACTGTCTGAAATATTGAAGTTTGGACTGAAGAAAGTAGTACTTTTAAATTATATGTGTGATACTGAAATTAAAATGTATAGTACATAAAAAGTGCAGGTACAGTAAACTGTGGTTAGATCAATCCATTCATCCATTGTGAAGATTAAAAATTTTGAAAGAAATTTAAATTTCATGGCTATGTTTTGTGTTTATGATTTTCATTCAGTTATCCACCACACATTGAAGGCTATAGCACTTTACAGTTTTCTGCAGGGCTAAAATGCAAGCAGTTCCAGTGGAAATCAGCCTTAATTTTTACTAGATATTTTAACTTGCCATGTGTGCCTTAATAGTAACATAATTATTTTTTTCTTCAATTTTTGATGGGGTTTGGTGGGCTTTTCTTGTTGTTGTCAGGGTTTTTTTGGTATAATATGCTGTCTTTTGGCCACTGAGGTTATTTGTATACATGCCATGCACAAATGCATGTGATATAGACCACACAGTATGTTTTCATGGCTGAATATCCTATAAAATGAATGCCACAAACTCAAATAACTGTCTTAAAAATAAGTGAAGTACTCTCATCAAGTCATCACAGGTATAATAGAATATTTCAGTCAGAATGGACCTGCAACAATCTACCCAAGCTGACTGACCACTTCAGGGCAGTTCAAGTGTTATAGCATGTCATTACAGGCACTGTTCAAACGTCTCTTGAACACTGACAGGCTTGGAGCACCAACTGCCTCTCTAGGAAGCCTCTTCCAAGGTTTGACAACCCTCTTGGCAAAGAATTCCTTTCTAATGCCTGTTCTGAACCTTCCCTGGTGCAGCTTTAAATCATTCCCATATGTCCTAAGAATGGATACCAGGGAGAAGAGATCAGCACCAATCTCTGTGCTTCCCCTCCTTGGGAAGCCATGAAGTTACCCTTCAGCCCCATTTGCTCTAAAGCAGACAAACCCAAACTCCTTAGCTGCTCCTTACAGGACGTGTCATGTCCTATGGAAAGGAAGATGGTGAAGGAAAAACAACAACAAACAATACCCTTCCAAAAAAACCTTGAAACTTAGACTTGCATGGCTTAAAGTATGTGTGCTTTTTCTTAACCATACCAGAACATATAATAAAAGATACTAATTTCTGTCTGAAATCGTCTTGCTTGTATCTGTGAAGACCATTAGAGACTACACTAAAAACATTACAGTTGTGACTAAACCATGGAAATTTCATTCAGCAAATATCTTGAATTTCACAGGAATTCAGCAGACACAATGCATCACAGACTATACAGAACACCAGTAAGCTCAGTTCAATTGGGACAAGAGAAAATATCCAGAGCTGTTGACACCCTAACAGACCTGCCCTGTCTTGTTTGTAATAGAAAAAAGATGTTGGCAAAGTGGAGAAAGGTTTTGCAGAAAGCAATAACTCTTCTACCTACCAACAGCCACCAAAGAAAATGACAGGGATACTTTTAGGAATACTTGCAGAGTAAGAAAAAGATTATTTTCCCACATGCAATTAAATGTTCATGACAACTTTCAATCTTTTCTTGAAAGCATCCCTATTTGGTCATCTGCTAATATATTCTGAAATTGCCAGTAAAATTAATAAAGTTCCATCATTAATATAGTCTTCTTTACAAAGCACACGTAACCATGTGAAGATTAGCTCCGAATGGTATAAAAGCAATCTGGCAGTAAAGTACATGTAAATTTGATTAGTTTATTTTATATCCTAGGAAAGGATCGTAGGCGTCCCAAATGTAAACCAAATAAAACAAAATGACAGAGCAGTATTAAAGTCTTTGTTGTCAGTCCACCACCACTTGTGTTAATAAAGGATGAAATAAAAAACAGTGCTAAATTAGTAACACCACAGAAGCAAGAAATAGGACTTAAATGAAGCTTTACAACGTCTCTAGAAAAATGTGTGAAGGAAGTTGATGGAAGAATTTAGAAGCTAAAATGAAAGTGCATAATGCTGTATAAGCCATGAGGAATTAGTCCAGCCAAGCAAAACTTTTGCTGATTTATAAAAGAGTTAGAGATGAGTACACTATATTTATGTCTAGCTTCTGTTTCTCCTGTAGAACTGCAAAAGATGCCACAGAACTGAACACACAGATTAACTGCACCATTTTTTCTTTAAATTCACTTTGTTAAGGACTATTAACTACTGTACTATGCCTAGACTTCCTAATGCATGTTCAGACTCTTATATCTAGCTTCTTTCATGCTTTACTGTTAGCAAATTTGAACATAAAAATATTTTACAAAACTTCTTACATCAGAAATTTTGCCTGTGAAATGCTGTGCTTGCTTGAGATACTCCATAAGCAACTGTAAAATAACCCATGATATCTAGTAATTTCTTGTACCTTTAATTTACTACAGAGGACTGGTATCACTTTCACTGCTCTGAGACGATGAAACTAATAGCTTTATTACAAGATATGCCTAATGACACAAGTGACAGATATAAATTTAGCAAACATATTAAGCAGACTTTACCTTCCTCCAACTCTGTAAAGCAGTCTCATTGTTCTGTATCTTGTTTATTGTCTTCATTGTGATTTTATTTCCTGCAAAAAGATTCTCCAGAGAGTAAGAAAGGGGTGGTGAGGCACTGAAATGGGTTGCCCAGGGAAGTTGTGAATGCTCCATCGCTGGCGGTGTTCAAGGCCAGGCTGGACATAGCCTTGGGTGGCATGGTTTAGTGGGAGGTGTCCCTGCCCATGGCAGGGGGGTTGGAACTAGATGATCTTAAGGTCCTTTCCAACCCTAACTATTCTGTGATTCTATGATTCAGAGACTTCAGGTTTCAGAAAGAAAACTGTTCAGAGATGCTTCAATCAACCCTATGGATCTTGTTATGATCACTTTATTGCAAAGGACAAAGACATCCTGTAATCTGCTTGGCACTTGCATGTTTAATGAAGCCTTATTTTTAATATTCACTTTTCTTCCAAAGGGCTAATTCTTCATTGCAATGAATTAAGCTGCTTTTGCTAGTAACAGAAGTTTCTTGCTGAGCTCAGGGAGGTGATGCCAGTCTACCTTGATTTGACTGGTGAAGCTAAATTAACCTTCATCATAAATAATTTCTGATGGAAAATTTAATTGTTGTTATGTGAACATTTCATGGACATTTGGAATTTTCATTGCATATGAATGCCTTGCACCATTTAATCAGGAAACACAGCATCATGTGATTTACATCTCTAATCAAAACAGTATGAATATTCATGACTAGCTGATGTGCTTTCCAATATTTTGAGTTTTAGGTATCTGATGTTTCATCTCATATATAATCCAACAAAAGCAAGGAAGCTCATCATATATGTGATCCAAAGGTAAGTGAATAACACATCTTAAATTAGTAATTTTAAAGTCCATAAAGCCTATGTGAACATTATGTTGCAGTGCTCAAAGACACTGCACTATATTAAATGTATTATGAAGTAAGTTTACATGAAGTGATTGTTATGTCTTGCCCTATTTATTCCACACTATTTCACTTTTGCTCTGAGCATCTGCAGTGAGTATACATAGCTCTCTGCCAACAGACATGCAAAATGAGTATTACAGAAAGTTTTGTGTCCTCTAGTACTGTATACCTCTCCCATTCCAAAACAGACAAAGAAACCCAACTACAGCTGTTGTAGCTCATGCTGGGTGCTAGAAGTGCAAAAACCTAAATCTTCTGCTCAAGAGAATGTCTTCCTTTTTGCCTGGTCACACATTGCAGTGCGGCTCAAAAGCAAAGCCAGAAATACTTTATTTTTCAGAAATTTATTTTCTGTTTGACGGTTTACCAAACTCCACACCACTGCCTTTGCTGCCATGAAGTTCACCTTTCCTATATCCTGATAAATTACTAACTGCAAACTAAGTAATAAGTATTCATCCTGCACTGCACACATGAATAGTCTAGGATCATTTCAGCTTCTACGGAATGGTTCTAGTGCCTTGACACATATTTCTATATTATCGAAGTTCAAATTAAACTACAGTCTCAAGATAAAAATATTTACAATTAATATAATTATTTGCAGATATTAATTAATAGTTTTGGTTGGGTTCGTTTGTTTGTTTTTTTAAGCAGAAGAAATGGTAAGAGTAGTCAGGTAATGGCAATTTTAGTATCAGTTTAACTATAAATTTTACCAGATTAGAAATACAAAAGTATTAAATAAAAGTAAATTACAATTTGCAAAAACTACTAAGATACATGAACGACAGCAAGAAAAGGAGATGAAGCTTACAAAGTGGCCACACAAATACCTTTACATGCTAAAAAAGAAATTGTTCAACGACACAAACTGAAAGATTATTTGTTCGTTTTACTAACCAAGTTATCCTAAAAACCATAGAACAACAGAATGGTTAGGGTTGGACGGGACCTTAAAGATCACCCAGTTCCAACCCCCCTGCCATGCACGGGCAGGGACACCTTCCACTAAACGAGGTTGCTCCAAGCCCCATCCAACCTGGCCTTGAACACTGCCAGGCACGGAACAACTTCTCTAGGCAACCTGTGCCAGTCTCACAACCCTCACAGTAGAGAATTTCATCCTAATATCTAAGCTGTATCTTTTTGTCAGTTTAAAGCCTTGTCCTATCACTACATGTCCTTGGAGAAAGTTCCTCTCCAGATTTCTTGTAGGCCCCCAGAGCAGCCCTGAGGAGAAGGACTTGGGGGTGTTGGTCGATGAGAAAATGAACATGAGCCAGCCTCAGTGTGCACTTGCAGCCCAGAAAGCCAACCATATCCTGAGCTGCATCAAAAGCAGCGTGACCAGCAGGTCGAGGGAGGTGATCCTGCCCCTCTACTCTGCTCCTGTGAGACCTCACTTGAGTATTGTGTGCAGTTCTGGTGTCCTCAACATAAAAAGGACATGGAACTGTTGGAACAAGTCCAGAGGAAGGCCACGAGGATGATCAGGGGACTGGAGCACCTCCTGTATGAAGATAGGCTGAGAAAGTTGGGGCTGTTCAGGCTGGAGAAGAGAAGGCTATGTGGAGACCTCATAGCAGCCTTCCAGTATCTGAAGGGGGCCTATAGGGATGCTGGGGAGGGACTCTTCATGAGGGACTGTGGTGATAGGACAACGGGTAATGGGTTCAAACTTAAACAGGGGAAGTTTAGATTGGGTATGAGGAAGAAATTCTTTACTGTAAGGGTGGTGAGGCACTGGAATGGGTTGCCCAGGGAAGTTGTGAATGCTCCATCGCTGGCGGTGTTCAAGGCCAGGTTGGACTTAGCCTTGGGTGGCCTGGTTTAGTGGGAGGTGTCCCTGCCCATGGCAGGGGGCTTGGAAACTAGATGATCTTCAGTTCCTTTCCAACCCTAACTATTCTATGATTCTATGATTGTAAAGCTGCTAGGTCTCCCTGCAGTTTCCTCTTCTTCAGGCTGAACAAGCCCAACTGTTTCCTCTCTCTAACAAAGCCTGTCTCCACAGAACCTCTGATCATTTTCTTGGCCCTCCTCTGGACTTGCTCAAGGAGGTCCACATCCCTCTTGTGTTGGTGGCCCCAGAGCTGAATGCAGCACTCCAGGTGGGGCCTCACAAGGCCAGAGTAGGACCTTCTCACCATGCTCCTTTTAGTGTAGCTCATCATACAGATGAATTTCTGGGCTGCAAGCACACACTGCAGTCTCATGTTGAGCTTCTTGTCACCCAACACCAGCAAGTCTTTCTCCTCAGGTCTGCTCTCAATCCATTCTCTGCCCAGCCTGTATTTGTGCGTGCGATTGCATTGACCCAGCTGCAGGACCTTGTACTTGGCCTTGTTAAACTTCATGAGGTTTGCATAGGCCCAGTCAAGATTCTTCTGCCATCCAGAAGGGCCAGTCAAGGTCCTACTGGATGACAACCCTTCCCTCCAGCTTGTGAACCACACCACACAGCTTGGTGTCATCAGCAAACTTGCTGAGGATGTACTCAATCCCACTGTACATGTGACTGACATAGCGCTAAAAGAAAATATTATCATTCATCCTTACTGGTGTCAAAGAAATCTCCAAATCTAAGCTTTATAATTGAAAATAACTGGGTATATTGTATTGAAGTCAGGTTTGTATAGTAATTAAATGTCTTTAACATAAATTAACTGTATAACTCACTTGCAAAATGGGACTGCTAAGCAATTTCAGTGTACACAAGGGAAACAGCATTATTTCACCAAGAAGTTTGTGTGCTCAATTCACAAGAATAAAGTTGATAATATTAATACTGTTATCATGCCCCAGACTAAGATATAGCTGAGACTAATTCATTTGAGGGTAGTGCTACAAATTGTACCAAGTAATAAGTGTAATACAACAGTGACGCGGTAATAGCAGTTCAGAGAATTAGTATCAAAATTGAAGCCCTGCGTCCTTCTTCCTAATTCTCCCTTTATCTTTAAAGTGTGTGAGAAATATTTCACCTTCCTTCCTAGAATTAAGTTCTGAATTTTGCCTCATAATGGGGTTTCCATTCATTTTACCCCACCTACATACTCAAAAGAAACAGCACTGAGTCTTGCCTTGTTCCCATCTCCAAGGCTAAATGGCTGAGTAAGTGCTCTTTGAAAAATAAATCACCTTCTCAATTCTACGACTCAAAATGCAGATAATTCTTGGCTAAAAAATACAATTTTTGCATGTTCTACTTGGAACAACTGAGTATATTTTCAAGTGCTAGGAGTTCTCAGGTTAATAAAGGTGTCAGTGGAAATAGAGATAATTAATATTAGTTGATTCCAATTCAATTTATTCATGTTCAGTAGAAAACTATTCAATTGGTTACAGACTTTATCACAGTCGTGCAGGACTTTTTTCCGTTGCTCTTGGAACAAATAAGACTTTCTCATAAACTTTCACACTGCAATTTTTTTCCACTCAGCATTCTCAAAATAAGCTGTTAAATCTAAAAAGATGGAATCGGTTAGATCACTATGTCTGCTTATTCTCACTCAATATCCCTTAACATCTTTTACCCATCCAGATACTTTCCCATCTTTGTACACTTACATGAATTTATCTTTCAAGACGTCTTTATTTTTCATTTACCAAGTCTAATTTACATTATATTAAGCTTTATTTTAGATATTTCAGAGAATATTAGATGTTGGCTGGAAATTTTCTTTACACTTCTATTTGTGTTCATGGGAGTAGAAAGTCCCTTTAAAACTCCATGAATACACAGAACTGTCAGTCATAATTATGGACATTAATGTGGGTTAAAATCTAAGGAATTACTAGTGAAAAATAAGGATCTGTTTTAGAAAAAGAAAATTTTTGGTACAGTTTTTGTAGGCTTAGGCCATCTGTATCACCAGCACTGAAATAATTGCATTTCTATTCATAGTAAGCTTGCTAAAATCCTGAATTAGGTATATCAGATTGAAAAAAATCCAAACCTTTTGAAATGATTACTCAAAGAGGGTAGCAAAAGCAAAAATACAGTTCATTAGTTTAGGAACAGATGGAAGAGGATTATAACAGCATAGCAGGCTTGCAAAAATAAGATATATTCACTAACAGAGCACATAAAACCTTTTTGCCTTAATCACTGTGACAAAAAATGGAAGATAAAAGCAACAGAAAAAAAATATGTTACTTTCAGTCAAATTAGTGTGTAGCAATTTACAACCAAAAAATTTTCTAAGGAACAAATTGTATCTTCACATTACAATCACCCAGAGTTATCAGTGCATCACTGTTGACTGGGATCATCCTTGTGATCCTCCAGTGAGTCCAGTGGCAAAGTTACTCTTTTTCTCCCACTGCTTAATATTTTCTTCTGTTAAGAAACAGACAGGTATGATGTCCCCAGTACAGAGAAAGTGTGGTACAGAGAAAGAATTTACCAAATTAATCAAATAATAATTCTGTATGACAAACACTTCATAGTATCACCCATCATTAGAAAATGAAACTCTCTTCCTGCATTTTGCAGCACTTGTGTTCTCAGTTAACAGTGCAGTGTCAAGGTCTTCTGTTGTGCCTTTTTCAAGAACCTAAAATATGTTGTTTCACAAGGTGACAAAGAATTGATGTTTTTCTTGGTATCCTGGGTGACTTCCATGAATGATCTAGTGGCATGTTTCATCTATAGGTACATTGCAAATAAAAGACAAGCTAGGGACAATGAGGGCCCCCTCCAGAAGCTATCGGGAGAACTGGCTACACTGGATTTGGAGAAGGCCGACGTTCTTAATGACATCTTTGCCTCAGTCTTCACCGGAAAATGCCCTGACCGTACCACCCAAGTCTTGGAAGGCAGATGCAGGGACAGTGAGAATGAAGACCCTGGGCCCACTGTAGGAGAGGATCTGGTTCGAGACGATCTTAGGAACCTGAACGTATACAAGTCCATGGGACCGGATGAAATCCATCCACGGGTCCTGAAGGAGCTGGCAAATGAACTTGCTAAGCCACTGTCCATCATATTTGAAAAATCATGGCAGTCAGGTGAAGTTCCCAGTGACTCGAAAAAGGGAAATATAACCCCCATTTTTAAGAAAGGGAAAATGGATGAGCCGGGGAATTACAGACCAGTCAGCCTCACCTCTGTGCCGGGCAAAATCTTGGAGCAGATTCTCCTGGAAGGCATGCTGAGGCACATGAACACCAACAAGGTGGTTGGTGACAGCCAGCATGGCTTCACTAAGGGGAAATCCTGACTGACCAATCTGGTGGCCTTCTATGATTGGGCTACAGAACTGATGGACAGGGGCAGAGCAGTTGATGTCATCTACCTGGGCTTGTGTAAAGCCTTTGACACTGTCTCACATTACATCTTTCTCTCTAAGTTGGAGAGACATCAATTTGATAGGTGGACCACTCGGTGGATAAAGAATTGGCTGGATGGCTGCACGCAAAGAGTTGTGCTCAATAGCTCAGTGTCCATCTGGAGACCAGTAACGAGTGGTGTCCCTCAGGGATCAGTGTTGGGACCGGTCTTGTTCAACATCTTTGTGGGTGACATGGACAGTGGGATTGAGTGCGCCCTCAGCAAGTTTGCCGATGACACCAAGCTGTGTGGTTCGGTTGATATGTTCGAGGGAAGGAATGCCATCCAGAGGGACCTAGACACGCTTGTGAGGTGGGCTGATGCCAACCTGATGAAGTTTAACCATGACAAGTGCAAGGTCCTCCACCTGGGTCGGAGCAATCCCAGGCACAGCTACAGGTTGGGCGGGGAGGAGATTCAGAGCAGCCCTGAGGAGAAGGACTTGGGGGTGTTGGTCGAAGAGAAACTGAACATGAGCCAGTTTCAGTGTGCGCTTGCAGCCCAGAAAGCCAACCATATCCTGAGCTGCATCAAAAGGAGCATGACCAGCAGGTCGAAGGAGGTGATCCTGCCCCTCTACTATGCTCTCGTGAGACCTCACTTGGGAGTATTGTGTGCAGTTCTGGTGTCCTCAACATAAAAAGGACATGGAACTCTTGGAACAAGTCCAGAGGAGGGCCACGAGAATGATCAGGGGACTGGAGCACCTCCTGTATGAAGATAGGCTGAGAAAGTTGGGGCTGTTCAGGCTGGAGAAGAGAAGGCTGCGTTGAGACCTCATAGCAGCCTTTTAGTTTCTGAAGGAGGCGTATAGGGATGCTGGGGAGGGACTCTTCATGAGGGACTGTAGTGAGAGGACAAGGGGTAACGGGTTCAAACTTAAACAGGGGAAGTTTAGATTGGATCTTAGGAAGAAACTCTTTATTATAAGGGTGGTGAGGCACTGGTATGGGCTGCCCAGGGAAGTCTTGAATGCTTCATCCCTGGTGGCGGTGTTCAAGGCCAGGTTGGATAGAGCCCTGGATGGCATGGGTTAGTGGGAGGTGTCCCTGCCCATGGCAGGGGGGTTGGAACTAGATGATCTTCAGGTCCTTTCCAACCCTAACTATTCTATGATTCTATGATTCTATGATTCCTAGCATTTTATCTTTACCACACACACATACACACACACACACACTAAAGTAAAAAACTCCAATTGCACAACACATTGCTCATTTATATTGTTCAAACTGTTAACATCAGCTGTAGAAGATAAGAAAACTTCAGCAAGGGAAAAATAACTAGACACATATTGAATGCATATATATAACTGGAAAAAAAAACCTAAACAGTTAAAGTGGTATCTCCCACTGTGTATTCTATTTATTCTAAGTTTTTTTAAACCTGTAACTCTTACAATTACACAATCACATAGGTCTACTGAATTAATTGTAATTCACTGTAAAGATACTATATAACATGAGAAAGTAGAAAAATAAATTCTAAATTATTGGTCCAGTGTTGAACACAAAGAAAAGGGGCAGTGTTAATGTATGAATGCCAGATAAGTCTCAATAATTTTCTATAACCTGCTAAAGAAAATGTGTTTTCTGAACTTAGAATAGGAAAACCTTGGCTAGTTCATTTTATTCAAGAAATCTCAAAAAATAATTTCTCACTTTTTTCTCTTTATTCAATATAAGTCCAGATACTTGCATGATTTGAAATCAACAAAATTAGTTAAGTGTGCTTTACCTGTAGTCTGTTTCACTTATACTCTGCGTCTGCTCTCCTAAAAATTCAATTGCTTCCAGTCTCAGCGTATAGTTAAACATTCTAGCATTTTCCTTAATCTGCCTGAAAGATCCATTTCCCCAGTTCAGTTTAGAAAAGATGTGATTATCTACAAGTAATTACAAACAATCACTTAATACTATAACGTAACTAATTAATGATTGGTAAAGTTAAGTCTCAACCATAGGCTGGTATGAAAGGCTTATGAAGATGAATTTAGCAGCTGGCAGGACAGTAAAATGTTTTTTAACTGAAACATGATCAAGAGTCTGTACAAATCTTTCTTTAGAAATTCAAAGAAAGTTTTTTTAGAAGATTTTTTCTTCTTCCCTATCCTCCTTTCTGCTTGCACACATTTTTTCCTTTTCATATTACAGAGATACTTCAAAAGACTCACTTAAACTCTGGAGTTAATTCCAGAAAGTCTACCTCAAGCTATACAAGTGGAAACTTTACCCATTTAAGCAATTACCCTGTAAGTGTGAAGTTGTGAGCTCTCACTGCTCTATCTCTATTCAGACACGTCTAGATGATGCCAGTTACCCATTGCTTTATATTAGAATTTTTCGAAATATATTTTTTTCAGAATTCAGTATAAACTCAATCCAAAACAACACAAAGGAATATTTTTACTCAGTAGTTGGAAATCAGCAGTAGTAGTAACCCATTATCTACGGAGTCTTATGTAATTACAATGCTCCTTTCACCAGTGGTTATGTTATGCTATGATAAGAAAAATCTAATATCTGAAAGCTAAATTAAATGTCTTCTAACTAGTTTCCATATTGAGGACTAAAAACCCACATTAAGTTTGACTCAATATGTTTGCTCAGTGGTTGAGCACAGGCTAGCCAAAACTGTCCTGTACAATATCGTTACATACACAATCATTTGAAACACAAAAACTTTCATGAATGAAAAATACTGTGGTAAAATTTGGTTATTCTTTAAGCCTTTCTGATTTGCCATGCACAAATATGATGCATTGCTCTGATCTCTGTCTACCCTCTTCATTCTTTGCCAATCTTTGTATCAATAGTGCATCCCCTTTCTCTCACCATTAGAAAACACATACAGATGTTAATGGCAAATATTTGAGAGTTTTCACAGATGAAGTAAAACAAAAGGCCAGCAGCTCCTACAGTGCATGATCTCCACTTCTCAAGATAAGATACAAAGACAGTCATTATGATAACATAGACTATGCAACCATCTAGAAATAACTGATAAAAAAATGCAGCCATACTTTCATTAATATATCTAATTAATCAACCCTTAACGAAAAATTAAAAATTTATCTCTATAAAGCATACATTACTTCTAAGGAAGCTTTCTAAGGATATTTAAATAGCATAAATTCAAAAGACAGATGATGGGCTATTAAAAAAAAAGGTAAATAATGTAAATTATATAGGTATTAATTGGCAGATAATAGTTACCGAGTACTACTTAGAGTCTTCCTAAGAATGACTTTGTGATTACTACGTATCAGTGCATTTCCACCAGAAGATTTTAAAAGCGACAATTATTTCAAATATGTCTAACCTTTGCAAACAGACAAACAATTTTAATACGAACACTGCAAAAACTTAGGCCAAAGACAGTTTGGACCTAATGTGAAATTCTAATAATATGGCAAGTTGGCAAATTATGACACAGAATGTACAGACTTCAGACCTGTCACCATCTTAAGATGCTTAATTAAATTAGTTAAAAGCTGGACTTGTGTAAAGCGTTTGACACTGTCTCATATGACATCTTTCTCTCTAAGTTGGAGAGACATCAATTTGATAGGTGGACCACTCGGTGGATAAAGAACTGGACGGATGGCCGCACGCAAAGAGTTGTGCTCAATAGCCCAATGTCCAGCTGGAGACCAGTAACGAGTGGTGTCCCTCAGGGATTGGTGTTGGGACCGGTCTTGTTCAACATCTTTGTTGGTGACATGGACAGTGGGATTGAGTGAGCCCTCAGCAAGTTTGCCGATGACACCAAGCTGTGTGGTTCGGTTGATATGTTCGAGGGAAGGAATGCCATCCAGAGGGACCTAGACATGCTTGTGAGGTGGGCTGATGCCAACCTGATGAAGTTTAACCACGACAAGTGCAAGGTCCTACACCTGGGGCGGAGCAATCCCAGGCACAGCTACAGGTTGGGCAGAGAAGAGATTCAGAGCAGCCCTGTGGAGAAGGACTTGGGGGTGTTGGTCGAAGAGAAACTGAACATGAGCCAGTTTCAGTGTGCACTTGCAGCCCAGAAAGCCAACCGTATCCTGAGCTGTATCAAAAGGAGCATGACCAGCAGGTCGAAGGAGGTGATCCTGCCCCTCTACTCTGCTCTTGTGAGACCTCACTTGGAGTATTGTGTGCAGTTCTGGCGTCCTCAACATAAAAAGGACATGGAACTCTTGGAACAAGTCCAAAGGAGGGCCACGAGGATAATCAGGGGACTGGAGTACCTCCCGTATGAAGATAGGCTGAGAAAGTTGGGGCTGTTCAGGCTGGAGAAGAGAAGGCTGCGTGGAGACCTCATAGCAGCCTTCCAATATCTGAAGGGGGCCTACAGGAATGCTGGGGAGTGGCCCTTCATAAGGGACTGTAGTGAGAGGACAAGGGGTAAGGGGTTCAAACGTAAACATGGGAAGTTTAGATTGGATCTGAGGAAGAAATTCTTTACTGTGAGGGTGATGAGGCACTGGAATGGGTTGCCCAGGGAAGTTGTGAATGCTTCATCTCTGGCAGCGTTCAAGGCTGGGTTGGACATAGCCTTGGATGGCATGGTTTAGTGTGAGGTGTCCCTGCCTATGGCAAGGGGGTTGGAACTAGATGATCTTGAGGCCCTTTCCAACCCTAACTATTCTATGATTCTATGATATTACCACCAAATTATTCCCCCCTCTTCCCCTCATCTCACTGCCTAGGCCTCACTACTGTGAACTGTGTTTTTGCACTATGCAATAAGTCATATGATACTAAGGGCTGTAGATGGTTATTAGCATCAAAAGAAGTGGGGCCAGCAGGTTGAGAGAGGTGATTGTGCCCCTGTGCTCTTCTAAGACTCCATCTGGAGTACTCCATCCAGCTCTGGAGTCCTCAGTACTCCAGGAAAGACATGGACCTGTTGGAGCAGGTCCAGAAGACGGCCTCTGATCACAAAAGTGATCAGAGAGCTGGAACACATATCCTGTGATGAAAAGCTGAGAAAATTGGAGCTGTTCAGCCTCAAGAAAAGAAGGCTCTGGAGAAACCTTATTGCAGTCTTTCAATACCTAAATAGGGCTTATAAGAAAGATGGTGACAGACTTTTTAGTAGGGCCTGCAGTGACAGGAAAAGGGGCAATGGTTTTAAACTAAGAACAGGGTAGATGCACACTAGCTATAAGGATGAATTTTTTCACAAGGAGTTCGCTGAAACACTGGAATAGGCTGCCCAGAGAGGTGGTATATATCCTATGCCTGGAAAAATTCAAGGTCAGGATGGATGAACCTCTGAGCAATCTGATCTAGCTTTTGAAAACACCCCTGCTCATTGCAGAGGTATTGGAATAGATGACCTTTAAAGGTTCTTTAAAGGTCCCTTCCAACCCAAACTATTCAATGATTCTATAATAATGCAATGTCCTTTTGAAGCTCTGCAATGGCATCTCAACTTGTACACATTTTTATGGAGCCTGTTATTTATTAAGCTGAGTTCTGCTCCTGATCGGAGTAGGAATTAATGAACTTTCCATTAGTTATAGGAAGAACGGGAATGACCAAAGACTACATATATATCGCTTTTCCTTTTTGTCAGATATTCTGCTTGACTAATTAACTTCTCCTCCTTCTCCACCATCTACAAGAACTCTTCACAAGTTGCCCATGGCCAAGACAATAGCAAATAACAGGAGAGTACAAAACTCAAAATGAACCTGTCCAAAGAGTATTAAAGGTCAAAGTTAGCTTATTTTATTTCTTTTTAAAGAGTATCTAGGAATTTTAGGCCTGAAATCATACGATCATAGAATAGTTAGGGTTGGAAAGGACCTTAAGATCATCTAGTTCCAACCCCCCTGCCAGGGGGAGGGACACCTCCCACTCAACCATGCCATCCAAGGCTATGTCCAACCCCACCTTGAACACTGCCACCGATGGAGCATTCACAACTTCCCTGGGCAACCCATTCCAGTGCCTCACCACCCTTACAGTAAAGAATTTCTTCCTCATACCCAATCTAAACTTCCCCTGTTTAAGTTTGAACCTGTTACCCATTGTCCTATCACCACAGTCCCTAATGAAGAGTCCCTCCCCAGCATCCCTATAGGCCCCCTTCAGATACTGGAAGGCTGCTAGGAGGTCTCCACGCAGCCTTCTCTTCTCCAGCCTGAACAGCCCCAATGCTTATTTGTAGATCCATATAACAAATCTAATTATTAATATGCAGGATTAGTATTAATAGTTCAAGGATATTAATGAGATATGTAAGAATAGCATCAGATTAAGCACATTCCTGACTGGCTATCTGGCCTATTAAATAACTAAAAAATAATAAATAAAAGAAGTTCATGATTCAGATGATATAGTTTGACTTCAGGAAGTATTTCTGAATTGTTCCATATGGAAAATATTTTAATAACAGATAAATTGAATCCCCAAGAAGGAGAGTTAAAAACAAGCTAAAAAGCAAAATCCTGGGTTCTGTTGACTTTTACTAACATCTTAAATTTAGTTTAAATCTGAAGAAAGCACTCTGTTCAGAGATCTGAGTACAGGCTCAGAATTCAGTATGACCTTTAATATAGTGGTGGAAAGGCTGTTATCCCACCAAAACAAGTGTACAAACAAGAACACAAAGTACTGCATCTAGCAAGAAGAAATAACAAGCAAAGTGGAAGCTCAGCAATTACACAGCAGATCTACCAAAACTTCTTATTATAGTGCATGACAGTCTGAATGCCTCAGTATCATAAAATGCCAAATGACTTTCTGACACTGTCCTCTAGCATGTGTCCTGTATGTGAAAATCAGACAATAGCTATTCAGTATCGTTCTGCACTGGAAAAAATCATGTGAGATTTTCCTGTACCTTTCTTTAAGAAACAGTTTTTACATAAAAATGGTGCAGGCTGAATGTTACGAGGCACAGGATACCTAGCATCTTAGTACAGCCTGAATGAACTGATTTCACATAATCTACCAGAAGAGAAAAAAACTAGGAAATGCTACTTCACTGTCCTTCTCACACACAAGGTAGCTAACACTGTTTAATTTCTGCAAGACTAAATAAGAAAGAATTGGCTTACATTTTCTGTAAGATTGTTACTTTGCATTAGAACTAGGATGGTTATTTCATAAAGCAAATGAAGCACCCAAGTAGACTTTCAAAAGACATTTTCAAAAAACAGACAAGAAATAAATACCTGAATTGGAATCCTAGCACAATCCACTGCCAACTTGCAGAAGCATGGATTCAAGGAGATTCTCTCTCAAAAGCAACACGCTTTATGATCATTACATAGAATTTGTGTTCTTTTCATTTATCCTCCAATACGCCAGTATGTTCCAGGAAAAAAAAAAAAAATGCTTTTATCTGTGCAATTTTCCAGGAGTTAGAAGACAATGCAGAACTTTGTTGTGGGATTATGTATAGGCCTACATAATTTACATATCAAGCTCTGAATGAATAAACCAGCTTAATGAACTTTTGATTTACAGGCAGAAGATATTTAGTTCTATCCCAATAGAACAGTATGGGTGCAAGTTGGATAAAAACGGTAACTGCATCCACTGTGGAAAAATTTCTCTGAAGTATTTTCCCTGCATGTTATTTGCAGTTAGAGCCACTAGAATTCCATTTAACAAGGCACTAAGCCTAACTCACCCTTTGAAATAGTATGGGCTTTTTGCTCATTCTAAGAAAAGGCACGTATCTCTTCATACATACTATGCCTTTGAAATCAGAAGTGATCCTGAATAATGATGAACATTATCCATCCGCGGGTCCTGAAGGAGCTGGCAAATGAAGTTGCTAAGCCACTGTTCATCGTATTTGAAAAATCATGGCAGTTAGGTGAAGTTCCCAGTGACTGGAAAAAGAGAAATATAACCCCCATTTTTAAGAAGGGGAAAATGGATGACCCAGGGAATTACAGACCAGTCAGTCTCACCTCTGTGCCGGGCAAAATCTTGGAGCGGATTCTCCTGGAAGGCATGCTGAGGCACATGAACACCAAGAAGGTGCTTGGTGACAGCCAGCATGGCTTCACTAAGGGGAAATCCTGCCTGACCAATCTGGCGACCTTCTATGAAGGGGCTACGGAACTGATGGACAGGGGCAGAGCAGTTGATGTCATCTACGTGGACTTGTGTAAAGCCTTTGACACTGTCCCACATAACATCCTTGTCTCTAAGTTGGAGAGACATCAATTTGATAGGTGGACCACTCGGTGGATAAAGAACTGACTGGATGGCCGCACGCAAAGAGTAGTGCTCAATAGCTCAGTGTCCATCTGGAGACCAGTAACGAGTGGTGTCCCCCAGGGATAGGTGCTGGGACCGGTCTTGTTCAACATCTTTGTGGGTGACATGGACAGTGGGATTGAGTGCGCCCTCAGCAAGTTTGCCGATGACACCAAGCTGTGTGGTTCGGTTGATAAGTTGGAGGGAAGGAATGCCATCCAGAGGGACCTAGACACGCTTGTGAGGTGGGCTGATGCCAACCTAATGAAGTTTAACCATGCTAAGTGCAAAGTCCTCCACCTGGGTAGGAGCAACCCCAGGCACAGCTACAGATTGGGCGGGGAGGAGATTCAGAGCAGCCCTGCGGAGAAGGACTTGGGGGTGTGGGTTGATGAAAAAATGAACATGAGCCGGCAGTGTGCGCTTGCAGCCCAGAAGGCCAACCGTATTCTGGGCTGCATCAAAAGCAGTGTGACCAGCAGGTCGAGGGAGGTGCTCCTGCCCCTCTACTCTGCTCTCGTGAGACCTCACTTGGAGTATTGTGTGCAGTTCTGGTGTCCTCAACATAAAAAGGACATGGAACTGTTAGAACAAGTGTAGAGGAGGGCCACGAGGATGATCAGGGCACTGGAGTACCTCTCGTATGAAGATAGGCTGAGAAAATTGGGGCTGTTCAGCCTGGAGAAGAGAAGGCAGCGTGGAGACCTCATAGCAGCCTTCCAATACCTGAAGGGAGCCTATAGGGATGCTGGGGAGGGACTCTTCATTAGGGTCTGTGGTGAGAGGACAAGGGGTAATGGGTTTAAACTTAAACAGGGGAGGTTTAGATTGGATGTGAGGAAGAAATTCTTTACTGTGAGGGTGGTGGGGCCCTGGAATGGGTTGCCCAGGGAGGTTGTGGATGCTTCATCCCTGGCGGCGTTCAAGGTGGGGTTGGACATAGCCTTGGATGGCATGGTTTAGTGGGAGGTGTCCCTGCCCATGGCAGGGGGGTTGGAACTCGTTGATCTTGAGGTCCTTTCCAACCCTAACTATTCTATGATTCTATGATTAGCATTCCCAATTATGTTTCATAAGTAGAGAACCTCTAGAAATGTCTTCCATCCAATACAGTTTAGAGACACTGAAAGATCATACTCTAGCCTGAAAGAATTTATTTGCAATTATATTCTGTGCTAGCTCTGAGACAGAAGAGAAATAAAAACCATGCAGATACTATACATGTTTACACATTAATAACCATGAGTATTTTCTATTCCTAAAGTCACAAAGCATGAGTTAGTAGACTCTATCTACAGCATGCCCAATTTTTACAGCATACTATTCAATACTGCAGTATGGCATACTTCAACATAAGTGAAAATTAAACTTCTAATATGTTGCTAGGTGGATGAATACAAAATTCCAGTTTACGAGCTAACATCTTCTCCTTGAAATTGCAACCTTAACCAGTAGTAATGGTACCAGAAAGCTATACAGAAATTGACCATTAATGCAGTTTTCAAACAATTAATTCCTTTCTTATCCTTCGGACAATAAAATTTCTATTGTATCACACAACAGTAAACATAAAACTGAAATAACAATATGGAGGTTTCAATTATTACATTATCAAATGGATCATTAAATCACAGAGCTGTTTTAAAAACAATTCTTTGAAATTGTATGAGTTGCAAAGCTTTTTTCCTGCTGCTGTGCCATAATGAATATAGGCTTGGTATGCATCCTGGGTTCATGCTTAAACCACGACAGTATGTCTGAATTTCAGTCAGAGTAACATTATCATATCTTCTACAGGTACTCACTTCCAAGATTTGTAAGCAATGAAAGCAGTTTAGCCTCAAAAATCTGTTCTTGCACTATATATTAAAGTCCGTAACGGATTTCCTTCATGAAGAGATACTAGGATATACAACACAGAATTTCACAGAATAGCACTATACATGTAATGCATGAATGAAATTGATCCAGTTACAATGCAGAGACGATCACTGCTATTCAGCTTAAAATACTGACATTTAATATTAGGTTAAAAGTTCCAACCAGCAGACAAACCTAAAATGAAAGAAACCAGTGGTACTTCTTTGGCAGAGTTAATGACAAGTAAAAAACCAAGATTCTTTAATTCCTGTCAATCTCTCAGGAAAAAAAAAAAAAAAAACAAAAAAAAAAAAACCACATTTCAATTCTTGTAGATGTGTCAGAACAACCGAGTAAGAAAGGCTTCTTTACTCTGATCTGAATGAAACCAGAAAATAAAATATTTTCACTGAAGAGCAACAAAGAAATACATTAATATGGTAGGTTTTCTCTTGAGCTCCTTGAAGTACAGGAGAAAATAGCCATTATCTTGGGTGTATCACTTTCGAATACCAGGAAAAGATACATAGCAGGGATGAATGAACTATAGATTGGCTGAAAAGAAGCAAGTCTAACAATAACATTGGTAAAAAACAGAATCAGAAATCCTCCTTCTCAGCTACTGTCACTTGAAACCTCATGTTTCTGGGAAAAGAACACTCTTTTGCTATTCAAACCCTCCCTACTTCTGGCTCAGCTTCAATGCAGGAATTTCATTTTCCTGTATGGTGTACAAACAAGTAGGTTTTGGTTTTTTTTGTGGTATTTACTGAATAGAGTTAGTGAACTTATCTGGATGTCAATATCATAATATTTTAAAGGTTTCATTGTTTTGACACATTTTTACTTTCCTCCCTGCTCACTTCACAGGTATTTATAGCTTACCTGAAAAGAGAGCTTCTATGCAAATTAAAAAACTTTTTAAAAAGTCTCAGCTAAACTTGGGGTACATATTTTTTACTAATTGTTGGTATCATTTCATTCAAATGTAATACTACGTTTTGGTACATAAGTAACATGTAAGTAATTTTTAAGCGCGAAAAGGCTCATTCCACACCACTTTTTAAAGTTACTTATAATCTCACTTGTGCAACTAAGCCTGTTAGAGAGCAGCTTTTAGAAACAGGGAAGTTTCTTCCTTTGTCTTTACTCCAGCTCTTGTGACATGAATATAAGCTGATTGAGCAAAAATGTAGATTGAGCTAAATAACCTGAAGTAAATTAGGACTGTGATGTAAGATAAAAGTTCTTAGAAAGCCAGACAATAAAGTTAACTAGTTTTGCAAGGATCGTTTGTCATCAATTGCCCTAGCATACAGCATTTAGACTTCTATTCACTAATCCCTGATGTGTTTTTGATTCCTCTTATTTTAAAAAATATTAAATTCTGTACTAAACTTAAATTGAGGACTTTACAGTAAGCTCAAATTTTACTCAGAAAAATGTACACCAGTATTTATTTCTAAATCATTTAAGTAAGCACCAGTGATGTAAGACATACATGGAAAGGAGAGAACTTAAATAACATTTGCATAATTGTTGCTTGTTCCCTAGTCAACAGGAAAAAAAACAAAAAAACAAAAAAAAAAAACCAAAACCAAAACCTTTCTGGAAAGTTTGCTATAATCACATTACTAAAGCAAAACCAGCTCAATCTTGAGGTTCTCTGTTACCTTACTTACTTTAAGAGTTACTACATCTGCACCATGTTCTTTCTACCTTACACTTCTAGGTTATCACTATTCTCTCATCTCACTGTTTCAAGATAATAACAGGACAAAGAAGCTGTGCCACATTTCATCCTGTCTTTTTCGTCCTTCTCAACTCAATGCCGAAGGGCAAATGGCAATGTTTCATGATCTTCATACTAGTAGTTCATTCTTTGGGGCACTAAAACTGATTTTGTTTATCTTGGCATTGCAAAACCTGACATGATTTTTGCGCCATTCTCTGAAAACCTTCAAAACACCAGTGGCAGACAAGACAGCAGTTTTCCAGAGTAAATTTTCCAATTCATGTATATTTCAGCACCAAGTTCTGTTTACCACTGCAAGCAGAGATATATTTAAAATATTTTTCACAAGGTTATGCTTGTCTAGATTATGCCTTTAAGATCATGCCTTTACAATGACTTCATTTACAGCAAATCTGCTGCTCTACATATATATTATGTACATCATGAACAAAAATAAAAGAGGCAAACAAATGCAGTTAAAGAAATGTAACCATGCCTTTCTTCACGTAACCTTACTGAAATATGCCTGGACATATGTAAACCAAAATTTTATTCTAATTTTCTACAGAAGTTGTACTCTGTCATCTCAAAAGGTCACATGAAGAACTTGAGCACACATGCAGGTTCATTACGTGCGTTTACATCAAACAACACTGGGACACATTTACGGTTATTTGTAATTGTGCACTGTTTGAGCAACTGCAGGTACGTTAACAGGACTAAGAAGTACTGTGTTGCTGTACATAATCACTGAAATTTAGTCTAGGGTCTTAAGGAACTTTTAAAGAAAATGTACAGTCTATGGTTAACAATTTTGTTTCTCCTGTAACTGACAGTTTTTGTAGGAACTAATGAATGGATTAACTTTGCCTATTAATATAGCACAAGTGTTATATGAGGGTGATCTCGTAAAACTGCCCCCTTTTTGCAACTTTTGGTCATATACCTGTTATTTCAATCCTCGTTCTTCTTAGTCAGATCCAAATACCATGAGCATTTCTGACAGCCATCCACTCATGAGACAAGAGAAAACAATTTGAAAAGTCATAGAGCACTTAATTTCTTATATATATTCAATACTAATTGTTATGGCATAATTTCCTATAAAATATAACCCTGCCAGCTCATTTCCCCTTTTAACAGTTTCCCTGTTAAATTGAACTGTGTTTAACAGAAGAATCCATCTTAGATCTGTAATGAAAATGGGTAATTAAGTTGACCTAATTTGAGAATAATGAAATACACATTAATTCTGCCCATATCCTTTCCCACAGTACAGCACAGAAATGTAAGTTAACATACTTCAGAAATATTTACTTCTAGAGCTTTATGAGCACAGCTCTTACATCGTTGCTATTTATTCGCTTGTCAATTTTGAAAGAAAAATGTACAATTGCAGGTACAGGGCACAATATTTAAAACTTTTTCAAAATTGTATCCAAAATACCATTTTATGAGTCTTTTTCAGCATGGAGAATAAATATTTTGCCTGGTGCTCTTACAAGCTTACATATAAAAAGATCTCAGCAACCACTCTTATGCTTTTTCAACAGGGTTTCTTTTTTATCATATTTCAGACAGATCAAATTTTTCACTCTATTTTATTAGTGAGGATGCACTGAATGTTTTCTGGAGGTAAACTCACTGTATTTGAAATTTTTTAACTAAAAATTACAGGTCCGTTACATAACAATACGTATCTTCTCTAAAACACAATGTCTCACATATTTTAAATAAATAAACCAAATCAATGAAAGATATGATTGGCATTTAAATCTTTGTTACTGCAATTTGACTATTAGATGCATTTGATAAAAGAAAGGTGAGGTTAGCTGCCATATACTGTCATTGCCCAAAACATTGCTTCTTTGGATTACACCTTAGGATTGTTGATTTTTGCCTGGTTTTATTTTTCTCCAGTTTTAGACTCTGCTACACACCAAAAGTCAAGTAGGAATAACAAACAGTGACAAGCAAAAACAACATAAGAAAAGTTATACATTAAACCTTCCCCCCTCTCAAGGATGCCAAAAGGAATATTATTTTAGGAAAGGATAAGAGAGAGAGAATCTGTTATATATAACTGATTATTTTTTATTTTTTTCAGATAGCACAAAGCTTTATCTCATTTTCCTCTGTAATACCCTGAAGGCCTCCTTCTAATCAATCCACAATAAAAACAAAAGCAAACATATCTTTTCAAAGGAAACTGAAATTAAGGCCTAATTTCTCGGTCTTATCAGAAGAAGTTGAAACTCATTCTCAGGAAACAGACTGTGGTCCGTATTTATAAACAGAAAGAATAATTTCATTTATCATAAAAGGAAATGCCACTGAAAGCTTTATTTCAAGACCTTGATCTGATGCTTTTAATCTACTGTAGATGAGTTCTCACATCCACTGTATACTAAAGTCTCTGTCTGCAAACAGGACATATATTCAAGATTAATAGCTGCAACACTGTTCAATCTGTCTTTGTACCCTAGAACACCCTGGAGACAGCACTGCACTCTGTAAAGAGCAAAAAGTAACTGCAGTACAAGTACACTCATATAAACTTTCGGAGATAAGAATTTAATCTTTCTGTATGACCTAGCCAATGACAGTGTTTGTAGAAACTATAAAAAAAAGAAGTCTGCATCTTCAGCACAAACTGTTTCTTCTTAAATATAAATTCTGAGCCACTGGGAACCAATGTTCAGGTCCACGTGTAACTTCTAGGGTGCAAATTTTTTTTTTCCTCTACCCCTTTACTGAAAAAAATGGCACACATACAGTATGTGTTTGCAACATATTCTAAAAATAATTGTTCTTCCTCCATTCAGATAAGTAATAAACTATATATCTCTCATTTTTAGAAGGTATGCGTATTTCAGCTGGGTAGTAGAGGTGAGGAGGGAAGGAGAAATATTTAGTTTGAATTTTAATTTCAAGAAATTCTAAAGCATACCCTTCAAACATAACAAGAAAATAAACTGGTTTTATATTGAAGTTGTAAAACATTTGAGTTCAACATACAATTGTATTTCAGTGAGATTAATCACAGTTCCATTAAACATAAAGAATTGGTAGGTAGATACAACATCAATGGATGCATAAACAGTTTGTCAAAACTCTATTATCAGGCCACTCCAGCATGCAGAGTAGTTGAAGCTGAAATCTGACAAGTGAAATGCCATTTTATGAAGACATTAGTCTGATAAATAGAAGTGGCCAACAGATTTATGGTTTAATACATATGCATGTTTTCTTTTTCTTTAAGGAATTTAGGTTAAAAAAAAACAAATTGTTTTCCTTACTGAAGATGTGTTTTTCCTGAAATGAAAGCATTTATATCAGCCTGCTTCACACTAATGAAAATTTTGCTTTGCTATGATACATTGGCATATTTATGACTATTCTCTTTCTTCACATCCACTAAAAAATATAGGAAATGCACAGCAATGCACCGCTGTCCTATATACTCTGATGGGGCAGATATGCCCTTCCATATTTAGGTGTAAATATCAACCAGTTATATTTATTCTGTGGTTGGATTTTCATTATTAGATAATTTTCAAAGAAGCATTTAGATATCATCTGAGAAGGAATTCCAAGACTACTTGAGGAACGTCTAAGAGTAAAATTTTTGTATCTTACATTTCCCCAAAATCATTTAACACCACACATTGAACTGCAAAGTCACGAAGAGAAAACAGTGCTTAAGAAATTGTTATTTGTCCTTCAGGGCAGATAACACACAGTATTTTCTGTATAGTACATCTTGATAATTGAAATAAATTGACACTAAATATTACATTTCAGTGCAATCCATTCCATCAAACAAAGCAGGTTTGGCTCAAAATGTTTATCTCTAGAGTGACTAAAGGGGAGAGTTACAACTTTTCTGCCAAACCAATTTATGCTGTGCTCAACTACTAACAAATTTCAAATGACAACATATGCTTAAAAATTCCAAGTTAAAATACTGGGTGTATTGCTTCTAAAGAGATTTATACAGCAATTGATTTTGACTGACTGCATTTTCTTCCCCCTTTGATTATACCCTTATTAAGTTTTCTGCAAATGGGCTTTGTGACAAAAGGGTAGCAGTAATTACAGCAAAGTTTTTTATAAACATAATTTCATAAGCTGCCAGAAAAGTAATTTTGATGTGATAAGCAGATTTGCACTACTTCAAATAGCGCTGAAGAGCCATTCTCATTTAGGCCTTCTCACATACCATTGCTAAGATAAAAAAAAAATGTGGTTTTGGAAATCAAATTCAGAGTTAGGCATTGCTGCTTATTAGCTACCAGAAAAAAAATTATTTGAGTAACAGTATATGGAAACCCTCGAGATGTGTCAATTGATTGCCTATTTATAGACTAACAGGAGACTTACATATCCTTTCAACAAAGCTGTCTACAATGCTTAGTGTTATGAATTTGCACTTGGAGAAAGTTCATGTCCACTTATATAATGGATGCTCATAAAAATAACTAAGAATGGTTTCCTTACCCCTGCTTCTTTCATCAATAATTTTATAGATCTAACAACTTCCTATCAGTTTTCTGTCCCAACATTGCTTAGTTTTGAGCGAAACATTTTTTTTTTTTTTGCTTTGTTTGTTTGGATTAAAACCAAATATTTTTTCTCCAACAGTGAGAGGTCATGCACTGTTGCCTCATTCACTGTCAATATCTCCTTCAACAGAAGCTGTACAAGCCATGGTGGTAAGAAGATTTTTTTTTTTTTTTTAAATCATTGTGGAGAACTGGGAACGGATATCTAGTCTTTCTCATGAAAATTTAATGCCATATTGTGAAGGCAACATAAATTCAGGCGATAAACGTATTACCTTTTTTAAGTGATGCGATTTTTAAGCATTCTGGAATTGGACAGTTGACAATATTGTGGTTTGACGCCACTACTGTAAAAAAAAAAGAGCACCAGAAGGCCTTTCATTTAATATGCAACAGTTCTGGTGGCAATGTGGTTCGAGCTGACTTCCTTCTTGTTTTCATAGGAAGATGAATTTGTTTTCTTTCCTTTAAGCATTTCTGTGCAATTCTGACTGCAGATACAAGACAAACAGGTATGGGACTGCATTTAAAGAATGTAAAATACTTTAGGTCACACGTCTTCCATGAGAAGGTATGCCGTTTGTAGAGAAGGCTATTGTTAGATCTATTATATGACCATAAAATGCTAATGTTTTCATATAGATAAGAGCCTGTGGTACTAAGAGCCTTTGACACCTTTACAGCTGACTTCTGGAAAACAACACTCAGTAAGTCACTGAGACTGCGTGATGAAACTATGGCATCATCTAAGGTAATGCAGATATAAACAAGTGTTCCAGAAACAATATATAAACCATAAAAAAGCAGCAGATTGGGAAACACCTGAGCATGAAATCTCCTATCTAAATGAACTGAAAGTGTTTTCTACTTACTACATACACTGAGACAGTGAATTTATGTAAAGGTATATTGGTTTGTTCTCGTTTTAATGAAGAACTAGGATCTCTACTTACCCTAGTAAACCAGAAGACTTTTTTGGTGCCTTTTTTTCTCAAAACTGTTCTTATACAAAAGCTGCAGATTGTAGTACAGGATTATTAGACAAACGGAAATGCATAAAGAGAGTAATTTCTCATCCAGCAGGCAGAGACTGAATTCATTCAGCTTAGTATTTTGATATTATATACCATATCTCTTGGAAAAACTGTAGACAGTCTCAATACACCACACAAAGTTTCCTTTAAAATGATTTATGAAAAAAAAAATGAAGGGAAAGATAGCTAGAGACATTAAAAGTCCTAATTATTGAAAAATGTACTAATTTTATTAAACAATTCCACTAAATGCAGATTAGAAAGTCACAGAACAGTTTATAAATATGAAAATATATAGTTGTGCTAATTAATATCCAATACAATACTAATAACTGTACTGCCACCTCATTGAGCATACTTTGCACCTAACTCTCAAACTCATTTGGCACCTCTCTTTAACCTAGAAGTCCAGTTTTTGCAGTTGGTTATCCTCTATGACTCGTAAGCATCACTAAAGAGTCATGTATTTTTCAGGTGTGCACAGAATTTCCCAGCTTCCTCCCTGGTATCAAGAAATCCCAGGCAAGTACTAGGCAGCTCATCATGGTTTCTCAATGATATGTTTTGACTCCTTCACTGTGAGTTACACCCTTCTCTCTAGGGTTGCTCAGTAGCAAACCCTTCAAAAAGACTACAAATACACCAGATGTAATTGATACTGCGTACCCAAACATGCAGTTTCAGTCCCTCTTAAACTACACTTGGGGAATGTTAGGTAAGAAAAGCACTCCCCTGGGGAAGACAGAAGGGGAGTTACAGTCATTTTTTCCATATTCTCTGTTTCCAGAACAGAATTTGAGCCAGATTTTTTCTCACTCTGAAGAGAGAAACCTCAATGATCCGTCAGGCTGACCTGATAATGACAGTCATTCAGTGAACATCAAGTGGATTCAGGAACTCAAATTCTGCTCAACAGTCCCTATTAGGCCTCTGACAGCATAAATCCCATGCATACAATCAGATTTCGCTTCAAAACTGCTACTGCAGAACATACTGCATACAATGAACTGTTCGCTAAAAAGGTCAGGTCTGCATTGGCAAACTTGAATCTTCTTACAGAACCACAGGTGATTGTTTTTCCTAAAACACTTGTTGACATATAAAACATATAGTCCATTATCTAAGATGCCCCACACCAACTGTTTGAGACTGCATTCATACTTCACATGAGAGAAGAAAAAACAAGAAAAAAATAAATAAAAAAATAATAAAAATAAAAAAATAATAAAACAAACAAACAAAAAAAAAAACACACCACACCTCTGTCCCCCAAGAAAACAAGACAAAACCAATATAAAAACCCTACCTCAAAACACCACCACCAATACGATCTTCTATCAATTCTTCCAAAAGTCTTTTTGTGAAATACAGTGTGGTTCTTGAATATTAATATTGAATTGCATCACATAATGAACAGATCCTTTGAAAACTCAGGAACAGAAGAAAAGAAAGCTTGCTGAGTATTTTTACTGGCATTCCAAATACAGAATAAACCAGAACTTCAGAGTTGTGAAAGTTTACTATCTCTTCACAGCCTGATAAGGAGACAAAGTCTTAAACACCTACATTCATTCGGAACTGTAATATGCAATGCTTTTCCACTGGATTCTGAAGTTAACTATTTCTTTGTACACATCCAAAATTAAGATATCCTAGTACTGCAGTCAGGCTCCCTAAGCTTGCATGTTCTGTTAATGGTACGGATTTTCATTAGCTTCAACGGAACTATGAACTAGAATACTTTCTTTTTAAATAACGAAAACCCTCAAATCCAACGTCAAATTTTTGTAGTAATACCCTATATTTTTCAAAGCCAAAAAAAAGCTGTATTTCTAACAACATTTCATTAAAATCTTTTCAGTTAAACTCTAGTTCCTCATAATTCCACAACAAACTAAACTGTATTAGCTCTTTTTTTCCACAGCTGTGATGACAGCTAAGAAATGGAGAAGTAGCTAATAAAGTGGGATTTATTCACTTTTTCCAAATACATAACTGAAATTATGAAACGCAATATTATGATACTGAAACAGAATTAAAGGTAAAAAAATAAAATTAAATGGTATTTCGTACCATTCCTGCATGCATAGAGGAAATAAAGAGTGCTTTAGATTGAAAAGATAATAAGATAGCACAGTCTTGAAAAATCAACATTCTCAGAGGGTTGACAAAACATTTTAAAACAGTTTGACTAATTAATTTCATATTAACTGGATCACTTAAATTATTCATAACATGCAGATCGTGAGAAGTGTTTCAATAAGATCAACATCTTTAGTTGTTTCAGTATTCTCTGTGGCACAAAAACTATTTTTGAAAAGCTGTATATGACAAAATATCATGAGTATTTTGTTTGAGTCAAAATCAAATAGTATGTATACCAAATTACGCCAAATACGGCTCACAAAGTGAGTCACCAAAAGGCTGGAATTTTATAAATCAAATATTCCTACTTTTTGTAATAATGACTATCTGGGAGGTATAATAAAAATAAGATATTACTGCTCTTTATTTTTGTAAATAGCTGAATGCCAGAATGTTATTTTCTTCCTGGGCTCCAGTGGATATGAAGTGCCACTTCATACACAGTACCTAAACCAAATGAGGATAAGAGGGTTATATGACCCATTAACATTTACTGTGTTTCGAGCTATTATCATGGAAAGTAATGCATAAAATCATAGTGTAAATGTATAAATCACAGAGGGTAATATATAAGATTAAAAAAAAAAAAAACACAACACAACAACAAACATACAAACAAACAAAAACCCCACAAAAATCAAACACTATTTGAATTAGCTGTGGCCTGATTGTTAAACATTATTATAATTTTTTTGAGAAAATGCAGAGATTTTGAAAGCACTGACAGAATAACATGTATTGCCTTTGTTTCCAATTCCGTAATTTATTTAAATTGCACTTAGCTTGATCATTCTGGGATCTCCAAACCAATATTCATCAGTCTAATTAAGACCAGTAATTTCATATCTCTTAGCTTTTACCCTTTTAATTATGACATATGCAACTAAGATAGTAATCCACTTTTTCTTCTTGAAAATCAGTGGTCTGACTGGCTCATTTTTACTTTGTTTGATAGACATTTTAGTTAACACAGTAAGCTAAGTTACGGTGGTTTCGAAATCAGGAAAAAAAAAATAATGTACCGCTGGGTCTCTAACAGATTTTATGTGAGACTGTGGGCATAGTCCAAATCTCATTTTTAATTTGTAACAAGAACAGAAGTAACTTTCTAAATCTTACATATCTGTACTGGGAAATTAAATCTGGACAGTGATACACAATTGTTTTCTTTAGTCTTTAAATGTTAAATTGTTAGAATTATAGCATAGTACAGGATAGAAGAGACCTCTGGTGGCCATCTAGTCTGACTTCCTCTTTGCAGCAGGGTAAATCAGACCAGGTGGGTCAGGCTCTGTCAGGTCAAACAGTAGATTCTTGTATCTCCAACAACAATGTAGACTTCCTAACCCCTCCGAGTACCTGTCCCTATGTTTGTTCGCTACATAGCTCAAGTTTTTCCCCCTATACCTTGTGAACAATTCCCTTGGCCCTTTGCTGTAGACCTGTCAGATGCTGGTTCTGTCTTCTCTACGCTTTTCTGTTGTGAAGGCCACAATAAGATCATCCCACAGTCTTATCTCCCTCAGGAATAAAGATCCCACAGCCTTTGTTTGCACACCACGTGCTTCAGCCCCTCACCATCTCTGTAACACTTGACAGAACTCACTCAAGTACGTCTGTATCCCTTGCACTCAGGAGACCAGAACTGAACACAGCACTCCAGACAGTCTGTCACACACACTGAATAGGTGACAGGATCACTTCTCTGAGCCTCCTGCCTGCACCCTTGCTAAAGTATCGTAGAAGGGGGACGGTTAATTTGCCACAAAGCCCTGTACCATCCCTAATGGAGTTTACCAAATAGTGCTCATTGATGTTTAGACCAGATGAATGGTTGTGTTTTGTCTCCCTTTGTGGTCTATTTTCTGTTCATTCTTCACTCTTCTATTAATAGGGCATTCACTACCTTCCTCTTACTGAAATTATTCAAAATATGCCAGATTTCTCAGAAGCACCAGCTAGACATTTTGAAGGGGCTTCACTATCACCGTACAATACTACTGCACTATAATATAATAATTATTGGCATATCTAGCATGCTTAAATGGTATAATTTCTTGATAGTTTCAAATACACCAAAAAAACCCACGTAATGCCTGTGGAACAGAAAACATTTATCTGAATAAGTTCCTCAGTGAATCAATGTTTCTGTTCATGTTCAGCACACGCTCTCTAATGAAGCATAGATATTGCTGAAATTAAACTTTTAGAAAGGCAAATTCAACAACAATATGAGCTAAGTATCAGACTTAAGTGCTAACATGTCATGGCTAGCTAACATATTACATTAACATAAACCTAATTTCCCATCTTACTCATGAGTTTTCACTACAACTGTAGTTTCCTTCATGTACAATATGGGACAGAGATTAAATGAATACATTGGTCAAGGAACTGAAAACTTGCTGTCATACTGCTAAAAATAAGTCAAAAATAAAGGACACTTTAACTAAAAGTAGTCTGTAAAAAAATTATAGCAATAATAGAGGAAAAAGAAAAAAAAAAGAAACAGCAGAATCTGTTGTTTATCTCTTGCTTCTGGCTAACATATTTTCTTTCTAAGTTGTGCCTAATTGACTCAGTTAAGAGAAAATATACTAGAAAATAAAAACCTAAGATTTAGTTTCTGCTTCCTTTCTTTAAATAGCCATCCATCTTCCTTTCTCACACAACGGCATGACCCCAAATGGACTTTCCCAGTTAGAAATTTGAACTTTACCCTACAACTGGATGCCATTTGTGTATGAAATACTCTCTTGTCAACCTTAGTTCGCAGTAATGCAGATCTGTTGACTTTCAGGACAGGATGCAAAGTCTGCATTTTAGAAAGGATGCTAAGGAAAATGATATTGCCTAAGGAGTAGTGATTCACGGTAAGTGTGATTTTGTTGTTATTATTGTTGCATTTGTCCTACATTATTTTGAGGTTTTTTTTTTTTTTTTTGAGGGTTTGTAATAGGCTATTTTTTTTTCTTATTTAAACAGGTATTTAAGCATATGCAAAGAAATGTTCAAAAATAATCAGACTGAAACTACCATCTTTCTTAATAACTTTAAAACATGTTCCACAAACAGTAATTCTTTGAGTCATTAGAAAACTTTAAATGAAAAAGAGGAAAGTTCATGGGAATCTGTGCTGCATCAAAAGGAGCGTGACCAGCATGTCGAAGGAGGTGATCATGCCCCTCTACTCTGCTCTTGTGAGACCACACTTGGAGTATTGTGTGCAGTTCTGGTGTCCTCAACATAAAAAGGACATGGAACTGTTGGAACAAGTCCAGAGGAGGGCCACAAGAATGATAAGTGGACTGGAGCACCTCCCATATGAAGATAGGATGAGAAAGTTGGGGCTGTTCAGCCTAGAGAAGAGAAGGCTGCGTGGAGACCTCATAACAGCCTTCCAATGTCTGAATGGGGTATATAGGGATGCCGGGGAGGGACTCTTCAGGAGGGACTGTAGTGAGAGGACAAGGGGTAACAGGTTCAAACTTAAACAGGGGAAGTTTACATTGGGTATGAGGAAGAAATTCTTTACTGTAAAGGTGGTGAGGCCCTGGAATGGGTTGCCCAGGGAAGTTGTGAATGCTTCATTGCTGGCGGTGTTCAAGGCCAGGCTGGACAGAGCCTTGGGTTGCATGGTTTAGTGGGAGGTGTCCCTGCCCATGGCAGGGGGGTTGGAACTAGATGATCTTAAGGTCCTTTCCAACCCTACCTATTCTAAGATTCTATGATTCTACGTGTAAACTTCAAGTAGAAAAGACTCAAGGTGTTTTTTCTGTTTTTCAAAGAATCAGTATCTTATAATAAACAAAGTCTCATTAAAATACTTCATATATAGAAAGAGCTATAGTATTGTCTCAAAATTACCTGTTTTCCATAAACAAAAAATCGACAAATCTCATGAAGTTCAACAAGGAGACATACAAAATCTTTCACTGAGGAGGAACAAGCCCAGAATCTGGTATTTTCTCAGGTTCACACAGCTGAAAAGAAACTTTACTGAGAATCCTGGAGGACACTAAGTTTTACATGAGCCAGCAATGTGCCCTTGCAGCAGAAGGCTGATGGGATCCTCAAATGCATTAGAGGCAAAGCATCATCAGCAATTTGAGGGACATAGTCCTTCCTCTGTGCTCAGCACTGATGAGGCCACACCTGGAGGACCGTGTCCAGTTCTGGGCTTCCCGTACAAGAAAGATATTAAGCTACTGAAGCAAGTAGAGCAAAGGGCCACTAAGATGATGAAGGGACTGGAGCATCTCTCCTATGAGGAAAGGCTGAGTGAGCTGGGGTTGTTTAGGCTGGAGAAGAGAAGGTTCTGAGGGTGATCTTTTCAATGTATATAAATACCTGAAGAAAAGATTCAAAGAAAACAGAGCCAGACTGTTTTCAGTGGCACGTAGTGACAGGACAAGAGGCAAGAAGCACAGGCTGAAACATCCCTGAGAACATCAGAAAACACTTTGTAAGTGTGATGGGTGACCAAGCACTAGCACGGGCTGCCCAGAAATGTTTAGCGGTCTCTATCTAGGAGAGATTCAAAAGCCACCCAGACATGGTACTGGCCAATCGACTCCAGGTAACCCTGCTTGAGCAAGGAAGTTGGACCAGAAGATCTCAGAGGTCCCTTCCAACCTCAGCTGTTCTGCGATTCTGTGATTCTATGAAAAAGACAAAAGCCCCTTCTGTTTTCCCTTAATTGCATTGCTGTCATATTCTTTGGACCAAGATTTTAAGACAACAACAATAAAAATTACAATCCGTTTTTGGAAATTCTAGTCCTTTTTTAAAGTGTATTTTAATTTGAATTATTGGAAAGTTGTAAGTAAAAGCTGGCTTTCAAATCCCATAGTGCTGCTATGGAAGAAAGCAAATATATTTCTCCAATAATGTAAAGCTTCTTGGAGCCCAGTGCTAACAGTACAATATGGACAAACCCTCAGTTTCTGAATTTCATTCAGTCTTCTTGCCAGCTGAAATTCTCAAAGCCATAGTTACTTATATATGAGAGGGTGAAGAGGGAGGGAGAGACAGAGAGATAGAGACAGAGAGATAGAGACAGATGCACATGGAGAGAGACACACAAAGAAACAAACAAAAAAGGAACAGATAGTATTAACACATAACAGTAAATAGAGTATACTAGACTATGAAGAATAACAGCTGGGTTACTTCTTGAATCTGGCTGGGGTGTGATAAGATATGATCAAGGTTGCCTGAAATATAATTAATTTGCCAGAAATATTTTTTATACATTTATCTCTTCTACTTCAATAAGTTTTTCTATAACACTCATTATTGCTTTCAATCTTTTTCCTTAGAAATTATTTTTCTGTTCAAAATAAACAATTCATCCAATGTCTGTAAACAAACTAAAATGAACCCCTCATCTCTCACATATTTTTAAAGAAAAAAAAAAAAAAAAAAGAAGAAAAAAAAAAAGATCTAGTACTGATTGAAGAGGAGATGCATTTTTGTAAATATTCTTGACAGTTCACTGTATCATGAGCTGCCTCAAATGATTACTCCATTCAGACAAAAACCCCATGAATTAAACACTGAACATTTTAAGTGTGTATAATACTGTTACAGAAAAAGACATTTCAACTTGGCTTTTTTGCATTGCAAGACTGATGTTTCTAGCATAGCAACTTGATATGAAAACTCTGATTAAGTCTTTCAGTGCAACAGATACGTCATTATTGTATAATAATATTTTTAGAACAGACTTATTTATATAAATATCATAGTATCACAGAATCACAGAATGCTTAGGGTTGGAAGAAACATTAAAGATCTTTCAGTTCCAAGCCCCCCACCATGGGCAGGGACACCTTCCACTAGAGCAGGTTGCTCAAAGCCCCATCAGACCTGGCCTGAGTGTTTTCAGCGATGAGGCATTCATAGCTGCTCTGGGCAAGCTGTTCCAGTGCCTCACAGTAACAAATTTATTCCCAATATTTAATTCAAATCTAACCTCTTCCAGTTTGAAACCCTCATCTTGTCACTACACTCCCTGGTAAAGAATCCCTTCTCGCCTTTTCTGTAGGCCCCCTTTAAGTACCGGAAGGCTGCAATAAGGTCTCCCCAGAGCCTTCTCTTCTCCATATGAACAACGCCAACTCTGATAGCGTCTCTTCACAGAAGAGGTACTCTAACCATCTGACTATCTTTATGACCCTTTTCTGGACTCATACGAGTAGATCCACACCCTTCCTATGTTTGGGGCCCCAGAAATGAAAATAGTACCCAGGTGGGGTCTCATGACAGCAGAGTAGATGGGGACCTCCCTTGACCTGCAGGTCACACTTCTTTTGATGCAGCTCAGGGTACAGCTAGCTTTCTGGGCTGCAAGCATGCAATCCTTGCTCACAGAATTATAGGAACACTTGGGTTGGAAAGGACCTTAAGATCATCCAGTTCCAACCCCCCTGCCATGGGCAAGGATACACCTCCCAGTAGACCAGGTTACTCAAGGCCTTGTCCAACCTGGCCTTGAACACTGCCAGGGGTGGAGCATTCACAACTTCATTGGGTAGCCTGTTCCAGTACTGAGCATCTCATCAACCAAGTCCTTCTCCTGAGGGCTGCTCTCAATCCAGTCTCCCCCAGCCTGTAGTTACACTTGGGATTGCCCCAAACCAGGCGCAGGACCTTCCACTTGGCATCAGGTTTGCATAGGCCCACCTCACAAGCATGTCAAGGTCCCTCTGGGTGACATCTCTTCCTTTCAGCACCACACAGCTTGGTGTCATCAACAAACTTGCTGAGGGTGACTCAACCCCATAGTCCATGTCACTGACAAAGGTGTTGAACAGCAGCGGTCCCAATACCAACCCCTACTGAACACCACTTACCACTGGTCTTCACTTAAGACATCAATCTGTTTACTGTAAGCCTTTGAGTACAACTATCCAGCCAATTCCTTATCAACTGAGTGGTCCATCTGTCAAATTCATGCTTCTCCAATTTAGAGTTGTGTGAGGCACTGTGAAATGCCTTGCACAAGTCCAAATACATGACTTCAGTTGCACTTTCCTTATCCACCAAAGCTGCGGTCCTAAAATAGAAGGCCACCAAATTTGTCAGTCATATTTGCCCTTAGTGAAGCCATGGTGGCTGTCATCAATCACCTCCTTACTTCCCATGTGCTTTAGCACAGTTTCCAGGTGGATTTGCTTCATGATCTTGCTGGGCACCAAGGTGAGACTGATTAGTCAGTAGTTCCCCAGGTCTTCCTTTTTTCCCTTTTTTGAATTGTCTGGAAGGGTTGTTTCCCCTTTTCCAGACAGTGAGAACTTCACTAGACTGCTATAACTTCTCAAATATGATGGGTAGTGGCTTGGCCACTTCATCTGCCAGTTCTTTCAGGACCTGCAGACTGATCTCATCGAATCCCATAGACTTCTGAAACTTCAGGTTTCTCAGACTGTGTTGATCCTGGTCTTCTCCTACAGCAAGCAGTTCTTCATTCTCATAGTTCCCACCTTGGCCTTCCTTAGCCTGGACAGCCTTCCTTTTGTCACCAACGTACCTATAGCAGTTTTGCTTGTTCTTGACAAACCTGGCCAGATTTAGTTCTTTCAGGGCTTTAGCTTTCCTAACCTTAGCCCTGACTGCTCGGACAATTTCTCTGTATTTGTTGCAGGCTCCCTGTCCTTGCTTCCACTCTCTGTAGGCTTCCTTTTTGTGTTGGAGTTTGCCCCAGAACAGCTTGTTCATCCATGCAGACATCTCACCATTTTTGCCCCACTTACTCTTTTTTCAGGATGCACCTCTCCTGAGTTCAGAGGAGGTGCTCTTTGAATACAAATGAGCATTTTTGGACCCCTCTTCCCTCTAGGGCTTTATCCCATTGTGCTCTGACAAGGAGATCCCTGAAGAGGATCCCTGAAGTCCACAGAAGTGAGCTTGCTCAGTGCCCTCCTCACCACACTAAGGATCTTGAACTCCAGTATTTCATGGTCACTGCAGCCAAGGCTGCCCTTGAGCTTCACATTCCCCACCAGTTCTTCCATGTTGGTGAGAACAAGATCCAGCATAGCACTTCTCCTCATATGCTCAAATATAATAGCAAATGCACCCAAATCCACTGTTTAAGTGCAAATATCACTGAAATCAGTAGAAAGAAAATTCTATTAGCATTCTTTTTTTTTGAATACTAGTAATGACGGCTATTTTTTTAATAACTTTGAACAGGAATTTACCCTATTCTGTACTGAATGTTGCAGGTTTTCATTTGATTATTAAAACCCCTGTGATGCTATATTGTCCTGGCTCAATATAATTGGTATTGCTTTAGTAACTTAGTTTACAGTGTTGAAAAAGTATAATTTACTAGTTGTATCTTCTACGCAGTGCCGTCACTGTTAATGCATTTAACAAAACAACCGATACTCTTTCAAAAGACCTGTATTAGCTCATATGGCTGCAGCTACTTTTATGTTCAGTAGCAAAACATAAGTAAAAGCTCAGTAAAAGAACAGCGACTAATAGAATAAAGCATCCATTTTTTAAACTAGATTTTTCAGATATCATTCTTGCATAGTTGCTGTTTACCTTAATGTTAAAATAATGTATTATTTGAACTAACAGGCATGGTATCCCTTTTCATTAGAAAAACCAAATAAGAACACAACACCATGCTCCTAAAAGAAGTATCACATAAAGCTAAGAATTCCAGCTATAAATGCAGCTTACATTCATTTAATCCTAATTACGGCAGCACTTTTCACTCTTCATTGTTTGAATATTCAAAGCTACTACTAATTGCCAGGAGCCATTTTCATTTTCCATATATCTTCAGGACCCAATTAATTTTTTCTAGATACATTTCTTAGAGTTTTAAACCATTTACACTCTGAATATGTAGTTTTCCTTATTCATGGAATTTAAGACATTCATTAATGACATCTTCTAAAGGAGAAAAGGAGAGATGATTAAGTAATAGCGTTGTTTTTCACTCAAATTATGAGACGAAGTAGAATATAGTGCATTATCTATTTTATAAAGCTTTTACTATACAATATGTTAGAAGGCCGTAAAAGCAGTATGCGTGCAAGCTTTCAAGTCTTTCACCAGCCAAAGCATTATAATGAATAAAACAAACTCGGATTCAGAAACAGACAGTATATAATTAGCACTTAATCTTCAGAATTCTGCATCATCATTAAATAATTAATACCTACAATATATGTCAGCAAACATCTGCTGTACTGTGTTCACTCAATACAAACACCAATCCCATCTTTAGGAATTTATGATGTAAGTCTTGTATTTACCTCACAATCCAACATGCGTTTCACCTTTCATGAAAGATATATCACCCAAACACAGAAGGGATATCATTAACCCACACCTGTGAAGATCACCCAGTCCCACCCCTGCAGAGAGAGTGAGAAACAGAAAATGGTTTGGATAACTCCAATAGCAAATATTTCTCAACCTCTCTGAGCAACTTATTCCAGCTTCTGATCACCTTTGATTACTATGAAAATATTTTTTTCTCATATTTAAACCGAATTTCATGTGTTTCACTTTGTGCCCATTGCCTCTAGCCTCATCACTGGCTAGTGTCAGGCTCCATCTTCTTTACTGCACCCCATCAGGTATTCAAACACTTATCTAGAATCCCTCTGAGCCTTCCTTTCTCCATAATGAACACTCCCAAGTCTCTCACACACTACCCATTTTGTCGGATGCTTCAGCACTTGGATTATCTTTGTGGCTCTTCACTGTAATTGTTTCAGGATATCCATATCTCTACTACAGGGGCTTAGCACTGGGCCCAGCACTTCTGGCATCTCTCATCAGCACTGAGAAAAAGAGAGGGATTACCTGCTGCAACCTGTCGGGTGATGCTCTGCTAATGCAGCTGAGAAAGCTGCTGGCCACCTTTGCTACAAGGGCATATTGCTGGTTCATGGTTAAGTTGGTGTCCACCGGGATCCCCAAAGCCTTTTCTGCAATGTTGCTTTCCAGCTTTCTTACAGCCTGTGCTGGTACATGGGGTTGCTCACCCACAAGCAAAGGACTTGGAACTTTCCTTTCTTCAACATCATTAGGTTGTTGTCAGCCTACTTCTCTAGCTCATCAAGAACACTGTAAATGGCAATATACACATATTGTGCATCAGCCTCTTCTCTCAGTTTGATATGTACTGCAGACTTGTTGAGGATGCATTCTGTCCTACCATTCTGGTCAATAATGAAGATTCTAAAAAATACTGGACTACTGACCACAGATAGAACAGCAGTGACTGTCCTCCCATTGGACTTTGTGCTGCTGATCACAACACTCTGGGCCCTGCCACTCAGCCAGTTTTCAATCTAACTCACTGTCCACTTGTCAAGCCACAGATATTCACAAAGTCCAATGGGTCTGATGGGATTCATATCAAAGTACTGAAGGAGCTAGCAGATGCTATGGCAGGACCCCTCTTAATCACCTACTAGAGGTCTTGGAAGTCTGGGGACTGCCAAGGTAGAAAGAAGCTACTCAATATTACTCCAAGTTACAAAAAGAGTGTGAGGGAAGATCCAGGGAACTACAGACCTGATAGCCTAACCTCGGTTCCTGGAAAAACTATGGATAAGATTACACTGGGTACTACTGAAAGGCATTTAAAGAATAATGCAATCATCAGGCACAGTCAGCATGGATTCATAGAATCATAGAATCATAGAATAGTAAGGGTTGGAAAGGACCTCAAGATCAACGAGTTCCAACCCCCCTGCCATGGGCAGGGACACCTCACACTAAACCACACCATCCAAGGCTATGTCCAACCTCACCTTGAATGCCGCCAGGGATGAAGCATCCACAACCTCCCTGGGCAACCCATTCCAGGGCCTCACCACCCTCACAGTAAAGAATTTCTTCCTCAGATCCAATCTAAACCTCCCCTGTTTAAGTTTAAACCCATTACCCCTTGTCCTCTCACCACAGTCCCTAATGAAGAGTCCCTCCCAGCATCCCTATAGGCCCCCTTCAGGTATTGGAAGGCTGCTACGAGATCTCCACGCAGCCTTCTCTTCTCCAGGCTGAACAGCCCCAATTTCCTCAGCCTATCTTCATATGAGAGGTGCTCCAGTCCCCTGATCATCCTCGTGGCCCTCCTCTGCACTTGTTCTAACACTTCCATGTCCTTTTTATGCTGAGGACACCAGAACTGCACGCAATACTCCAAGTGAGGTCTCACGAGAGCAGAGTAAAGGGGCAGGAGCACTTCACTCGACCTGCTGGTCACGCTCCTTTTGATGCAGCTCAGGATACGGTTGGCCTTCTGGGCTGCAAGCGCACACTGCCGGCTCATGTTCATTTTTTCATCAACCCACACCCCCAAGTCCTTCTCCGCACGGCTGCACTCAATCTCCTCCCGCCCAACCTGTAGCTGTGCTTGGCATTGCTCCCACCCACGTGTAGGACTTTGCACTTAGCATGGTTAAACTTCATCAGGTTGGCATCAACCCACCTCACAAGCATGCCAAGGTCCCTCTGGATGGCATTCCTTCCCTCCAATGCATCAACCGAACCACACAGCTTGGTGTCATTGGCAAACTTGCTGAGGGCGCACTCAATCCCACTGTCCATGTCACCCACAAACATGTTGAACAAGACCGGTCCCAACACTGATCCCTGGGGGACACCACTCGTTACTGGTCTCCAGCTGGACATTGAGCCACTGAGCACTACTCTTTGCGTGCGGCCATCCAGCCAGTTCTTCCTCCACCGAGTGGTCCACCTATCAAATTGATGTCTCTCCAACTTAGAGAGAAGGATGTCATGTGAGACAGTGTCAAAGGCTTTACACAAGTCCAGGTAGATGACATCAGCTGCTCTGCCCCTGTCCATCAGTTCTGTAGCCCCTTCATAGAAGGTCACCAGATTGGTCAGGCAGGATTTCCCTTTAGTGAAGCCATGCTGGCTGTCCCCAAGGATTCATAAAGGAAGAGTCCTGTTTAAATCATCTGACACCCTTATATGATAAAGTCACCCACCTCTAGTGGATAAGGGAGGGAGGTGTAGGTAGTTTTTCTGGATTTTAGTAAGCTTTTGATACTGTCCCCCATGGCATTCTTCTGGACAAGTTGTCCAACTGCAGGATTAGTGGATACATGATGTGCTGGGTGAAGAACTGGCTGAAGGACAGAGCTCAAAGAGCTGTAGTGAATAGGGCTACATCTGGCTGGCTAGAGATCACCAGCAGAATTCCTCAGGTTTCAATTCTAGGGCCAGTCCTGTTCTACGTATTTATGAACAATACGGATCAGGAGTTGAATGCACCATAAGCAAGTTTGATGATGATATGAAACTGGGAGGTACTTTGGACTTTCTTGAGGGAACTTGCAGAGGGATGTAGATAGACTGCAGCACTGAGATATGGTTAACAGGATGAAATTTAATAGATCAATATGATGAATTCTGCACCTAAGACTGAGCACCACTGGGTGAAAGCCTAAACTGGGAGAGGGGTGGCTGGAAAGCATCCCTGCAAAAAGGGATCTGGGGAACCCGGCTGACAGGAGGCTAAAAAGGAGTCAGCAGTGTGCCCATGCAGAAAAGAGGGCAAACCACATCCTGGGGTGCATCAAACACAGCATAACCAGATGGTTCAAGGAGGGCCAAAGGATGCAGTGTACCTGAATGCAAAGGATTCAGGATACAGTGATACCCATGTATTCAGTGTTGGTGTGGCCTGAGTGCTGTGTGAAGTTTCAGGCCCCATAAATTCAGAAGGACGTGAAGGTCCTTGAACGCACCCAGAGAAGGCGCAGTAGAAGCAATCCAGGACGTTCGTTGATTGTGTAGAAGGCAACTTCCTTCGGCAAGTAATAGAGGAGCCAAAAAGAAAAGGTGCCATGCTTGACCTCATGCCCACCAACAGGGAAGGGCTGGTTGGAAATGTGACTCTCCAAGGCAGCCTTGATTGCAGCGATAATGAGATGGTCGAATTTGAGATCCAAAGGACAGTGAGAAGAGAGTGCAGCAAGCTCACTGTCCTGGACTTCAAGAGAGCAGACTTTGGCCTCTTCAGGAACCTGCGCAGCAAGATTCCATGGCATATAGCCCTAGAGGGCGGGGGGTCCAAGACTGTCAGTTGATATTCAAGGATTACCTGATGCAAGCTCAGGAGCGTTGCATCCCAACTAGAAGGAAGTGCGGCAGGAGGGCCAGGAGACGTCCTTGGATGGATAGGGACCTGCTGAGGAAACTTTGAAGGACAAAAGAGGCTTATAAAAAGGTGGAAGCAAGGACAGGCCGCCTGGGAAGAATACAGGGATGTTGCCCAGGAAGCCAGGGACAAGGTTAGGAAAGATAAGGCCCTCTTAGAATTAAACTTGGCTAGGGATGTAAAAGTTAACAGGAAGGGACTCTATAGGTACGGAGTGAACAAAAGACAGAATAAGGACAACGTGGGCCCTCTTCTGAATCTCTTGGGAGAACTGGCTACCCTGGATTTGGAGAAGGCCGACGTTCTTAATGACTTCTTTGCCTCAGTCTTCACCGGAAAATGCCCTCACCACACCACCCAAGACTTGGAAGGCAGAAGCAGGGACAGTGAGAATGAAGACCCTGGGCCCACTGTAGGACAGGGTCTGGTTCAAGACGATCTTAGGAACCTGAATGTATACAAGTCCATGGGACCTGATGAAGTCCATCCACGGGTCCTGAAAGAGATGGCAAATGAAGTTGCTAAGCCACTGTCCATCATATCTGAAAAATCATGGCAGTCAGGTGAAGCTCCCAGTGACTGAAAAAAGGAAAACATATCCCCCATTTTAAAGAAGGGGGAAATGGATGAACCAGGGAACTACAGACCGGTCAGCCTCACCTCTGCGCCTGACAAAATCTTGGAGCTGATTCTCCTGGAAGGCATGCTAAGGCACATGAGAAACAACAAGGTGCTTGGTGACAGCCAGCATGGCTTCACTAAGGGGAAATCCTGACTGACCAATCTGGTGGCCTTCGATAATGGGGCTAAGAAACTTATGGACAGGCGTAGAGCACTTGACGTCATCTATCTGGACTTCTGCAAAGTGTTTGACACTGTCCCACATGACATCCTCGTCTCTACATTGGAGAGACATCAATCTGATGGATGGACCACTTGGTGGATGAAGAACTGGCTGGATGGCTGCACGCAAAGAGTTGTGGTCAGTGGCTCAGTAACGAGTGGTGTCCCCCAGGGATCTGTGTTGGGACCAGTCTTGTTCAACATCTTTGTTGGTGACATGGGATTGAGTGTGCCCTCAGCAAGTTTGCCAATGACACCAAGATGTGTGGTTTAGTTGATACATTGGAGGGAAGGAATGCCATCCAGAGGGACCTAGACACGCTTGTGAGGTGGGCTGATGCCAACCTGATGAAGCTTAACAATGACAAGTGCAAGGTCCTACACCTGGGTCGGAGCAACCCCAGGCATAGCTACAGGTTGGGCAGAGAAGAGATTCAGAGCAGCCCTGCAGAAAACGACTTGGGGGTGCTGGTAGATGAGAAAACGAACATGAGCCAGCAGTGTATGCTCGCAGCCCAAAAAGCCAACCGTATCCTGGGCTGCATCAAAAGGAGCATGACCAGCAGGTCGAAGGAGGTGATCCTGCCCCTCTACTCTGCTCTCGTGAGACCTCACTTGGAGTATTGTGTGCGGTTCTGGCGTCCTCAACATAAAAAGGACATGGAACTGTTGGAACAAGTCCAGACGAGGGTCACTAGAATGATCAGGGGACTGGAGCACCTCTCGTATGAAGACAGAATGAGAAAGTTGGGGCTGTTCATCCTGGAGAAGAGAAGGCTGCGTGGAGACCTCATAGCAGCCTTCCAATATCTGAAGGGGGCCTATAGGGGTGCTGGGGAGGGACTCTTCATGAGGGACTGTAGTGATAGGACAAGGTGTAATGAGTTCAAACTTAAACAGGGGAAGTTTAGATTGGATATAAGGAGGAAGTTCTTTACTGTAAGGCTGGTGAGGCAGTGGAGTGGGCTGCCCAAGGAGGCTGTGAATGCTTTATCCCTGGCAGTGTTGAAGGCCGGGCTGGACAGAGCCTTGTGTGACATAGTTTACTGTGAGGTGTCCCTGCCCACAGCAGGGGGGTTGGAACTAGATGATCTTGGGGTCCTTTCCAACCCTATTTTGTGTGATTCTTTGATTCTGTGAAGGGCAATAAAGCTGGTGGAAGGAATGGAAAGCATGTCCTATGAGAATCACCTGAGGATTCTGGGTTTGCCTGGTTTGGAAAAAAGGAGAATGAGGGGCAATCTCATTGATCTCTGCAACCTCCTGAGAAGGGAAAGTGGACCGAGGGGTGCTGATCTCTTCTCCCTGTGATGCAGTGGCAAGGAATAGTTAAAAGCTGAGTCAGAGGCTGTTTAGACTGGATATTATGGAGCATTTCTTTACTGAGAGGGTGGCTGAACACAGGAACAGGCTTCCTACAGAAGTGGTTGTTGCCTCTCAATGTTTAAGAGGCATGTGGGTAACGGCCTTAATAATATGCTTTAAGTTTTGGTCACCACTGAAGTGGTCAGGCACTGGCCTTGATAATCGTTGCAGGTTACTTCCAACTGACACGGTCTGTTCTGTCCTACTCTATTCTGCCCTGCTCCACTCTACTCTACTCTACTCTACTCTACTCTACTCTACTCTACTCTACTCTACTCTACTGTACTCAAGCATCCCGTCACGTCCCAGTGTCTTGCATATGTCTAGTTTATATAAATGTTGCCTAATCTGATCCTCCTCCACCAAGCGTTAAGTCTTCCTTGTTTCAGATTTTCCCTCTGGTCTCAAGCAGCTAGACTGCTGAAAACAGATCTTGCCAGTGATGACAGAAGTGAAGAAGGCACTGAGCCTCTTCTAGAATCTAGGAGCAGGTCTCACCCCAACCCCTCCTCTTTGTTTTCCTGTTGCTGAGCATCTAGATACACCTGCATATTCCTATTGTATCAATTGAAAAATGGAGACGTACTAAGAGAAGTACTCAAGGTCACAGAGAAAATCTGAATTCGTGTATTCTAATGATTCTAAGAGCTGGTTTTAGGACTCATTAGTCAATGCTGCTATTTCTCTGAATAAAATCTTAATAAATGCATATAATCAATGAAAAAAAGGTCATAAAAAAGAAATGGGTTTTTTGTCCTTAATAGCAGCAGAGCCTATTCAAATGAAATGACAACCATCAAAGAGAACAAAATCAATTTGAATAAAATCACTTCGGCAGCTCAAAAAAATACTTTTTTTCCCTATCTTTTCACCTTTCAAAGCAGATTTAACTAGACCCACAACTGAAATGAAAACAGATACTCTCTTCAAAGTGGTTTCCTTTTTTCCATGCACTTTTGTCCTTTTAGTCCTGCTTAGATTGGAAATCAAAATGTTGAATGCTGTACGAAAGTTTCTTAGCAAGCACCTTTTGCGTGCTACGTTTATTTACCAAAATAGAAACCAGCCAGTACGGGTGGTGATCTTTTGAAGTAGAAAGCCAAAAGGCCACTTAAGGCTTTATTCTCATAAAAAGGACATGGAAGTGTTAGAACAAGTCCAGAGGAGGGCCACGAAGATGATCAGGGGACTGGAGCACCTCTCGTATGAAGATAGGCTGAGAAAATTGGGGCTGTTCAGCCTGGAGAAGAGAAGGCTGCATGGAGACCTCATAGCAGCCTTCCAATACCTGAAGGGGGCCTATAGGGATGCTGGGGAGGGACTCTTCATTAGGGACTGTGGTGAGAGGACAAGGGGTAATGGGTTTAAACTTAAACAGGGGAGGTTTAGATTGGATCTGAGGAAGAAGTTCTATACTGTGAGGGTGGTGGGGCCCTGGAATGGGTTGCCCAGGGAGGTTGTGAATGCTTCATCCCTGGCGGCGTTCAAGGTGGGGTTGGACATAGCCTTAGATGGCATGGTTTAGTGGGAGGTGTCCCTGCCCATGGCGGGGGGGTTGGAACTCGATGATCTTGAGGTCCTTTCCAGCCCTTACTATTCTGTGATTCTGTGATTCTGTGTGTTATGTGGATAAACACGTTTTAAAGCTTTGTTGTGTGACACTTTGTTCAGCACCCTGCAGGGTTGATCCTTCGAAAGGGAATAATAAAAATTTACTGATGACATCATTCTGAAGTATTTAAGTGTAAGACTGTATTTTTGCAGATTAAAACTCCTTCTAGCTGAGATTTATTCAAGTACAGAAATTCACTGCAAAGGTCTTCAAGCACTTAATTTTCAGTTTCAGAATACGCATGCTGAATTTCAGCAGTTCTGTGAAGAATAGGCTTCAGAAGCCCCAATTATGATTATAACATCTCCACTTATATATGCCTATTATATGGGTCATTTGTGCCACAGGGCTGTACCTGCCACGTCTGAATTTTCCTTTCCACAAAACTTGTTTTGTCCCCTTAAAGTCTTGCTGATTGTATTCCATTTAAACAGTTTTGCTGTGCATTTTTTTACTGAAATACTGTTACTTATCTATTTATTTATTTATACAGACCTATATTACTTCCGGCGAAGGGATGCCCATACCACAGACTAAAATACAACTTAATAGCAGCATGTTCACAGCCAAAGAGCTAGATTTCAAATATAGCTTTTCATATAGTATATGACAATATTTCATACTTTCTCATTTGTATCTTTTTTATGGATAGAAAATACAAAGTAGCTCTACAACTAATTAAATATCATAATAGTTTATTATCTCTAATTAATAATAATGAGGAATGAATGTTATCTCTAGAAAATTGGACACTTTTCTGTGATTGTTATGATTGATCTTTAATTGTTCCATCTAAAAATTAATTTCCTGTCCTCATGATTATCTTCTTTGAAATACTTATGAATAGGATCCAGCTAAGAGCTATTTTGCCTAATTTCCCTGAAGATGATCTGAAATTTTTCATATCACTACAACTGCCTCTGAATAACTTTTCCTTCCTTTTAATATGTCACTCTTACATTTCCTTTCTGACATATTTAATAACCATCACATTTTCAAGTAATATAGAAATTATATAGGTACCTTCTTTTAATCTACGTATGCTACAAAGATTATTAAGGCACTCTTACAAAATGACTGTTTGCGACATTCACATTCTGTTTAAAGTGCTGAACAGGATGCAGCCAAGCCAGTTATGACATGGCTGTCTCAGCCACATTACAGCAGTTTGAAAGATGCTCTAATTTGCGTCAACTGGTATAGCTTCTGAGTCATGTCTCTTCTGCAATACAAACACTCCGACCACTTTTTACTGCCCTCAGATTTAGCATCTTGTTTTACTGGGCTTCTTAGGAAGGATGTAAAGGAGACAATTCTTTACACGTTCTGCTGCCAGGTATGTTATTCTTCTCATTAATAACCATTCACCCCTACCAGGACATGTGAGAATCTGTAGCACAAGAAGCTGCTATTTCTGTGTAAGTCATTTCAGGGGTGGAGCCAGGAAGCAGATATCTGCCTTTAATTGTCAAAAAAAAAAAAAAAACAAAACCAACAAACAAAACCAGCAAATAAAAACTAGGTTAATTACAGAGTTTAAAGTAGATTGCACTAACTCCTCAACAGCAGAGGAGAGAGAAGCTGAAGGAAAACATACCCGTATACCTTTTTTAACCAACTGTTTCCTGCAATGCTGCCTGAATTTAGGACAGATTTCAGCTTCATTGAGTTTGCATCTCCATGTGAAATGCAAACAGTTACATTACAGGTTAAGAAAATCGGGGCTGTTCAGCCCGGAGAAGAGTAGGCGGTGGGGAAACCTCGTAGCAGCCTTCCAGTAACTGAATGGCAGCCTTCCAATATCTGAAGGGGGCATCTACAAGGGACTCTTCACAAGGGACTGCAGTGACAAGCAATCCAGGAAGTTCCTCGATTGTGTGGAAAACAACTTCCTTCTGCAAGTAATAGAGGAGCCAACAAGGAGAGGTGCCATGCTTGACCTCATGCCCACCAACAGGGAAGGGCTGGTTGGAAATGTGACTCTCCAAGGCAGCCTTGATTGCAGCGATAATGAGATGGTCGAATTTGAGATCCAAAGGACAGTGAGAAGAGAGTGCAGCAAGCTCACTGTCCTGGACTTCAAGAGAGCAGACTTTGGCCTCTTCAGGAACCTGCGCAGCAAGATTCCATGGCATATAGCCCTAGAGGGCGGGGGGTCCAAGACTGTCAGTTGATATTCAAGGATCACCTGATGCAAGCTCAGGAGCGTTGCATCCCAACTAGAAGGAAGTGCGGCAGGAGGGCCAGGAGACGTCCTTGGATGGATAGGGACCTGCTAAGGAAACTTTGAAGGACAAAAGAGGCTTATAAAAAGGTGGAAGCAAGGACAGGCCGCCTGGGAAGAATACAGGGATGTTGCCCAGGAAGCCAGGGACAAGGTTAGGAAAGATAAGGCCCTCTTAGAATTAAACTTGGCTAGGGATGTAAAAGTTAACAGGAAGGGACTCTATAGGTACGGAGTGAACAAAAGACAGAATAAGGACAACGTGGGCCCTCTTCTGAATCTCTTGGGAGAACTGGCTACCCTGGATTTGGAGAAGGCCGACGTTCTTAATGACTTCTTTGCCTCAGTCTTCACCGGAAAATGCCCTCACCACACCACCCAAGACTTGGAAGGCAGAAGCAGGGACAGTGAGAATGAAGACCCTGGGCCCACTGTAGGACAGGGTCTGGTTCAAGACGATCTTAGGAACCTGAATGTATACAAGTCCATGGGACCTGATGAAGTCCATCCACGGGTCCTGAAAGAGATAGCAAATGAAGTTGCTAAGCCACTGTCCATCATATCTGAAAAATCATGGCAGTCAGGTGAAGCTCCCAGTGACTGAAAAAAAGAAAACATATCCCCCATTTTAAAGAAGGGGGAAATGGATGAACCAGGGAACTACAGACCAGTCAGTCTCACCTCTGTGCCTGGCAAAATCTTGGAGCTGATTCTCCTGGAAGGCATGCTGAGGCACATGAAAAACAACAAGGTGCCTGGTGACAGCCAGCATGGCTTCACTAAGGGGAAATCCTGACTGACCAATCTGGTGGCCCTCTATGATGGGGCTGCGGAACTGATGGACAGGCGTAGAGCAGTTGATGACATCTACCTGGACTTGTGCAAAGCCTTTGACACTGTCTCACATGACATCCTTCTCTCTAAGTTGGAGAGACATCAATTTGATAGGTGGACCACTCGGTGGATGAAGAACTGGCTGGATGGCCGCATGCAAAGACTTGGGGTCAATGGCCCAATGTCCAGCTGGAGACCAGTAATGAGTGGTGTCCCTCAGGGATCGGTGTTGGGACCAGTCTTGCTCAACATCTTTGTTGGTGACATGGACAGTGGGATTGAGTGCGCCCTCAGCAAGTTTGCCGATGACACCAAGCTGTGTTGTTCGGTTGATGCATTGGAGGGAAGGAATGCCATCCAGAGGGACCCTGTCACGCTTGTGAGGTGGGTTGATGCCAACCTGATGAAGTTTAACCATGCCAAGTGCAAGGTCCTACACCTGGGTCGGAGCAACCCCAGGCATAGCTACAGGTTGGGCAGAGAAGAGACTTAGAGCAGCCCTGCAGAAAAGGACTTGGGGGTGTTGGTCGATGAAGAAATCAACATGAGCCGGCAAAGTGTGCTCGCAGCCCAGAAAGCCAACCGTATCCTGAGCTGCATCAAAAGGAGTGTGACCAGCAGGTCAAAGGAGGTGATCCTGCCCCTCTACTCTGCTCTTGTGGACCTCACTTGGAGTATTGTGTGCAGTTCTGGTGTCCTCAACATAAAAAGGACATGGAACTGTTGGAACAAGTCCAAAGGAGGGCTACGAGGACGATCAGAGGACTGGAGTACCTCCCATATGAAGATAGGCTGAGAAAATTGGGGCTGTTCAGCTTGGAGAAAAAAGAAGGCTGCATGGAGACCTCATAGGAGCCTTCCAGTGTCTGAATGGGGCCTATAGGGATGCTGGGGAGGGACTCTTCATCAGGAGTTGGAGTGATAGGACAAGGGATAATGAGTTCACACTTAAACAGGGGAAGTTTAGATTGGATATGAGAAAGAAATTCTTTACTGTAAGGGTGGTGAAAACTTCTTTTTTTTTTTTTTTTGAAGTTCAAAGACAGTTTCTCTTTGTTTAAGCGTTTTCCTTGGTTAGCATTTAACAGAAGAACTGAAGGAGACAATTCCTCTTATTAACTGATGTTGCGACCATGACAAAAAGTATAACAAAAGACTAATTATTGCATCTTAAATTTTAAAGATATTTAAAAAGCACTTCCCAATTAATAGCATGAAGTGACTACTTAACCCATTATTTTCTTTTACTTCTGATTTTTATGTTTTGTGGTTCTAATATGTAGCAAGGATGGATGTACAAAAGATTAACTTTTGTTCAGAAAATATCATAAAGACGTATTTAAGAAAGCTAGCGAAACTGAAAAGTGTCACAAGCTTTCTGTACAAACTGCCTGTTTTGAGAGTGGTACAGTATCTTGAGCAAAATTCTGCCACTTACTGCAAAAGCAAGAGAAACAGAGCTTTATTTGAAAAGAGTGGACTAGAAATAGAACAACAGTTGAGCAACTGAGAAAAGGCAATGCAAAAATATTCCAAAAGATTAACTCCATTTTAGAAACTGGCCGTGCTGGATATTTTGGTTTTGTCACTATCTCAGAGGTACAGTAAAGAAGGGCAAATGACTCTTAATTTTTAATCCAGAACATCAACTGGCTAATGATCTCACTCTGAGCTTCAAACTTTCACGTATTACAAGATACACCTGATACTTCATAACTGCAGAACTCTAAGGAAAAATATAAATATGTTGTGTTTTTCTTTGCTACCAGAGAAGTCTGTATGACTAGTTTTCTGTGGGAGTAAAAGTAAGACTGGGGGGGCTTTGCATATTCAAAACCAGATTTGTTTGATACCATTTTTACAAAAGAAAAACAATTTGCATGTAAACCAGTTGCTCTTATGTCTGGGGCAAGGGCTGGAAGTATTATAGTGTCTATCCCACAAGCTATTAGAGTTTTCCCTGGAAGTTACATGTCAACACAGCCTTTTTCTGACATACGTGAATTTATTCTGCTTGAATTCAATGACCGCAGGGCAAAACTTATTTCCCATCCAGAAGCTGTATGACTACTAGGATGATAGTATGCTCACGCACCCTGCTGAGAGTCTGGGCTTCTCAAAATTGACAGAGTACAATGCTAAAATAGTCAACTTTTGCATCCATAGAATCTGTACATTTCCAGACTTCAACCAGAGTATTCACGCCTGCTTATGTAAATTACTTTAATATAGATGGTTTCAGACTACTTCCTAATCTTGAATACATACATTTTGATACAATCCTATAAGCTAAACCAATGTTAGGCAATATGACCCAAGTCATATACTGTGGTGCAGCTATACTGAAGCTCATTGTGTCCAAGGCAGCTTTTGAACTAGAAGCAGCGAGCTGACTCAGTGCAGCTCTAAGCTTGATTGAATTACTCATGGCTATTACTTCTCAAATGCAGCTGTACTGCATTTGGGACTCAGAAGTGTATGGCTATATGGTTTTGAACTGAGTCGCACAGACATTAAAACCCTATCAGACCTTGACAGAACTCTTTTATTTGTCCTCTATTAGGCCTATGGAGCTGTCCCAAGATACACATCTAAGAAAGGAAGTTAAGCACAGAAACATTCAGTGTTGTCACAACTAATCTCTAGGCACTCCTGAGAAGATAAAAATGAAATGAAAGCCATATACCTACATTAAGTATTTGTAAGTGGCATTGTTAGTCACACTCTTCAGTATGAATAAGAAAAAAAATAGCAGATTCAAAACTAAAATTAATAAAAAATAAAACTAATAAAAAAAACTTCAGCATCCCTGGGAGAATATGGAAAGAGCTATAAAGCTGAAGGAGAATGAAACAGGTATTGAACACTGAAGTCCTGAACCCAGATTCCCTTCCCCAATAAGTAAAAGTTATGACTTTTTACTGTTCATTTTAAGACACTGTCTTCACTGAGTTAGACCAAAAGATGTTCGTGACAAAGCCTGAATATTAGTACTGCAACCGAAAGTATTCTCTTCTTTTCTGTTCTCCCATTTTCCGATAGCTGACTCCAAAACTGAAGCCCCAAGCTGAGTATTTTGTCATTCTGCCTCTAAATGGATACATGGTGTTTTCACTTTCGCTGTTTCATGCTTGTAGAAAAACTGTTATTTTTGTTTTATGGCTTACTAGTCAGCTTACTGGAAGGGGGTGGGGGGAGGCATAGAAAAGAGAAGCAAGTGTATTGCTTTGATTTTCCCTCTTGATGGGATCCATATACCACACTTTGGAACTCAAACCCTGGAATTTCATTCAGATTGTATAGTGGTGAATAAGAATTAAGGCCTGTTGTTCAGCTTATATTTTGCTGTAGTTGTATCAATATAATGATTGATATACTATTTCATCCACTTTTGGGGCTAGTGTATGAGAGAACTCTGTGGCCTAACATTAAGTATTGCTACTATATAGAAAAAAAGTTAATTTTCTTTTATGTGTTGAACATTTCAGTCACATGTGATACAATATATTCACTTATTCATAGGTCACAATTATTGAGAGCCAAATTTTACTAATAGACCTAATTACTGGTAGCATTGTTATTTATAGGCATTGGTATTCCAGCTTCCAAACATGCAGAAATCCAGAGAAACTTCCAAGTTAATTCAATTAACGCTTTCCTAATTTTGTTAAATGCATGTCTTTAGAATAATGCAAACAAACCACAGAATCATATGTTGGTTTTACGTCATGTTAACCATGAAAGCAGACTTACTTAAGCACAGAGAGGTAAGTATACATGACTACAACACCAGCACCATAGAAGACGCTGCCTTGCCAAAACTCATTACAGATATCTGATAAATGGGGCAACTCAAGAAAATTTATTGGGCCAAATAGGACTCTGTGTTCACTAAATGTAAAAAAATTCCAAACTATGGATGATCTCTGTGTCTCATGAGGAAAATAAATTCTATGCTATATCTTACATTTTTACTGTCTTCTCAGGTATTTTATAAAGCACTCTAAATACATTAAAGTGTTCTGCCTTACACTGAAATAGTAATTTTCAGACATATTAAAGTTATAAGAAAATCACAGTATTCCAAGACTGCAAGAAATACTTAAGAATAAATCCAATTATATCCAACATATTTATATTCATATGCTATTCTTCTTTTAATCTTTATGTTTACATTTTCAACAAAGTTTTAAAATGAGAGCCAACTCCCTTATGTCTTTTAATTATAGTATGCCTTTTAATGAACATTTTTTCATGAACAATTTTAGGGGTTTACAATTATTTTTAAAGGAGTGATTACTCTTTTGCATGTAGTTCACATTCTTGAGTATGTATCCATATAAAGTAGGGGAAGCGGCATGTTCTGCTATCCAAGACAACATTAGGCAAAATTTACTCGGCTGCACAATACATGCAACTTGATTAATGATATTCTCAAGAGTAAATCTACTAAAACTGCACAATCACCCAAAAAAGACCCCATATTTTAGATCCTTCTTACAATCAAACTATAATGGATGGGCACAGCTACAGGTTGGGCACAGAACAGATTCAAAGCAGCCCTGCGGAAAAGGACTTGGGACCGGTCTTGTTCAACATCTTTGTGGGTGACATGGACAGTGGGATTGAGTGCGCCCTCAGCAAGTTTGCCGATGACACCAAGCTGTGTGGTTCGGTTGATACATTGGAGGGAAGGAATGCCATCCAGAGGGACCTTGACACGCTTGTGAGGTGGGCTGATGCCAACCTGATGAAGTTCAACCATGCTAAGTGCAAAGTCCTCCACCTGGGTCGGAGCAATGCCAGGCACAGCTACAGGTTGGGCGGGGAGGAGATTGAGAGCAGCCCTGCGGAGAAGGACTTGGGGGTGTGGGTTGATGAAAAAATGAACATGAGCCGGCAGTGTGCGCTTGCAGCCCAGAAGGCCAACCGTATCCTGGGCTGCATCAAAAGGAGTGTGACCAGCAGGTCGAGGGAGGTGATCCTGCCCCTCTACTCTGCTCTCGTGAGACCTCACTTGGAGTATTGTGTGCAGTTCTGGTGTCCTCAACATAAAAAGGACATGGAACTGTTAGAACAAGTCCAGAGGAGGGCCACGAAGATGATCAGGGGACTGGAGCACCTCTCGTATGAAGATAGGCTGAGAAAATTGGGGTTGTTCAGCCTGGAGAAGAGAAGGCTGCGTGGAGACCTCATAGCAGCCTTCCAATACCTCAAGGGGGCCTATAGGGATGCTGGGGAGGGACTCTTCATTAGGGACTGTGGTGAGAGGACAAGGGGTAATGGGTTTAAACTTAAACAGGGGAGGTTTAGATTGGATCTGAGGAAGAAGTTCTATACTGTGAGGGTGGTGGGGCCCTGGAATGGGTTGCCCAGGGAAGTTGTGAATGCTTCATCCCTGGCGGCGTTCAAGGTGGGGTTGGACATAGCCTTGGATGGCATGGTTTAGTGGGAGGCGTCCCTGCCCATGGCGGGGGGGTTGGAACTCGATGATCTTGAGGTCCTTTCCAGCCCTTACTATTCTGTGATTCTGTGATTCTGTGTTGGTCAATGTGAAATCGAACATGAGCTGGCTTCAGCGTGTGCTCACAGCCCAGAAACCAACTGTATCCTGGGCTGCATCAAAAGTAGCATGACCAGCAGGTCAAAGGAGGTGATCCTGCCCTCCCTCTAATCTGCTCTTGTGAAATCCCACTTGATGTACTGTGCACAGTTCTGGTGTCCTGAACATAAAAAGGACATGGAACTGTTAGAGCAAGTCCAGAGGAGGCCACGAGGATGATCACGGGACTGGAGCACCTCCCATATGAAGATAGGATGAGAAAGTTGGGGCTGTTCAGCCTGGAGAAGAGAAGGCTGCATGGAGACCTCATAGCAGCCTTCCAGCATCTGAAGGGGGGCTACACGGATGCTGGGAGGGACTCTTCATTAGGGACTGTAGTAATAAGACACGGGGTAACAGGTTAAAATTTAAACAGGGGAAGTTTAGATTGGATATAAGGAAGAAGTTCTTTACTGTGAGAGTGGTGAGGCTCTGGAACGGGTTGCCCAAAGAAGTTGTGAATGCTCCATCCCTGGTGGTGTCCAAGGCCAGGCTGGACAGAGGCTTGGGTGACTTCGTTTAGCGTGAGGTAACCCTGCCCATGTCAGAGGGGTTGGAACTAGATGATCTTAAGGTCCTTTCCAACCCTAACTATTCTATGATTCTACGATAAAATGCACAAGAGTATACAGACTGAATTGCTAAGGGTAGATAGAAAGTGATTTTCCTGTCCCAGGGAGTTTCACAATTTGAAACTTCTGTCTTCTATTCTCCTTCAGAAGAAAACAAAATTTTGGTAACTTTTATAATAAAAAACATTAAAATCAATAAATTCTGTGGTCATCTATCTCTGTCTTTTAATAATATTTTTAAATTAAGGAATTCACATAACTTGCTCCACCAAAGGTGTTGAGAAGGACACACGCATTTTTTAAAAAACAATGAACTGAAACAGAAAGCAGGTCCAGGAGAAAACACACCTAAATCCACAGGCTGCACTATTATATTTCATCCCCTTTAATTATTAGCAACATAGTTAAGTGAAATGCCACTGAAATTTATTTTGAAATTACATCAAGTACTTTGATATCAAAATCACACAAGCCCACTTACTACTTCACAGTGATATCACATGGACCAGGGATTTTTTCACCATCAGATTTATTTAATTACAATACATATTACGAACCAGAAACTATCTGTTTCAGGAGACAGAGACAGTGCTGAAAGAAAAACAGATGTGTTGACAGCTATTGGAGCACATTTTAAGCACTGATAAATATTCGTTTTCAGAAATTGCATACAACAGGCTAATCCAGCTAAAATTCAAGTCAATCAAAATATACGTTAGCCTAACTAATAATAAAACAAGGTCAAATCTTGATGACAGGTTTGTCATTTCTCTTTAATGCATCTTTTATATACTGCAGAAAAATATTTTTAAAAGCATAATATTTCAGTGACCTAAAATGGATGCAACATCTAAACAGTAAGCATTACTACAACATTTTATGCAAGATTACTATTAATGCGTGAATATAATACGCAACTCAAAAACCGCTTTAGTGTTAGAACTTTAACGTGGTTATGAATTTCCTGATGCATCATATAAAAATAACTACTGAATGTAGGTGAATGTCATCACTATGAAGAAAATTGCTCAATTCAAATAATAACTGGAATATTCTACTAAAATATTCTTGTTCTAATGCAAAATGTATCTGGAAATGTAGCTGAAACCCAAATTGATCAGGATGGCATTTTTCTTGAAAGTATTTAGGACCAAATTAAGTGGCTTCTCTGTCTAGAAACCCATGAAGCTAATAACTTCATGTGTTATAGTACCTCTAACGATGCTGTATTCCTGATTTAAAATTTCCTATTTCTACTATTTTTCTGTGGTAAAACTCTACAGACTTACTGAACAAAGCACATTAAAAAAAAAAAAAAATGCTTAGAAATATCAGTGGAATTCAGCTATTTGCACATCTTGTCAAAACTGAATGTAGACCACTACTGGCCATTGAAATAGAATTTATCAGAATAATTTTGTAACTTTTATTTTCTGTATGTACAACAGGAGAAGCATTTACCTCCTTTGAACAATTACGCTGTATAGTTTTCTGTATTTCTAAAGTGCATGTTTAACACATTTCCTTGTAAGTCCTGTATTTTGAAAAAGAAACAACTAGTATCTAAACACATCTTATCATCCAATCATTCATGTTAAATACTAACAGATTATTGATGGTGGTATATTAACTTTTTTCTGCCGATACTGCTTGAACATGTTTATTACTGCAGATACAAACTTCCTGCATTCTCCTATTTAATCACTGTTGGCAGCAAGACACAGCTTTCATTAGGTGACAATTTATAGCTCATACACTTCTTGGTTAGACAAGCAGAACTGCAACTTTCAGAGCAATGAAGTTTGCAAGAAGCTTGAAAGTAAGACTAACAAATTAAATTATTCTTCAGTTTGGACAGAAACTGTTATAAGTTAACTATCAGAAGAAACTCGGTTTTATGTTTTTTTTTTTGGGGGAAGTGGGTTGTTCCGTCTCCTTTTCTGGGGTTTTGGGGGGCGCATTGTGGTTTGGGTGGGTCTTTACTGCGGTTTTGTTTTGTTTTTTTCCCTTCAGCCTTCTCTGTGTTTATACATGAAATGGGATAAAAATACAATAAAAACAACCCAGTAAAGATTTCATACATATGCTTGTAACTCTGGTATGTTTTGTCTGTTCATATTCATCAAATTTTTAAACATTTGCCTTATTTGCGTATGATTAAAAGTTCAAAATTAAAAGGTGCAGAAGACACAATAGGAAGATACACCAGGAGCAGGAGGTACTGAGCACCTTCCAGGATTACATGTCTAACATAACTGCTGTTGATTACAGCATATAAAAACAAATTTGTTGTTGGCTTTCCCAAAGCAATTAATTACTATCAGCATTCTCAAGAAATCGTTCATGGCAACACTAGCAATAAATACAGTGCAGAACAAATCAATTCACAAAATTCCCTTTCATTGGTAAGTGGAGCTAATTGCTAGGGAATTACAGGTTTAACTTCTTGTGTAAATGAAAAGTCTCTGAGTTCAACTGTGTGGCCTTATGGAGGCTCCTGCGACCTAATGTAGGTCTCTGCCTTCGCTATAGAAGCAGGTAACTCTCTTTCCAATTTGTCTGTTTATCCACACCCCCTGCACCTTCTCAGCATCAGTCAATATGGATTAAGGTCCACACTGATGCTGACAAAACTAACCCTTCTCATTTTTTCATTAAGGTGGATCACCAGCTCTACTGCACAACTGCACGTTAATAATTAATTTCACTGCTCTGTTTCTGACACTGTCCAGGAAGAAACTATCTGGGAGAAGATGAACACAGTAGCTGACAATGATAGCTCTTTGTTGTTATCTTATGTCTTAAGGCCTGATCTCTGACTACCACAAAAGAGTACAAGTATTTCAACCCATTCACCCACTGACATCTAAACAGGAAAAGAAGTTTGATTTTGACTTTTGCCTTCCACATTTTCTCTGTAGCAAAATTATTTACTAAAGAATTGAAATTTCAATTTCAATTCCAACCTCATGCATGGAAAATCCATTATGAAGATAATTTTGTTAATTACACTTGCTTATTCTGTTGCTTTAATCCAAATTCACAAGGAATATACAACTGAAAAACAAATTTCATGTGTACTTCAATGTGTTCAATGTGTACTTCAGTCACACTATAAAAAATATTTTTGAATGGTTCATCTCTTCCTATATGCTTTCCTCAATTAGTAATGATGCTGTCACAGACGCAGGTTTAAAAGAACATTTTTCCATCTGTTTCAAAACAAAAGTTACACAAACTCTGTACCAGCACAATCATTGCAGTAGCCTTCCCTACTTACAGCCAAAACCTGCAGTCATTATTTCTTTATTAGCAACTGTTCCTATCGATTCAGTGGTAGGTTTTAGTGAGGAACAACCTACATGACTCAAATCCCAAATCAGAATTCAAATGTGATAAGGAAAAAAGATGCATACTTAACAGATGTCAGTTTTAAAACTCCCACATTAAAATATAGAGGAATCTTCTCACTAAGAGTTTAAGGCCATAATCATAGAATCATAGAATCATAGAATAGTAAGGGTTGAAAAGGACCTGAAGATCATCGAGCTCCACCCCCCCTGCCATGGGCAGGGACACCTCCCACTAAACCATGCCACCCAAGGCTATGTCCAACCCCACCTTGAACACCGCCAGGGATGAAGCAGTCACAACTTCCTTGGGCAACCCATTCCAGGGCCTCACCACCCTTACAGTAAAGAATTTCTTCCTCAGATCCAATCTAAACTTCCCCTGTTAAAGTTTAAACCCATTACCCCTTGTCCTCTCACCACAGTCCCTCATGAAGAGTCCCTCCCCAGCATCCCTATAGGCCCCCTTCAGGCATTGGAAGGCTGCTAGGAGGTCTCCACACAGCCTTCTCTTCTCCAGCCTGAACAGCCCCAATTTTCTCAGCCTATCTTCATACGGGAGGTGCTCCAGTCCCCTGATCATCCTCAGGGCCCTCCTCTGCACTTGTTCTAACACTTCCATGTCCTTTTTATGTTGAGGACACCAGAACTGCACACAATACTCCACGTGAGGTCTCACGAGAGCAGAGTAAAGGGGCAGGAGCACCTCCCTCGACCTGCTGGTCACACTCCTTTTGATGCAGCCCAGAATACGGTTGGCCTTCTGGGCTGCAAGCGCACACTGCCGGCTCATGTTCATTTTTTCATCAACCCACACCCCCAAGTCCTTCTCCGCAGGGCTGCTCTCAATCTCCTCCCCGCCCAATCTGTAGCTGTGCCTGGCATTGCTCCCACCCAGGTGGAGGACCTTGCACTTAGCAAGGTTAAACTTCATTAGGTTGGCATCAGCCCACCTCACAAGCGTGTCAAGGTCCCTCTGGATGGCATTCCCTCCCTCCAGCACATCAACCGAACAACACAGCTTGGTGTCATCGGCAAACTTGCTGAGGGCGCACTCAATCCCACTGTCCATGTCACCCACAAAGATGTTGAACAAGACAGGTCCCAACACCGATCTCTGAGGGACACCACTCGTTACTGGTCTCCAGATGGACACTGAGCCATTGAGCACTACTCTTTGCATGTAGCCATCCAGCCAGTTCTTTATCCACCTATCAAATTGATGTCTCTCCAACTTAGAGAGAAGGATGTTATGTGAGACAGTGTCAAAGGCTTTACACAAGTCCACGCAGACGACATCAGCTGCTCTGCCCGTGTCCATCAGTTCCGTAGCCCCTTCATAGAAGGTCACCATGATTGGTCAGACAGGATTTCTCCTTAGTGAAGCCATGCTGGCTGTCACCAAGCACCTTCTTGGTTTTCATATGCCTTAGCATGCCTTCCAGGACAATACGCTCCAAGATTTTGCCAGGCACAGAGGTGAGACTGACTGGTCTGTAATTCCCCGCCTCATCCATTTTCCCCTTCTTAAAAATGGGGGTTATATTTCCCTTTTTCCAGTCCTCGGGAACTTCACCTGACTGCCATGATTTTTCAAATATGATGGACAGTGGCTTAGCAACTTCATTTGCCAGCTCCTTCAGGACCCGTGGATGGATTTCATCCGGTCCCATGGACTTGTATACATTAAGGTTCCTAACTAAGATCGTCTCTAACCACATCCTCTCCTACAGTGGGCCCAGGGTCTTCATTCTCACTGTCCCTGCGTCTGCCTTCCAAGATTTGGGTGGTGTGGTCAGAGCATTCGCCGGTGAAGACTGAGGCAAAGAAGTCATTAAGAACCTCAGCCTTCTCCAAATCCAGAGTAGCCAGCTCTTCCGAGAGATTCAGAAGAGGGCTCACGTTGTCCCTAACCTGTCTTTTATTGGCAGTGTACCTATAAAATCCCTTCCTGTTATCCTTAACATCCCTAGCCAAGTTTAATTCGAAGTGGGCCTTAGCTTCCCTAACCTGGTCCCTAGCTTCCCGGACAACACCCCTGTATTCTTCCCAGGACGCCTGACCTTGCTTCCACCTTTTTATAAGCCTCTTTTTCCCTTCGAATTCTGCTCAGCAGCTCCTTATCCATCCAAGGTCTCCTGGCCCTCCTGCTAAACTTCCTTCTAGTTGGGATGCATCGCTCCTGAGCTTGCAGCAGGTGATCCTTGAATATCAATCAACAGTCTTGGGCTCCCCTGCCCTCTAGGGCTGTATCCCATGGAACCTTACTGAGCAGGTTCCTGAAGAGGCCAAAGTCTGCTCTCTTGAAGTCCAGGGCAGTGAGCTTGCTACACGCTCTTCTCACTGTCCTGAGGATCTCAAACTCAACCATCTCATGATCGCTGCAATCAGTTCTGCCCTGGAGAGTCACATTCCCAACCAGCCCTTCCCTGTTGGTGAGGACAAGGTCAAGCATGGCACCTCTCCTTGTCAGCTCCTCAATTACTTGTAGAAGGAAGTTGTCTTCCACACAATTGAGGAACCTTCTGGATTGCTTGTAATGACAGAAACAATCATGACAGTTTTAGTTATCAGTTGTTATTTTAATTTATATCCTAATCAAACAAATATTCATGAAAGAGCAAATGGGGTTCAGTGCTCAAGGGGCCTGAGAGTGAAGAGAATTCTCAGAGGAGGTTAAACCATTTCTACTTCAGAAATTAGTTACTATAAAATTTAATTTGGTAATATTGGACTACAAATAAAATCACAGAGGAGAAAATCTGGGAAATTTTGAGATGCCACAAGAATTTATGATATATATTTGAAGGAAATTTTCTATTACTGTAGGAGAAACTTTTCCATTAGTCTTTTCATTTTGAACTGTTTGTGACCCCACTTAAGGAAGATTTACAAGAGATACTATCTTTGTCAGAATGAATTTGATTCAAGTGACAGTTTGTGTACACTGCAGTGACTTCAGGTTCTCTGTTTAAAGAAGCAAGCTTTGGAGATATACAGCCAAAGATTGAATCTAACAGTTCACCATAAACTCGATTTATCATCAGACATTACCTTATCAGATAGCTCCACAAGGAAAAAAAATACTTGGAAGGTTTCATTAATTCCCTGGTGCATGTGGCTCAATTCTGACAATATATGGCTTCAACATGAACATTTCACCATGGACTGACTTTATTACCTACAGTTCACATGAACATACATCTATAACTCTTACAAAAGACAGGAACTGCATCCTAAAGCAATTCTGCCTGTGAATTTTCTTGCCTAGTAGAGCAACATTATTTCCCAGCTTCATTAATTCAAAGGCGAGTTTGCATTATGATAAAATACTACATAGGATTAAACATTTTTCACAGAGGTTTACTGAATTAGCTAGACTACTAATCAAACACAGCACCAGAAATCTCTACATACTTCAATAGTCTTGACAGGAGACATCTGTGGCCCAAGGATGGCCCACCTCATAAACAGACCCCTTGTGTTTGGGTAAACATGAAAGTAAACCTCCAGACCAGGCTTTGAAGCTCTCTCAATACTCTTAAGTCTCTGTGATTTCTTTTAATTTCACTCTTTCCTACTAATAAATTAGCCAAGATGCTTCTACTGTACACAGCAAATTCAGAATTTACAGAAACAGCAAAGATCTGTGGATCTCGGATCCTGTCTGAAGGCAGTATAAGGTACTTTCACCTGTCAACTCTTAAGTTCACACTCAGACTTCCGACACACCACAGCTCTTGAAAGAGAACTCACTTAGATATTATTAGTAAATTTATTTGTAAAATGTTTCCTAGAATATTTACAGACTGAACTGTTAAAACAGATATGAAATTTGCTTTTCTTAGTTATAAATTTAACTGTTAATTAGAGAACTGGGGAGTTTTGTGTCCACAGCTAGTAAATGTTGGAGATTCTTGGAAGTTTATTATGCTACTGCATATATTTAGGTTTTTTACTAAATTCCCAATGAAAACATAGTGGCAGGAATTAAGTATTCAAAACTGTTGCATGAACACAAATAACACCTCCTGGGCATTCTAAAGCAAGAATCCATGCTAGGTGCTTTTAATGTCTGGTTAGTTTTGTCCTAGTTTAATCTTCTCTACTCAAGCTATAGCAGCTGCGAGACAGAAATAAAAGGGATACTGTCCCCAAAATCTGAAAAGAGAGATTTCTTAGTTTATGTCTATTGTGCATTTAAAGAACAAGCACACCCACAAACCTGTCCAAACCTTATCATACAAACTGATACAAACTAAAACTCAAGCAAATACTAAGGCAAGAAAGTGCTGTGTTTTAATGACTTAAAACAAACAAAACCTTTAGAAATTATTATTTCTTTTCAGTGTCTGAAACTGTAGTACTGAACTAAAAAAAAAAACAAACAAACAAACAAAAAAAAAAAAAACCAAAAAAAACCACAATTCAGAATCAGATTATTCATGCATAGCATTCTCAAATTAAACAATTTCAAACTTTTTAAAGAAGCGTCAAGTAATTAGGCATTTAAATGCCACTGACCTTCAAAGGAATATGAGTGCTTCTGTAAAAATCCACCCCAAACTCTCTGGCCACTAAGTATCTATTACAACCGATCTTCTTCAACATAAAATATGATTTATTAGCCTCATATTTTCTGTAAACCTCTTCTAAGTGTTCATAAACATCACAAAGCTCATCTGTTTTGTCTCTAGGAAAGCAGATGACTGAAGATGGTTGCTCAGTTTTAAACTTTTATTGAACTAGGTGATAGCACTATTTTTTCCAAATTTTAAAATGATCTCAACCATAAAGCCCACCATACAAGTCTATTCATCCAAGTGGAAAGATACATGTTGGCTTTTTTCCTCTACTTGCTACATAAAATTTTCCAACAAAATGGCAATATTGCAGCAATGCTCTCTGTTTCCAAAATATCTATATATCCTCTGCAGAAGCTAATTCTATGTATATTACAGCATGCTTAACTCAAGAAATCCCATTATATCAGTTGCTAAAAAACTAATTATTACAGTAGTCTACTATTTGTGTTATGAGACCAGTTGGTTAAAAGCTGAATCACAATAATTATTAAGAACAAGAATCTGATTTATGTATCTGAATTATTTGCTATCCTCTCTACACTGCTTATGATTCCCTAAATAATACATTTTCAGATCTTCATATAATCTTCCCGCTCTAGAACTAATACAAGTATTCAAATGTATAACTACACAGCACTGAGACTGTAAAACTGTATGTAAGAGCATAAGTAAGATATTGAGAGTAGGTATAAGAGCCAGAGCACAGAAGCTCTCTATTTCACATCATTCATGTTGTTTTTAGAACAAAAATCATAGCAAAGCAAGGCAAATACTAGTTTTGCCAAACTGGCAATTAAACTACACTGATGGATCGTCTCATGGCTGAAGAATTATACTGGGATTTGTGGATTGTGAGTACAATTCCTGTTTATGTCACATTTTACCTTGATAGGAAAATTAAACCTATCTGTAAAAAAATTCCTCATACGGATGTTATATGGAATATTTAGGTTGTTATTTCTTCAGGCACTGACATGGGATTGTAACCCCTCATCCTTCCTCTCACATAAATAATGAAAACAGAAACTCTGTTGCAGTTTGTAGGCTTATAAATTCAAAATAAGAATTTTTCATTAAAACATCCTAATATTCACTACTGCTTTCTCTCATATACTGTACTACACACTGGTCAGGATAGCAATATTAAAGCATAATGCAATTTCAGTATATAAACAAAGCCCTCATTAAATATCAGTCTTACAATAAATAAGTTGAGCGTTCTCAGACTCCTTATACACAGGTTATAAAATAACATGGACATTCTTCCCACAAAATTGTCAATATAAGGAGGAAATATAAATCAGTCACATGAAAATTACATATACTGTTCAAAATAAGCTTAGTCTCTTTGCACAATACACTTACTTTCTGTTAACTCCCCTGTGTGAAACCTCTGAGCCTCAGTTATCGTTATCTTCACAGAACACTGCCAGACTTCAAGATTTTTCAAAGAAATTTCCATTCCTTCCTTACATGAACAAGTGCTGATTTTTTATTTTTTTTTGTTTTGCTTTCAGCCATCTCTAGGCTGCAAATTGCTCACCTCTAGGTTACATTCAAATTCCTACATTCAAGTGGAAAAAGAGAAACACGAAGATTTTTTCTACTAATTGTCTCTGGAGTTGAGGAAAAGCAGTATCAAACTCTCTTCCTTACCCCTTTCCTCCATGTGGATGAGAGAAAACAAGCACAAAGTCAAGACTTTATTTGTGGCTTTTAAAGAAGGAGAGACCAGAGAGGGAAAGTAGCTTCTGTGACCCTGCTTCTCCTAGAGTACCAAAAGGAGAATGCTCCTCATCGTTCCATTCACTCCCAGCAATGAGGCAAAGTGAAAGAGAGGAGCTTTACATGTTTCTCAGGCACCTTCTCACCTTTGATTTTATCAGTTGGAAATGTTGTACAAGTCTTTAGTTATGGGTGATTATCAGAACAATTTACAAAGTGCAACTGATATTAGAACAATTTATTTCTCTTCGCACATGTAAAGGTTCTTTTGGGGTCCTATTTGGTTTCATGCTCTAAGCCTTAACTCCATCTTTTTTTACAAAATTTATGATGTGGGAACACTTACTAGGCTTTAGTTAACCTAAATTGCAAAAAAGGTTTAACTTTGTGTCAGTGATGTAGAGCATTACAACGCCACAGTACTTTAAGATTTCAGAATCTAGTTAATTCACCCATAATGTCACTTCCTAAGGTGGGAACATTGTCTTTTTAAGAGTAGTCAGCTGTTTTAAAATCATATTATCAATGAAAAAGTGTTCAAAGGAAAATCCGCTTTGTTTAATAGAATTTACTTGCAGTGGATGAAGACAACTTTTTACTTTTTAAGCCACAAAGCCCTGCATAGATCACTGAAGTTTTCAGAGGGCAAGCACACAGGAATGCCATCAGCAATAGAGGAAACACTTTTCTTAGACTAGCAGATCTAATTTCAAGCACTGACAAGACTATTTGCTTCTCAAGCCAGATGAGTGCATGAGAAGTAAAGGTCAGAATATATAGAAACCTGTAATACTATCTGTCTAAGGTCTGCAGCTACTGTATTTTTCTTTCACAAGAAGCCTGCAAATTTCCAAAGCTGTCTACAGTAATAGCTGTCTTATACTTTAAAGATGCAATGGATGTCTCAAACTTTGGATGACAGACCATCTACAAAAATTGCTCTTAGTGATATAATACAACTACTCTAGAAACTTAGGAGGCATTTATCTGCAAAAGCCAATCCATTTCTGACGATCTTTGACACTCTAATATGTACATGGTTTGTGGGTTTTTTTGTGGTTTTTTTTTTTTTTTTGTGTTCTTTTTTGTGGGTTTTTTGTTGTTTTTTTTTAATAAAAAGAGGAAAAGAAATGAAGAAATCAAATGAAAAGTAAAGGTTTCAAGGTTCCATTTAAAGACAGAAAACACAGCTTGAATATATACTCCCAGATAAAGTTTTTCAGCTTCACAGGAGGCCTAAAATGTTAAAGTTACTTGTTTTAGCCAACAAAAGAATATAATCTAGTTTGAATAATTACATTTGCTCAGAACAGTCTTCTAATGGAAATACAAGCTTCTTGGGAACTCACAAACTTGGAAAAATCATTGAATCATAGAATCATAGAATAGTTAGGGTTGGAAAGGACCTCAAGATCATCGAGTTCCAACCCCCCTGCCATGGGCACGGACACCTCCCACTAAACCATGCCATCCAAGGCTATGTCTTCGAGTTCTCATCTTCTCAATTTGAAGCTTGCACAGTACTAGGCAGGAATGTGTACACTTGCCAAAAGCCACTGAATTAAACCAACACTGCTACAACAGTTTACGAATTAAACACATTTTCATGTAAAGAAGGTTCAAGCAGGTTTCAGTTCTTTATATGATTTTCATTCTCATAATGGGACCTTTGAAAAAGGATTATTTTCTTTCATCTGCAATTAACGGAACTTAGTGTTGCCATTCCCAAGGCAAGTAATCAAGTGCTTTTGTTTTTTTAAATATAAAGATTTCATAACTCTGTTTCCTTTAAGCTTATGTTTCTCATTAAAAACAAAACAAAACAAAAAACACACAACTCACTCATAATCACATATTTGGGTTTCTGAATAGGAAAAATAAAAAAAATTAAAAAAAAAAAGAAAAAAAGTATGAATTCTCAGGAGTGACAGCCTGTAGAAATGATACAGGCCCTTCAAACTAACAGTGAAAATTTTCCCAGTTCTGTGAACCACTATGACAACATAATAATTTAGTCAAAGAGCCATTCTTGCAGTTGCAATGGAATGTGCAATAACCACAATCTGAAATACCTTGGAACAGATCTTAGCCAGTCAATTGAATTTTCCTACTTAAAAAAAATTAGAGTTAAGTAGTGCTTCTTCCCCGAATGAAATTATCTGTGTTTCCAGCAGAAAGATGCGCGTTTTTTTAAATTAAAATTGTGAAGCAGTAAAATTTCATGAGAGGTATTATATGACTATTGCATTATCAACAGTTTAGAGGAAGATACTTATATTTCTGACTGTATTGATTTTGACTAGGAAAAATTTAAGTTTCTCCATAGTATTTTCTACAGGGCGATGTTCTGGATTTGTGATGAAAGTAGTGTTGATAACACACTGATATTCTAGTTACTACTGAACAGTGCTTCCACAGCTTCAAGGCCTTTTCTGCTCCTCACAATGCCCTGCCAGCCGGTATGTGGGAGATACACAAAAACTCGAGAGGACACAGATGGGTCAGCTGAACTCAACTGAGCACAGGGATATTCCGTACCATATGACATCATGCTTAGCAACAAAACTGAGGAAGAGGTTGATGGGGGGTCCACTGTCAGTGGACTGGCTGGGCCATTGGTTGGCGGTGAGCAACTGTTTTCATTTACATTGCTTGTCTTTCTTGAGTTCCATTTTCCTCTCTACTTTTTTCTTTTTCCTCTGCAATTTTTAAAATATTATTTGGTTTTAATTATTAAACCGTTGTTACCTCAATCCACAAGTGTTTTTCTCACTTTTACCTTTTCAATTCTTCTCCCAGTGTGGAGGGGAAGGGAGATGAGCAAGCAGCTGTGCGGTGCTTAGCTGCCAGACATGGCTAAATCACCACAATGACCAAGTTTAAAAGTGAAAAGCAGGAACTCTCACACATATCGGAAAGAACATCAGCATTTCCCAGGATTTGAAGAACTAGCATACTATACCTAACAAACATCTTTTCCCCCCTGCAGTGTTGAAAGCTCACCAGATTACAGATCACAATAAAGGTGAGCCCCAATACATTCTGGAAGTTTATGAATGGAAATAATTAAAAAGCAAATCAGTAACAACATCCCTATATTTGTTCTAAGGGTATCTTCAAAAACAAATCTGGTAACTAGGGATAAAACTGTTGCTGCTTTGCCAGACCATTCAGAAAAGGATTTATAATCTATTGAGAGTCTTACAGAACTGAAAGTACAACAAGCAGGCCAGCCTGACACATCTACAGAAAAACTCCTGCAGAAGTTTTAAATGGACACTTTCAGTTCTTTTTATATAGAAACATATATCTTTTATATAGAAACAGTGGTTTCACTTCAAAAGACCTCTAGCTTCTTTATATTACTTTGAAGAAATAGCGTGCAACCAGGATGGCATAAAGAGTTTTGGTTTTTATTTTTAAAAACAAGCTTGTATGCTCCCCAATGGAACAGTGGAATAAGTGGGAAATGACAGATAATAACTTTAATTGATAATGTCACATGGATTCCCAAGAGAAATTTCAATAAATTATTGTGGAACACGTAATACTAATTTATTTCTTAAATAAGTTCAGCTTCAATACAACCTATTAACAGGAATGAGTTCCTTCTATGACTAAAAATGTTCCTATAAAGGATTCTCAATTTAATAGCTGCTTAAAATAATTTCCATTAAGACTGTAACCAAAATCTACAGTAAATGTTTCATTTACTACAGAAGCAATCAATTAAAAATATGAAATTAAAGAGTTACCCTCTTCCATAACTGTGATCCTGTTTTTATAAGCCACATGATGTAGTTAATGATTTTAATCTGCTTTTGCTCTAGCCATGACATTTATAAAGTATACTTGAGATCACATGCAATGCATATTAATTAGTAGCATTCACAGATATTGTTTGATTAGTTACCCAATTTAATTTAAAAATGTTTTTATTTTTATGGACTTATTTTCCATGGTTTATCGTTTATTGCACAGAAACCAGTTTTGCTAAGCAGAGTATAATTTGTCATTCCATTTGTTGCCCTGTGTTCTCTAATCAAAAATGCCCCAAAATGACAACAACCCTGAATTTCTTGCCAGTAAATGCTGTTATAGCAAAAAAATAAACTTTCTGAAAAGTGAGAGAAGTGTCTTTCATGAAGTTTTTTGTTCAAATAGCTGAACTTGTTAAAAAATAATTCATGCATTCTGTGTCTTAGCCAGAAGCAAAAAAAAAAAAAAAAACAGTTTAGTCATAATCTGTTACTGTTTTCCAGATGCAAACATGGCAAAGCAATCTAGAGCTTTTAAAATTAAATCACAGTGTTGGAACAGTATACTACTCTAAATCTGAGATGGACTGTTGTTTGGAGGCTTGCTATTGGGAAAGGACTAGAAGTACAGCACTGGGTTCTATTAAATTCTGAAGTTAAAATTTTTAAGTCTTTAAATGTTTTAATTATCTTTCAGTACTTCAACACTTTAAAGATCAAGTACTACTCTTGCTCTTTAATCCATTAATCCTTAATGGACTAGCTCTGTCATGTCTCTCAGACAGTTTCTTTCAGATGCCCAAATTAGTAAAAGTGGCAAAACAACCAGGAGCCAACATTTTACTGACCATGAATTAACAATAGGGCAATTTCCTAGCACCACAGAGCCTCAGCAGCTCACTTCACTTACCCATTAAGCTGAATATAGGACTAGCCCATGAAGCTCACTGTTAAAAAGGATTCTTCTGTATTTTCCCAAAAAACACGCATTTGCTAAGACAAGGATTTTTTCTTTTTTTTTTTTTTTTTTTCTTTCATGGATCACTTCTGGTATTAGCCAGAATTCAAAGGAAATATAACAAAAACAAATGTAAATAACTAACATAAATGGGTGTTGGCTGCTGGATTGATGAAGACACTAAAAATGGAAAAAAAAAAAATCACAGGCATTTGCAATAGAATGTTCTGAACTATGACTTATTAATGGTCTTACACTACAGTTTTGTGGAAATATAATAATCTGCTCTCTTTGCTCACACAGAATGATAACAAATGACTCACATACAGGATTTTATTTTACTTATTTTTAATACATAACCTTTAAATAATGGAATACAGGGAATTCTACCTTGCTGACAAAGCCTTCAATGGCATGGTTGAATTACAGATTTTGTAAGTGAAACTGAATCTGGTTTGGATTTAAACTGGATTTAGTTTCATCACCAGTGAATTCAAGTCCTTGTATACCGTTAACAGAGTCCAGAGCAATTCTGTCTTGGTTGTGGAGTTTAAAACGCATTGGTTTTCACAGATGACAGAGTGACTCCTTCACAATGTTAGTAAAATGACAGTGACTCACAATGCAGAATCAGTGCTTTCTTGTAGCTGCAGTTCCCATATGAATATTCTATGTGTAAATTATAATAATGCTTAGCGTTGATGCTACCTCTATGGTTATGAATCAAATATTAACTGACAACAGCGCAAAAGTCTTATATGAAATAAAAGATCACAAGAACACGCACTACATTTCCTTTAATGTATTTTTGAATAATTAAGTCAATCTTCCATTAGTTTAATTACACTTTTACACCTTTCTGATTAGAAAGCTAGTTTAATGACCTTTTCCACAGTCTGAGCTCTGAAGTGTGTTCATATTAAGACTCTGTAATGAAAAATAAAACATAATATGAAGACGCTCCATAGCAGCCTTGATTGCAGCAATCATGAAATGGTCGAGTTTGAGATCCAAAGGACAGTGAGAAGAACATGCAGCAAGCTCACTGCCCTGGACTTCAAGAGAGCAGACTTTGGCCTCTTCAGGAACCTGCTCAGTAAGGTTCCATGAGATACAGTCCTAGAGGGCAAGGGGGCCCAAGACTGTTGGTTGATATTCAAGGATCACCTGCTGCAAGCTCAGGAGCGATGCATCCCAACTAGAAGGAAGTTTAGCCGGAGGGCCAGGAGACCTCCTTGGATGGATAAGGAGCTGCTGAGCAAAATTCAAAGGAAAAAAGAGGCTTATAAAAGGTGGAAGCAAGGTCAGGCGGCCTGGGAAGAATACAGGGATGTTGTCCGGGAAGCTAGGGACCAGGTTAGGAAAGCTAAGGCCCACTTAGAATTAAACTTGGCTAGGGATGTTAAGGATAACAGGAAGGGATTTTATAGGTACACAGCCAATAAAAGACAGGTTAGGGACACCGTGGGCCCTCTCCAGAAGCTACTGGGAGAACTGGCTACCCTGGATTTGGAGAAGGCTGAGGTTCTTAATGACTTCTTTGCCTCAGTCTTCACCAGCAAAATGCTCTGACCACACCACCCAAGTCTTGGAAGGCAGACGCGGGGACGGTGAGAATGAAGATCCTGGGCCCACTGTGGGGGAGGATCTTGTTCGGGACCACCTTAGGAACCTGAATGTATACAAGTCCATGGGACCGGATGAAATCCATCCACGGGTCCTGAAGGAGCTGGCAAATGAAGTTGCTAAGCCACTGTCCATCATATTTGAAAAATCATGGCAGTCAGGTGAAGTTCCCGAGGACTGGAAAAAGGGAAATATAACCCCCATTTTTAAGAAGGGAAAAATGGATGACCCAGGGAATTACAGACCAGTCAGTCTCACCTCTGTGCCGGGCAAAATCTTGGAGCGGATTCTCCTGGAAGGCATGCTAAGGCACATGAAAACCAAGAAGGTGCTTGGTGACAGCCAGCATGACTTCAATAAGGGGAAATCCTGCCTGACCAATCTGGTGACCTTCTATGAAGGGGCTACGGAACTGATGGACACGGGCAGAGCAGTTGATGTCACCTACCTGGACTTGTGTAAAGCCTTTGACACTGTCTCACATGACATCCTTCTAAGTTGGAGAGACATCAATTTGATAGGTGGACCACTCGGTGGATAAAGAACTGGCTGGGTGGCCGCACGCAAAGAGTAGTGCTCAGTGGCTCAATGTCTAGCTGGAGACCAGTAACGAGTGGTGTCCCCCAGGGATCGGTGTTGGGACCGGTCTTGTTCAACATCTTCGTGGGTGGCATGGACAGTGGGATTGAGTGCGCCCTCAGCAAGTTTGCCAATGACACCAAGCTGTGTGGTTCGGTTGATACATTGGAGGGAAGGAATGGCATCCAGAGGGACCTTGACACGCTCGTGAGGTGGGCTGATGCCAACCTAATGAAGTTTAACCATGCTAAGTGCAAAGTCCTCCACCTGGGTAGGAGCAACCCCAGACACAGCTACAGATTGGGCGGGGAGGAGACGCAGAGCAGCCCTGCGGAGAAGGACTTGGGGGTGTGGGTCGATGAGAAAATGAACATGAGCCGGCAGTGTGCGCTTGCAGCCCAGAAAGCCAACCGTATCCTGGGCTGCATCAAAAGGAGTGTGACCAGCAGGTCGAGTGAAGTGCTCCTGCCCCTTTACTCTGCTCTCGTGAGACCTCATGTGGAGTATTGTGTGCAGTTCTGGTGTCCTCAACATAAAAAGGACATGGAACTGTTAGAACAAGTGCAGAGGAGGGCCACGAGGATGATCAGGGGACAGGAGCACCTCCCATATGAAGACAGGCTGAGAAAATTGGGGATGTTCAGCCTGGAGAAGAGAAGGCTGCGTGGAGACCTCCTAGCAGCCTTCCAATACCTGAAGGGGGCCTACAGAGATGCTGGGGAGGGATTCTTCATTAGGGATTGTGGTGAGAGGACAAGGGGTAATGGGTTTAAACTTAAACAGGGGAAGTTTAGATTGGATCTGAGGAAGAAATTCTTTACTGTGAGGGTGGTGAGGCCCTGGAATGGGTTGCCCAGGGAGGTTGTGGATGCTTCATCCCTGGCGGCGTTCAAGGTGGGGTTGGACATAGCCTTGGATGGCATGGTTTAGTGGGAGGTGTCCGTGCCCATGGCAGGGGGGTTGGAACTCGATGATCTTGAGGTCCTTTCCAACCCTAACTATTCTATGATTCTATGATTCTATGACTATCCTTCAGGCAGAATAAAGGAAGAGTTGTGACATTTAACCTGTAAAAACAAAGCAAAGAGCAAACAATTGTAGGTTTGCATAAATCATACTTGAGGAATACAATCATTATTAAACTGTGCAATTAAAGAAAAGAAAATAATCAAAGAAATATTGTATAAATCCGTCTACAAACAGTTATATTTAAAATAATAAATTGTGTTCTCTGTAGTGTACAGGTTAATAATAACACTGTAAGCCTAAAATGATGCAGCCCACTGAAGTGATTTCTTGATGTGTGCAAAGAAGCTGAATTTGTAACTTTTACCAGAAATCCAATTTACCACTGGGTTTAAAATGAACACCTTTAGAGAGCTGTTACTATACTGAAGCAGCACGCCAAATATCCCTGAGAAAACAATGTTCTGATGACATAAATGACATCTGCAAATGTATTCTAAGCAGACTGAAAGAGAAGACACAGGTCCAGTTTCACTAAAAGTGGCAGTTTTGAACACCCTACTGAAGTTATACACGACAAAATGCGAAAAAGACATGACAGATTCTCTAAAGGAATACATGCTTCGCAAATTTAACAGACTTCTCTGATAGGTGCAATAAACATGCAGATAAGAGAGAGATCCAGTCAGTACAGCCTGTTTGGGTTTCAGGGAATTATTCAACAAGGTCTTTAAATAACAAGTCTTTGAGAAAGTAAGATGTCACATAAAAAGATGGAAGGCCCTTATAGAAATAACCACCAGTTAAGGAACACAAGATATGATACAAGAATAAATGATCATTTTTAACTGTTGCCATTGACTTTGTTGATGCTGCTCTTCCCAGCAGTTCCAGAAATTACTCACAAAAAGGTGTGAATTGCCCAGTGATGACATTTAATGGCTGTATTCAAATATACAGAGTGCTAAATTTGAGGTTATGAGAGCCTTAAGTGACTGACCGGTAAAAAAAGACAAGGAATTAAATTCAACACACATTAATGTAAAATAACACGCATGGAAAGAAAAATAGTTTGTACAAACTATGAATGCATTACTACCACAGGGAAATTTTCTGTAAAAATATCAGCTCAATGCTCAGCAGTCATCAAGAATGCAGACTGAATGGAGTATGACCTATGTATTTGTTGTAACTGAGAGACAAATGGCTACTTCAGGGACAGAACTATCTAATCAAGCAGTATGCAGTATCTTCCAAGATGAACAGCAGGACCTTAGTTGAAAAAACAGTAATGGTTAAAAAAAAACCAACAACAATAGGAAAGATGGAACCTTGAAACTCTTAAAACTATTTTTGGAAGAGTAGAACTCCGAACTGAGTTACAAAAAAATTATTTCATTTTCAAAAGAAGAAGAAAAAAAAATCTCATCGTGCAACTGATTTTATTTTTCAGAAACCACTCCAGAAAGAATGTTTCTGTTACCCTTTATAACAGCCTTTCCTAACTCAGGAAAAGCAATTAGCTAATTTGGCCATTTAACATTTTTCACCATTTCTTTCTCAACACTTCTATTTATCTTCTTCCTTTTGTGAATAGCTTTTAATATCTAGAGGAATAAAAAAAATGTGCTACACTTTAGTATTATCGGAGTGCACACGACACTTCCCAGATAACTAGTTAAGATAGCTCCACCTCTGCTATACAGCTCTGTGTCACTGCCCCCATCTTTATCAGCAAAACCTTTCACCAGAGCTGGCAAATGCCTTTGCATTCAACAGCTCCATATTTTATGATGAAAAAAACCTTTCTCACTGAAGAAGATTTCAAAGTTCTCCTTGTGAAGAACACAAGCACAAACAAATGAACATGTACTGTGCAGTCAAAGAAACAGTAATCATGTCTTCAGAATAGGGTTTAACAAACATGCAGAAAATACAGCAAGGTGCATTCTTTGAATAACAAATGAAAAACATAGTGAACAATTGCTCATTAAGTACGTACTGCCAATTCCATGAATCAAACGAGGCAGGATCTTGCAGAAAAAAAGCATATAATTAGACAATTAAATGACAACATAGTGTACACAAACAAGAAGACCAAATTAAAATATTGCAGGGAGTTCCTTGTTTGGCTTGGTTTGGTTTTAATTTTCTGAATTGCCTGTTTAATCTTTCAATTCTAACAGTACTGTCAAAGATTCACTTGCTTGTTCTTTTTAGCGCACTACAGTCTTTTCACCACTTTCTATTAACCAGCACTTACAAATTAGCTCAATTACACTACAGGAAAATACAAAGAAAAAACAGTTACCTTAAGTAGCTTCAGTAACCAGTAAAGTCTTGCATTAATGGGAATTCTAACCATCAAACAGCTGCATTTCTGGGTGGGACTGAACACAGTTACATACTGCCATGCTGCCTGATTTGGAGGACCTCTTCTGGTGTCAGAGCTATGACGTAGACCTATGGAAGACTGACAGTCTTTCTGGTGTGTCAGTATGTTTTACGTCCTCCACAAGAACCTATTTCCTTAACGTTTAAACAATAAAATCCAACTCTGCCTGTACAAAGCTAAATCCACGTATCCATCTTCCTGCTTAAATTAACTATGAGGAATGCACCGTCAGTATACACACACTTGGTCAGTCAGTATACAACATAAGCACCTGCTATTTAAGTTTGTTGATGTGCAGTCCTTCTTTATGGCAAACGCACAATCATTAGTTCCTCCTTAGTACTTCTGTCTACTTCACATGTCATTTGGCCTCTCAAAGGTGTCATATGTAGGAAGCACTGTTCTCGAAAGGGACAACATTTACTGTTTGCTGAATAGCATATCATTCTCATAAAACCTGAAAAAATCACCACAGGCAAAAAAAAGCAAACCAGCTGTCAAGTGGCAATAAACTGCATTTATTTTTGTGTTTGAAAATTTGATTTTCAGCTGAAGATCTTGCCTGCAGTTCATTTTCTACAAAACATACACACAGTGACTGGAAATGCACTCTCTGGTTACTTTTCTCTTGAATTAATAGCTAACAGCTCAACACCTATAAGTAAAACCAAACATCCAAGAAAAGGACTAGCAGCATATCCATCTGGTTTCACATTTGGATGTACCACTAATTAAAAATTCCTAAGCAAAAGTAAATAATCTATAAACTGTTGTCTCTAGGGAGAAAAAAATCAACAAAACCAAACCAAACCATGAGAACAATAAAACATCTGACATTGACTTTGATACCCATGAATCAAAGTTGTCATTAATACCAATATAAAATGTTATTTATATTCAAGACAATCTATTTTTATACTTCTATAAATAATGACTAATTTGGTATTTAGTAGAGACACTACAGACATATGGTCTACTCAAAACTTATAAACTGAGCTTACAAAGGTGGGACAAAGCCACAATTTTTGGCTCATATTCTTTCAGGAAGCTTGAATCACATCTGTGCCATGAAAGCATTCTGAAACTTTTGCAATGTAATCTCCTGAAGAAGAAAACAGTCTCTTCAGAAAATATCCAGATGAACTTTACTTTGCAGCCTTATGAAATTTCACAAACTGTCACTTAAGTTTTTCAGTATTATGTACCAGAGCCACTTGGATGAGGTCTTTCACATCATTTGTTCAGTGCCCGTATTCTTTGAATCAGCACAGCAGGCAGTCTTGATCCGTGCAACAATACAATCCTCTTTGCCTAGAGCCTCCAGGTATTGTGATCTGCAATATTTGAGTTTGGTTTTATAGATACAGCATCCACTGCTCCCCACTCTCTCCTTTATATACCTGTTCTTACTCAGGAATGCTGAATAATTCTAGACTGAGATTGAACTGGTAGTTTTTCCATAATCCACTGCAAACCAGCCATGTTTCCAAAAAGACAAAGGAAGAGCACAAGTGCAGACAGCAGAGAGACTCTGAATCTAAAAGGAGCTCAGTACAGAAACGGGACTCCTTCCCTATAACTGAGTTACCGCAATTTCCCAGGCTGAGCTTAACAGACAGATGAGTATTTCTTCAAAAGATTGATAGTTCTATGTCACTATATATATCCAGATTACATATTTTCTTGTGTTTTCTAGGCATGGATATGTTCAAGTGTTGCATTACAACCTTGGTGGTCAGAAATCTGTAATATTACAATGAACTTTTTTGGTCAAGCAACTGCAAGTTAATTTGATCTTCTGATTCTATTCCACAATGGTCTTGCAACTACATATACTTTCAAGGTATGATTTCTCCACGCAGCCTTCTCTTCTCCAGCCTGAACAGCCCCAACTTTCTCATTCTGTCTTCATACAGGAGGTGCTCCAGTCCCCTGATCATTCTCGTGACCCTTCTCTGGACTTGTTCCAACAGTTCCATGTCCTTTTTATGTTGAGGACACCAGAACTGCACACAATACTCCAAGTGAGGTCTCACGAGAGCAGAGTAGAGGGGCAGGATCACCTCCCACGACCTGCTGGTCACGGTAATTTTGATGCAGCCCAGGATACCGTTGGCTTTCTGGCCTGCGAGCGCACACTGCCGGCTCATTTACATTTTCTCTTCAACCAACACCCCCAAGTCCTCCTCTGCAGGGCTGCTCTGAATCTTCTCCCCGCCCAACCTGTAGCTGTGCCTGAGATTGCTCCGACCCAGGTGGAGGACCTTGCACTTGGCATGGTTAAACTTCATCAGGTTGGCATCAGCCCACCTCACAAGAGTGTCAAGGTCCCACTGGATGGCAATCCTTCCCTCCAGCACATCAACCGAACCACACATCTTGGTGTCACCGGCAAACTTGCTGAGGGCACCCTCAATCCCACTGTCCATATCACCCACAAAGATGGTGAATAAGACCAGTCACGACACCGATCTCTGAAGGACACTACTCGTTAACTGGTCTCCAGCTGGACATTGAGCCATTGAGCACTACACTTTGCGTGCGGCCATCCAGCCAGTTCTTCATCCACTGAGTGGTCCACCTATCAAATTGATGTCTCTCCAACTTAGAGAGAAGGATGTCATGTGAGACACTGTCAAACGCTTTGCACAAGTCCACGTAGATGACATAAACTACTCCACCCCTGGCCATCACTACCGCAGCCCCATCATAGAAGGTCACCAGATTGGTCAGGCAGGATTACCCCTTAGTGAAGCTATGCTTGCTGTCACCAAGCACCTTGTTGCTTGTCATGTGCCTCAGCATGCCTTCCAGGACAATACGCTCCAAGATTTTGCCAGGCACAGAGGTGAGACTGGCTGGTCTGTTGTTCCCTGGGTCAGCCATCTTCACCTTCTTGAAAATGTGGGTTATATTTCCCTTTTTCCAGTCCTCGGGAACTTCACCTGACTGCCATGATTTTTCAAATATGATGGACAGTGGCTTAGCAACTTCATTTGCCAGCTCCTTCAGGACCCGTGGATGGATTTCATCCGGTCCCATGGACTTGTATACGCTCAGGTTCCTAAGATCGTCTCGAACCAGATCCTCTCCTACAGTGGGCCCAGGGTCTTCATTCTCACTGTCCCTGCGTCTGCCTTCCAAGACTTGGGTGGTATGATCAGAGCATTTTCCGGTGAAGACTGAGGCAAAGAAGTCATTAAAAACCTCAGCCTTCTCCAAATACAGGGTAGCCAGTTCTCCCGAGAGATTGAGAAGAGGGCTCACGTTGTCCCTAACCTGTCTTTTATTGGCAGTGTACCTACAGAATCCCTTCCTGCTATCCTTAACATCCCTAGCCAAGTTTAATTCGAAGTGGGCCTTAGCTTCCCTAACCTGGTCCCTAGCTTCCCGGACAACATCCCTGTACTCTTCCCAGGACGCCTGACCTTGCTTCCACCTTTCATAAGCCTCTTTTTTCCTTCGAATTTTCCTCAGCAGCTCCTTATCCATCCAAAGAGGTCTCCTGGCCCTCCTGCTGAACTTCCTTCTAGGTGGGATGCAACGCTCCTGAGCTTGCAGCAGGTGAGCCTTGAATATCAACCAACAGTCTTGGGCTCCCCTGCCCTCTAGGGCTGTATCCCATGGAATCTTACTGAGCAGGTTCCTGAAGAGGCCAAGGTCTGCTCTCTTGAAGTCCAGGGCAGTGAGCTTGCTACACGCTCTTCTCACTGTCCTGAGGATCTCAAATTCAATCACCTCATGATCGCTGCAATCAAGGCTGCCCTGGAGCGTCACATTCCCAACCAGCCCTTCCCTATTGGTGAGGACGAGGTCAAGCATAGCACCTCTCCTTGTCGGCTCCTCTATTACTTGCAGAAGGAAGTTGTCTTCCACACAATCAAGGAACTTCCTGGATTGCTTGTGCCGAGCTGTACCATCCCTCCAACAGATATCAGGGTGGTTGAAGTCTCCCATGAGAACAAGGGCCTGCGAGCATGAGGATGTGCTATCTGCCTATAGAGCACTTCATCCACCGAGCCCCCTTGGTCAGGCGGTTTGTAACAGATCCCCATAATAATGTCACCCATCGCTGTTCTCCCTTTAACCCTGACCCACAAACTCTCTGTCGACTGCTCACCTCTCCACAGACACAGTTCCATACTCTCCAGCCTATCCCTAACATAAATAGCAACTCCCCCTCCCCGCCTACCGGGCCTGTCTTTCCTAAAGAGCCTGTAACCTTCCATTCCAACACACCAGTCATAGGAGTTATCCCACCATGTTTCTGTGATGCCTATAATGACTGTAGGTTTTAGACACTAAGCCCACTTACGCATACTCTATTTTAGTCTGAACATTTCTTAGCTCGGCATAAATTTGTATACCAGATGCCGCCTTATAATTAACACATTGGGATTTGGGAGCTGTAGATTTTTCTGGTTACAAACTTTCCATCAAACCGACATCTGTGATTTATGCTTCCAACTTGCTTTCAATACATTTACATAATCTGTTCAATATAAGGAGAGATCATAAACTCTCCTTACATATTTAGAAATAGATTCCACAGAGACAATTAAAACCAAATCAAAGAACCTCTTTTACAGTTATGAGTATTTTAAAACATGTACAATCAAACCTTCACAGAACAAAAATACATTTTAGAATCACAGAATTACTGAGGTTGGAAAAGACTCATAAGATCATCTCCAACTGGAAACCTAATACTGCCGAGTATTAGGCAGTAATAAACCTGAACTATGTCCCTAAATGCCACATTTACAAGTCTTTTAAATACCTCCAGGCATGCTGACTCCACCACTGCCCTGGGCAGCCTGCTCCAATGTGTGATAAATCTTTTGGTGGACAAATTTTTCTTAATATCCAACCTAAACCTGCCCTGGCACAATTTCAGGTCTTTTCCTCTTGTTCTATCACTTGTTACCTGAGAGAGAAGACTGCCACCTTGCCACAAACTTCTTTTATATAGCTGTAGAGAGTGATAAGGTCTCCCATCAGCCTTCTTATCTCCACACTAACCCAACCTAGTTCCGTCAGCTGCCCCCCATAAGTCTCGTCCTCTAGATCCTTCACCAGCTTCATTGCTCTTCTCTGGACACGCTCCAGTACCTCAATGTCCTTGTATTCAAAGTGTGGCTTACCACTGCCGAGTACAAAGCGACAACTACTGCCCTGCCCCTGCTGGCTACACTATTTCCAATACAGGCCAGGATGCTGTTGGCCTTCTTGGCTGCCTGGGCACTAGCTGGCTCATGTTCAGTGGACGTCAATCAGCACCCCCAGGTCCTTTTAAGCAAAGCAGCTTTCCAGTCACTCTTCTGCAAGCCTTGCATGGCGTTGTTGTGGCCTAAGTGCAGGACGCAACACTTTGCCTTGCTGAACCACTACAACTGGCCTCAGGCCATTGATCTAGCCCGTCCAGACCCATCAGCAAAGCCTGCCTTCCTACCCTTTAGCAGACCAACACTCCCAGAAAACTTGGTGCTGTCTGCAAATTTACTGAGGGTGCATTTGTTCCCCTCAGCCAGATCATCAATAAAGATACTAAACAAAAATGGCCCCACTACTAAGCCCCAGGGAAAACTGTGGTTCGTCCCAAGGGGAAGGAGGAAAAAACCCTTACCATTTGCTTGGGAAATATAAAACACGAAAAGGAGGTTCAGAAACAGAAACTTGTAACCTTTCTTTAACACCTGAAAGTTAATTGCTATTTTGGATTTTCTCATTTTAGTTAGGAGCATTCCAGAAAATAGGCTCCATCTGAAGAAGGTGTAAAGCAGAGCACGGCTGTGCATGGATCTTGGAAAAATGAACTTCATACTGCCATGGTTCTTTCCTCTAGTCTGGAAAATTGCCGTTGACATATGGGCAGTTTCAGTGTCTTTTCTCTGGAGGACACACATAGCTCTCCCCCAGAACACCTGCCAGGGCCATCCAGTAAATCAAACTGATCATACTGATGGGAAAGCTTGTTTGGTGCTCCAAAGGATCTTCAGCAGTAGAGGGGCAGGAATTGCTCAGAATCAATACTTCTGAATGCAAGTACTTTAAAGTATATATTACGATACTAGGACTCGTTCCAGCGAACATTTCCAATAAGGACTGAACCCCACTGACTAGTGTGAGGTACCTTCATAACCAAAATCTGCGTTCCCTGCAATAACTTAGAAATTTTCTCCAGATGGTTTACAAAAGAATCAAGTATTAGGAGAACATTACTGCATTAAAGAGGATTGCAGACTATAAAATTAAAATTGTCAAAGGCTATAAGAGAAATTTTAAATATTACGATGAAAAGTGCGCATACATGGCTATCCAATACTATTGGAAATTAATACTTTCACAAACATAAGAAGGTAGCCTATATTTAAAATAATTTAAAACAAAAAACACAGGAAAAAAGAGGGAAAAAAAAGAATATTGAAGATGCTTTCATGTTCTGCTCCAAGACAAAATATTTCAACAAAACAAACAAACAAACAAAAAAACACAAAACACTCACCCAGAAATAAACTGAATAAATAAGAAATATGAACGAACAACATTGCTTTTCATTCCAAACACCACTGTAAAATCGCCCTCTAATATTTCTTTACAAAATATATTTTTATTAAAGTTTCCCAGCTGCCCGACACAATACTTTACTCTGAGCATTATTTATTCAGCTAAAAGAAACCATAACTATAGGAGTTTTTTTATTTTTTCTGGAGAAGCTACACATTGAATTATTAAACAAAGGGGGAAAGAAACCCCAGAATAAATCTTTTTTTTAATGTCTTTGTTTATTAACTTTGTATCTAGCAGTTTCATCAGGAAAATAAATCACAGAGTATGTGTTTATATATCTGTATACATAAAAGTATAAACTAAAAAATGTGCATGTATTTGTGTACATGGTTTTTCTTTTTGTAACACCAGAGGTAAATATTTATTTACATTTGTAATAGTAGATTACTATCCTAATGTAACTACAAATTTATAGATTTATATTTCTGGATAACCTTAATTCACAGGGAGTATTCTAACTAATACTATAAAGGAAAAAAACATTAATACAAAGACTAGTCATTTATAATAGGAAAATCAGAGACTACTATATTAGAGATAGCTAAAATCCAATACTCGTAAGAAAGACTGATAACACTGACATTAATACATATTTTTATTCACTAAAACTCAAAGGCAGCATGCCGATACAATCTCCTTAGTAAAATCATCTCGTTGTAGCAGATCCGGACCTTAGGTGCCCACAGTCACCACCATGAATAAGAGCCACTAAGAATATCAGTCACAGAGTCATAGCATATCATTCACTTGGAGAACTGAAATGCAGAAGATGTACAAGGGGAGGGAGAGGCAGGGCTCTTCGGGAGGTGTGTTGCCAAGGGAAGGCTACTGAAACAACCCCAGAACCTTGTCTCTATGAGACGGTCAGAGCAAGGCAGGGATTGCTACTCAAGAGCTAGAGATATAAACCCACACATAAAGGAAAGAGGACATGAATATAAACTGTTCTGTAATCCAGAACCTCTGATGCTTGCCATCTCTAAGTTCCAACACATTCCATCTGTGATCATTATAATTAACTAGCCCTTGCACAATTTTTTTTTCCCTCTGACTGATGTAAAATAGAAGTCTGAGAAGTTAGCATAAGTTTGATCAGACGCTTTCCTGAGTTTGTTCTCAAATGTTCACAATCCATGTTGTCTGATGGCTCACACATACATACTCTTAACACTATTGAGTGAAGTCACTGGGCAAGGTAACACTGGAATTCAGAGTAGGTTTTCTGACTTTAAGACCTTCTTTGGACTTGGCAGAGTTAAGTTTGTGGTTGGACTTGATGTTCTCTAGAGTCTTTTCCAACTTAAATAATTCAATGAGTCTATTCTATGACTGCATGATTTTATGTTACAATCAACATAGATTAAAAATATACTAAGAATCAGTAAGCCAGCTATTTTCCTAGCTCCATTAGTTAATAATTAAGGCTTTTTAATAATAGCCACCTATTAAAGGATTATTAGAAAGCATGTCCATGACATCAGTTATTGGAAATGCGGCATGTGGTCTTGCTACACACATACTTTGTAATTTAGACTACTCAGCTGAGCTTTATTGCATTGCTGCAATTAGTGCGAATCTAATTTCATCTTCTTTGGTACTGCTGAAGATAGCATTGTACAATGCCTGATTTTCCCAGTATGGGAAGTTTATCATCACAAATACATTAAAAAAAAAAAAAGTGCATAAAACCATGGAAATACGTGCTTCATTTCCCTTCTGATGCAGAAAACATTGCTAAGAATTCAGTCTAATATATGATCTATTCTAACAAAACAGAAGGAAGAAAAAGTTATTCCAGTATTAAAAATGTTTTATTAGAGTGAAATAAATGATGAACATAAAAGCAGTGAGTAAAGTGAAAGGAAAGGAGAAACGACTGCAAGATTCTTTAAATATCTTTTTGACAAATGTTTTCCATAATTACCTCTTTTCACAATTAAAGCAGATACCACAGCATAAAGCCAGATGAAGTATACAGAATATTGAAGTAAGTTTCAAATAAATTCCTGGATTCCATGAAACTAACAATGAAGCAGAATTCTAACTTACTCTCACTTGACATCAGAAATCCCAAACTTTGAATGAAGTATTATTGAATTGACACTAAACTTAAAATTAAGCAGAAACAAATAAAAAAAAAAAAAAAAAAAAAAAAAAAAACAAAGAAACAAAACAAAAAAAAAAACTCAACACAACCAAAACCCACAAACAGTGAAAGTCAATTTTATATTTTTGGTATATATATTTGAATAAGCATTGGGTAGCACAGTACCCCTTTTTCTGGGGTGTTATGCAGACTTCTGTAGACAATTCTACTGCCGAGGATTCAACAAGACTGAGATTATGAAGAATAGAAGACTTAGGTTAGGAAAGTCAGTGTTCCTTATTCAGAGGTTTTCTCGGGTAGCAAGATAGTGTGAAGGTTGGCTGACATTACAAATTTCATACGCTCAGTCTTTAGCTGCAACATTCTTTATTTGTATTTTGTCTGTTTCTAGGAACTCTGCAGGGTTCCTTCCCATGTTCTTGGTGGTAATTGCTTTGGTTTCAGTTGAACAGAATTAAAAGCTGCGCGGTCAAAAAATCTCTGGAAAACTCAATACAGTGAAAGAGCTAGCTCTGATTTTGAAAATGCTAAATGTGTTTGGGGAAGCATCTACATAAATATGTGTCAAAGCTGTTTGCCCACTTTCAGATGCTGCCAGTTTCCACATTTCTATTCCATACCGCCCGCAGACCTGGAAAATCCTCCCACACTGAAATTCATGCACGTAAAGCCAAAGCTGCAGACATGGAAATTTTGCCTTGTCCTGTTTTTCAAGAACCTGATGTTGCCCCAAAAGCACTGGCGTTCATTAATGAAAGCAGCATGGCTTGCTGATACAAGCACCAATAAAAAAATTACATACTTCAGACTACTCATCTCCAATTTAGAGTTTTAAAAAAATGAAGGAAGGATTAGCTCCGAGTTTGCTTCTGAAAAAAGCAGCTAAGTGATTGTTGAAGGCTTACTGTTTTTTTAGGGAAGAACACTGTAATCCAGAGTCAAAAAAAAAAAAAAAAAAAAAAAGGAAAAGGAAGGATAAAAGCATTTATGGCATGATTTCTCTTATTTGGGTTGGTATCATTCACCTTTTTCTTTAATTGATTCTCACAAAGTGATTACTCATTTGCAGTAAATTTGTCTGTGATCAAAACCTTAATTAGCTAACAAACCCTAAAGATTTAGCTATGACACAAGCACTACAGTGCACATGCACACACAAACTCACAACCTGGTGCTCACGCACTCTCCCTCATTACACCTGACAATTCACACTTTAAAGAACTGTGAGTTGAGCAAATAAGGGCTGAATTACTCTCAGACTTCAACAGAAAAAGATGGTTCCAAAGTAGAGCTTCTGATGTTATAGAAAAAAATAGTTACCTGACTGGGCGCAATCAAAAGTAATTTTGGATTGGCTATACAATAGTATTACTACCATCTGGTGCTCGCGGAGTCCATCCATCAAGAATATTTTTGCATCTTTATTTCATTTTTCTACTATAATAAAGGATTTCTTTAGCTATGAATATATTAATATATGACTATATAAAGGGGTTCGAAAGAAAAACAGAGGGAGACTTTTTACCAGGGCCTGTATTGACAGGAGAGAGTTCAAGGGTTTTATACTGAAAGAGTGTGGGTTCAGACTGGACATAAGGAAGAAATTCTTTACAATGAGGGTGGTGAGACACCAGGAAAGGTTCCATCTCTGGAAGTGGGGCTTTGAGCAACCTGGTCTAGTGGAAGGCGTCCCTGTCAATGGCAGGTGGGCTGGAAATAGACGATCTTTATGGTTCCTTCCAAACCAAACCTTTCTATGATAATATATCCATATGGAGCTATCGAATACTTAGAAACACACAAAATCATTTTTAACTTGTGTAGGTATGTAAGGCTGACTGACTACTTCAGAACACAGGAACATTCCATGCATTAAATCTGCATAATGTTCTTCCCAGATAACGTCCTGAGTTGCACAAGGATCCAAACTGATATAGAGCTGCCTTATATGCAGAGAAAAAGAAAATATGTGTGAAATGTACCTTCTGAGCGCAGCACATAATAACGTTTGGATGCAGTGGCTTGCAATTGTGTTTCCAGCTTTCACAGAATTTACTATTTAGGCAATGACCAAAGATAAAGTTATTTCACTTTGTAAAACTTAACATCAACACAGAGCAAAAATTTCTTGGGGAAAAATGTAGCAATTGGAAAGATGAAAATTAGCTCAGCCAGCACAGTATTATTCAGACACTTTGTCAACTGAGATATATCCCATTATGCTATCCAGTTTCAACAGTGGCATAACCACTTCGAGTTGTTAATACATAGTAGGAAATAACTAAAAAATTTGTCATACATCATACACACAGTTGTGACCACATCTGTGGGTGTTTGGCAGGGAATGAGGTGAGTGAAATGTAAGTAGTGCCAATATCTGAAGCAACTATTTACAAAAGGAAGAAACTAATCACTTGTAAAAACATGGTTTTGTTTTCAAGTTCTGCAAAAAAAATCAAGGTCAATAGCTTTGTGACGACAACTCACATGTCAAAATCGACATAACTCACCACATCCTTACATGTTCCTCTGGACTGCGGACTTACACCAAATCAAGGCGCAATCAGGAAACCAGTGTATGTCCCTCTGTTAATTGCTTGTGAATAAACTCATATTTTACTAAACCACACAGGATTAGCACAGGCTTTTTTCTCGTACTCTGGAGATAAAGCAATAAGTGCAGTTACAGTACTTCTATAATTAAGTGATTTTCCCAGCAATATGCAGAACAACTATAGTCAACTAATGGTTTCTTATATGAATGCCTGGCAAGAGTTAAAAAGTCACATTTTCCAGATGCATGACCTTTTCATTCTTAAATTACCCTTTTAAACTAGGCCATGCTCTTCTGGGCTATGTACAAAAGGTTTAATTCTTTCACATTCAAAATGCAATACTTTAATTATATAGCTACACAAAATTCATAAGAAACATAAAGCTATATAAACCTGCTCAGAATTTTGGATCTATATCAAATGTTATTTGGAGTTCTGTTTTTGCTTAGATTCCAGTACCATGCCCAGCTCTCTGTTGTTCTCTCTGTGTACTAGGTCTCACTAATTGTGCATAGAAAAAGCAATGTTTCTTCAACTCAGTCTGTTAAAACAAAAAAATTAATCTGTACCAGAGTATTCTAGATTAGACAACAGTAGGATTTTTTGTTTGTTTTCTCTGGGGAAGAGAAGAACCAGAAGCTGTGAAACAATGTCCTTTCAGACACCTGACAGAAGAATGATGCTCCAACTGTGCTTTAAAGTACAGCATACACCCTACCCTCCCATTAGCAATGTGTAACTAGTTGATATGAACTTCTAAAGTATATCTTGCTAAAACTTTCAGCTGGCTGCACTGCTTTTGTTTCTTTTACTTCTGGAAGTGTTGAAGTTAATATTTCACATATCTTCTAAGATATTTTTGCTCCTTAGTAGGTCAACCATTAATTCATTGACAAATTTTATTGACAGCACAAAACTGCACGGTGTTTTCTTTCGCGCAAGTGCAGCATAGAATCATAGAATCATAGAATAGTTAGGGTTGGAAAGGACCTTAAGATCATCTAGCTCCAACCCCCCTGCCATGGGCAGGGACACACCACACTAAACCATGCCATCCAAGGCTATGTCCAACCCCACCTTGAACACCGCCAGGGATGAAGCATTCACAACTTCCTTGGGCAACCCATTCCAGGGCCTCACCACCCTTACAGTAAAGAATTTCTTCCTCAGATCCAATCTAAACTTCCCCTGTTTAAGTTTGAACCCGTTACCCCTTGTCCTCTCACTACAGTCCCTCATGAAGAGTCCCTCCCCAGCATCCCTATAGGTCCTCTTCAGATACTGGAAGGCTGCTATGAGGTCTCCACGCAGCCTTCTCTTCTGCAGGCTGAACAGCCCCAGTTTTCTCATCCTATCTTCATATGGGAGGTGCTCCATGTAAAAAGCAAAATAAATTAAAAGAAAATTCAAACTTTCTTCCACTCCGACTGGAAGGCAAAGGTTTTTTTTTCTTTTGAAGGCCCAAACCACAATGTTCAGTCCCAAGCAATAACTCAGTCTGGACAGTGACAGGATAGCAACAGCTCTGCAGACACCAGAGGCCACCCGGCTGGCCATGGTGCAGCAGTTTCCCCTGGGCAGCAGCAAAGCGTCCCAGGTCTGGGTCTACACAAGCAGAGCGCAATCAGAAGGTCAAGAGAGGGATCCTGCCCACTGTCTTGAACCCATGAGGTGCACGTGAGTGTGTATCCGGGGCTGAGGCTCTCCTCTTTGGGACAGACATTGATGCGAGTCCCATGGCAGCCACTGAGGTGACTGGGAGCTGCAGCACTAGCTGTCCAAGATAAGGCTGTGGGAGCTGGTCTGTTCAGCCTGGGAAGGGATACCTTTGGTGGACCATAATGGCACCAACAGACAACTGAGAGAAAACAAAATATAGAGGGAGACTCTTCTCAGAGTCTCAAAGTTACAGGACAACAGGCAATAATTACATGCTGAAATAAAACTATTGCTATTAAAATAATCTTTTTCACTGAGTGTGGTTAAGCACTGAACAGGCTCCCAAAAGAGGTTGTGAAAACTCCACACTTAGAGATACTCAAAACTTTATCAAAGTAGTAAGCAACCCAGACTGACTGAGCTACTTTGGCCTATATGACTTAGAGATTGCTGCTAACCAAAATTATTCTGTTTCTGTTCTATGTGTTTTCTATGTACATATTTTTCAGCATTGTGTACAGTTCTTATGTTCCTTACTGTACAACCTATTGTAAGAAAACACACTGAAAATTGCCACAAGAAAAAACAGAACTCTGGTTTCTGGGACCAGAACTCTGCTCCCAGACAGGTTATTGCATGGACCTTTGGTACCCCCTTAATACATGTGAACCATCCTGTGGACAATTTTCATCTTTACCAAAAGAGTTAGGGGCGGCACCTACACAGACAAATGTTCAATGGATAAAATTAAGGTTTTATGTTTTTATTGTGAAAGGGGTCCATTTTTCAAAGCATGCAAGATGTTATTACTGTTATCATTATTTATTGTTACTATTATTAATACTGTTGCTTACCTTTGCAATATCATAACTATACTTCTTGAGTAAAAACTAGCGTAGCTGTAGAACACTTGTTTACTGTTCAATCAGTTTAAAAATAAATGCTTTGATGGATATGTTAACCTGGCCAGGAGATCAAGATTGTCCCCACATCATCTGTGGTTGTCCAGTATTTCTGGCAAACCAACCTATGAAGAGTGTCATTACAAGTCAAAACCAAGTACACCTGCTGATCTTCTGTATATATAATTCTACTTATTTGCATTGTATTTTAAAGACACATATATTTACCCATAAATAGAAATAAAATTATTTACGTACAAGCATAATGCAGCATATATACATTGAAGCAAACTAACAGTCCTCATCATGCATGAATGAATGAAGTAATCCAACTAAACTGTTATCATGTTTTCGCAAAGTAAATGGTTTAATTTAACTATGGAACCTTTATTTTTTTGCATTTTTACCACAGTAATTAAAACACAAAAAAACTTTATTTAGAATTGATAAAGAAATAGTTCACATTTTAGACTAGTATTCATGCTTTCCACAGCACTGACAAAGATTAACAGCTACAGAAAAGTTACTGCGAGTCCTGTCAAGATTCAGAAAAAAAACCCTAGTATCGTCAACTGAGCTCGAGCTAAAGAGGACCCCAGGTGGTACTGTAATCTAATTTTCCATTGCACTGTGCACTTTTAGAAATGCTGAATAGACTGATTCTCTGCCAAATCAAAATGATAATGTTTTACATCTGCTTTAGATAAGGATGAAAAGATTGCAGAGAACAGCAGAGGTACGGAAGAGGCTTTGGGGACAATTTAAAAAGTTGCATTTTGTTGGCCAAGATAGTCCAGTTAAATAAAATGAGAGTTAAAGGTTGTAAATGGAAGATACATAATAAAACCCCTAATTACTGGAATGCCATACAGCTGCAGTGTAGTAGTTTATACAGACAGAAATTGAATCTTAATACTTTAAAATATTTTTTTATGATTTGTGTCCATAAATTTCATCACATCATGAACAAGCCTAGGTCCTTCCTTCTTTTTTAATAAATATCCCCTCCTGGTGAGAAACACCTTGGCTATGGATCATGAACAATTAATGAAATTAAATGTAGCTTATTAAAATCTCACTGTAAGGCAAAGAGAGAGAAAAAAAGTTGTGTTACTTAATATAGATAGAATTAGCATCATTAGTATTTCGTACAATATTAAAACCTCACCGTAAGGCAAAGATTAAGCAAAAATGTTGTGCTACTTAATATAGATAGAATTAGCATAATTAGTGTTTCATACAATATATAAACATGTATTCCTCAATGTATGAAGCATTACAACCAAATTGTTTTACCTCTCATTGTTCATGTTCTAGGTGCTACAGTTTACCACTGCACATTAACAACTTGGTTCACTTATTTAACACCTGCATCTTCTGTCAGGGCTCTCCAGAAAGCACGCATGTTTTCCTGCTTGCTAAACCAGATTAGGTATTATCCTGGGTTCAGCAGTAGCAGTCCTTTTTCTCCTTCTTGGCAGCTGGCGAGGCGCTGTGTTTTTGATTTTGGGCCTGGAAACAGTGCTGATAACACCAGTGTTTTCAGTTACTGCTTGGTGATGTTTAGGCTGGCCAAGGACTTTCTGAGTCTCATGCTCTGCCAGGGAGGAGGGGAAGCCGGAAGGAAGCAGAGACAGGATACCTGACCCAGACTGACCAAAGAGGTTATCCGATACCACAGCACGTCATGTCCAGGAGGCAGAAATGGAGAGCGGAGACCCGGAAGGGTGGGGAGGGTGCACGGTGGGGGGCACTGGTGGGGGTGCATTGCATGGTCGGGCTTGATATTGGATGGTGAGAAATAGTACTCTTTTCCCTTGTATTTTCTCTTGTCATTATTATTATTGTTGGTAGCAGTAGTGATTTGCGTTATACCTTAGTTACTAAACTGTTCTTATCTCAGCCTGTGGGAGTTGCATTCTTTCGATTCTCCTTCCCATCCCTGCAGGAGCGGAGGGAAGAAAGAGTGGGGAGTGAGTGAGCGAGCAAAACTGTGCGTGGCTGAGAAGCTTAAACCACGACAGGTATCAATGACAAATCAGCTGTCCCAAGCAGCACTTAGCCTCTTGGCTCAGCAACTCTGTGACTGTTCCCACTTTTTCAGTCATGCACTGCAGTCATAATGAAGTCATCCATCCTCCTGACAACAAAGAACACCTTAACCCTTTGATACAACTATCAACTACCAAGTCTTTAAATCCAGAAAAGGTAGAATTGCTAAGAAAAACACTTAATTCTATAAAAGGCCTATCTTTTGTCAGGTAAACAGATTTGCATGCCTTCACCAGCACCTCCCATATATACAAACAGTTGCATATCCACCATAATTTGTTTGTAGAGACCATCTGATAACACTACATAATAAAGCTTTCTTGTCTTTTAAGCATAAGTCAGGGACGTCTGCACTGTTGAAGAGACATAAACTCTTGACTTCAGAAGGTCACCATAGAAAGGCTCCAGCAAGATCTTTCAGTCATGCTTCTAAGCACACACTATTTACTGCCAAGAGAAAAGGATGGTAAAATGTTAGCTTTTAAAATGGACAAAAACTCTCCACTTTGTCTCATTTTCCTGGATCCATGTTTCTCATGAGATTGACTCTTTCCCCATAATTGCCACTATCTTACAATGCAAACACATAATCTCACACCACAGATTTAAGGGGTGTTCGATTTTAGTGTGAGGCAGTGTTCGCATATCTAAGTACCTGGCATTCACATTACACAGAAACTTTTGTGAAATTTGCTGCTGAAGCGAGAGCTCCTGATTTCCCATCCAGTGCCTCAGCTACACAATCACCATCTTCCTTGTCTACCTAATTGCCAACATCTTCCTAACTTCACTACAAAACAAACTGCTTGGGTTTACGTTTATGCCATCTTCATTTAATCTAAATAATCAGTATCCACTCTAAGTGTTATGATTCCCTCCTCATTTTTAATGTAACAGTGTGTTCTCGGCAGATTTTACCACAGCTTTTTATTTCATTTAATTTTACCTCACCCTCCCCTGGGAGAGAAAAGTAGTACTGCTCATCTCAATTTCTTGAAGCCAGTTAATTCTCTTATTGCTTCATTCTTTATACCTGAGAAGGGATAAATCCTTTGTTCACAATTTATTTAACAATAAAATATTCAAATATAATTTCTTTGTCACAGGAAGTAAATATTATTTATTACTAAACATATATATTACCTTTCTAGGCATCTTTTGCAATTTAATTAAACCAAAAAACATACTCTACTTCACAGTAATCACCAAAAAGTGTACTCATTACTTTTAACTACAAAGAACATGTCAAAATTCTGTGTTTGGAAAGAAGTACACACTCCAGTCCACAATGTCTTCATGGCAGATTAAAATCCTTGGATATGCCCTCTGAAGATTTTTATTAAGCAAGACCCTTAATGTGCTCAGCAAAAGTTCAGGTTTTGTAACAGCTCTTCATTAAGTTTGAGTTCAAAGCAGCCAGCCTTTTGCCTTACTACCAGAAAACGTTGGTCAGGGAGCTTTGAGTTTAACACCATGTTATCAAAACCAGTCAGGATTAAGCCATGGGATATCCCCATAATTACCTTACCTACAATAAACCTAGGCTTAATTGGGGAAGTGGTCTGTCAGGCTTCCTATTTATATAATGTAGCTACTCAAGTAACAGGAAAAGATTATTCCATTCTCCATTTTCCCCCATGCTTCTTTAACAATAACAATAGTTTGTAGCTAAAGGCTTCCTAGTGAAGCTAAAGCTGGGTTCTGAACCAATCAGTAAAAAGTGCATACCTACATACCTATTTGTTGCTTCCTCAGTGGTGTGAGAACCTGCTATCTTTTAAAATATATTAAGCATACTTTTTTAGATTAATTTCTGAGTTACTTGAAACATGATCAGCAAAATAATGAGTATTCACTTAGCTAAACTCCTTCAAGATTTTCACATGATATGGCAGGAATGTAAGGCATATTGAGATGACTAATAAATCAGAGCTTATGGATAAGAAAATGCAAGAGGGTTTTAGATTTAGGTTAAACATACATCATTTTTGTTTTAAACTGTAGATGCCATGCCTCACTTATTTGGCTTTCCATTCATCAACATGATTTTTCAAAGGAAAGGTCAACTTGAAAAGGAAAAAAGTCATTGTATGTTTTCTTAATAATGTATAATTTTGTATTGTGTATGTATATGCGTATGTATAATAATGCATATGTATAATAATATATGTTTTCTTAAAATAATCTTCATAGCCTTATGAAGAGAGGAGACAACACTGTGACTGCAATAGTGAATTTTCCAGGAATTAATGGTACACAAACTTCAAAATTTTATGTATCTTGTCTAAACCAAAAACTCAACATTAGGGAGACATAGCAAAAACCTCTCATCCCTCTTAAGTAGCAAACCTGTTTTCTCACTGCAACAAAATAATATGAATTATAACAATAGTGCAGATAAAAGAAATGAAGAAGCACAATATAATCAAAACCTCTCTAGAGGCTACTGTCATTGCCCACTAAAAGGTAACTGACAAGTCGTTTTTAATTTGCCATTAATCTTTCATATTTCCCCCACAATTAGATACAGCAACATTTTATTTAATTAGTATGCTCATTATAATTGTTTGTCATAGTGGTTTGTTTAGTTGACACAAGTTGTCTAACACTGATTGTACAGATGGTAGAGTACCAGCACCTAGTCCCAGAGGAACTATTTGACCACTGCAGTAAAACAGCAATAAACAAAATAACAACATTGCAGCCCACTCCAGTTTATGTAGGCAGTCAGCCTTTTATCACTGTAAAACCTTGAAACAGATGTATGAGGACTGCTGCTATAAACAAAGAGTTGTTTACAGCTTGGGATAGCAGATACCACTACTGGCCTAGAAGCTTCAGCAGCCTGAATGTCAGAAACTGACTAATGTGGAGAAACATCCTCTTGCTGGTTTTATAGAGAATATGTTTTATAAACCTCAAGGGACAGTTTACCACAAATCCATCCACTCTGCTGCAGATTGCTGCTTTAATGTTGAATACTGGATTTCAGTCCACACATCCACTCAAGCAAAAAAGGGAGGAGAATCAAAGGGTACACTAGTTTCTCTTCACCTCATCATAATAATTCTTTCATTTCTTCATAGAAAATCTATTTTAAATGTCTATTTTTCCATTTGTATGAAAGAAATATCCTGTGATTTGTGGGTAGTTTATTAGAAAATGTTAAACCTAGTTGCTGCTATAGCCTATTCCAATCCTTCCTATTTGTTTGCATGGTGTTGTTCAAACTGTATGTGTGACATTTAATAATAATAAAACCCACATTTTATGCTACTAATAGGCTGGCAAAAATGCATCTGTACACCCATATTGAGAAAAAAAGTATTTCAAGAGCAAAGAAAGAAAACTTCTGCACACAGATTTTTTCATTGCCTTGTTAAATACTGGTGTCTGTGGCCAAAAAGTAGTCACCATTTTCCTCCATTCCTTGACAATAATGAGATGGGAGGCAACTATTACATTTTTCATTGTATTTCCTTTATCTTTCCTCTTTGTACAATATGTAACACATAATTAAGATTGGCAACGTAAAATGAGATTCTGAGTGCTGCACGTAAGTTTTACATTTAATTTTGGGACTAAAACCTGGTTTCTTTCCACCACTAGCAACTTCACAGTAATGTAACTCCAAAGACTTTATAAGCATGGAAAACACAAGATACAAACAGAGCTGCAACAATGTCACTAAAGTCCTCCTTCCAAAGCAACATTTTGAAAAGCACTTACGGCAAGATAGAGATCTGCAAAACATTTCTTTCATGACTATACTGATACTCTAAAGCTGGACTCATATGTGGAAAGTCACTCCAGCTCATTTCTGGGTTGTTGGTTTTGGAGGGTTGTTTGGTATTGGGTTCGTTTTTTTTTTTTTTTTTTTTGGAAGGCATCTGTTAAAATATTTTACACAAGTTGCACAATTTCAAGAGCATAAATTCTGTCATATTATATACCTTGATGGAAACATTACCTATCTGTTTGCACTCTTACAAATTTGTATCTCAGGCAGTATTTGAGCATACCTCCAAAGGAATGAATTTCACTGGGGGCTCAGGCTGGTAAACCATGTGTAGGCTCACCGTATCCACGACTGCCAAGCATTTCTCAAGCCTTTGCTTATATCTTAATCTTTGCCTCTTGCAATCTGAAAATTTAGCTTTCCCAAGTAGGACAAAATTATGTTCTCATAATCAGTAAAGCGCTGGAAAGTGTTCTACACAATATCTGATTGGCTGAATTGTATAAATCTACTTCCCAAAACAAAATTTAGAATTAACTTTTACAAGATAATGAAACAGCCTTTGTTCACCATATCAAGCATAATAAGAAACTTTTGAAGGGATACACTTAAAGGTTGCTTGTGTACTGGTTTAATATATTACTCCTGCAATGAAAGTATAACTTAAAATCTCACTAAGCCTTAACTGGAGCTTTTGGAATGAAAACTTAAGTGAGATATTGCATTATTTCACTCTGGATGTCCAGGGAGAATACAAAACAGACGGGATATTCTGTCTCTCTAAATTTAATTCTGACAATATAGATTATGAGATGAAAGAGTGTACAAAATGCACCACAGTGTGTGATTACTGAAACACTTTAAAGTGAAAAAAAAAAAAAAAAAAAAAAAAACCAACACTTTCATGTGATTTTAGCATGAAATTATAAGTTGTACAAGATAGTCATAACAATATTTTAATATATACTCTCTTTAGAAGGTATATTTCATGGTCAAAAAGTAATGTTCCAAAATCAAAAAGTAAAAATAAAATAAGTCCCTAAAATGAGGCAAATTTTCATTCAAAATACTGGACAAGCATAAAGTTGAAATAGCATTTTAATGAAAAAACAGATTTTGAGAAAAATAGCTTTAGAGGTACATCAGAGCTAGCCAAGGACAGTGTTAATTTGGTATTTACATTATGAGTGAATTTGTCTCTTACTAGATAAATACATAGTTATTAACAATAACCCCGAGAAATACACTATGGGCCAAACTCCATATTTCATTATCTTTAGAAAAACTCACTGTAAATCAAGTTAGGATTCTCTTGCATTCCAGAACAAGGAATACATTCCCTTGATCATATTATATCTCCTACAGTATGTTTTGAAATAATGATCATTTAATGAGTTGGCCACATTTTTTGAGGTCTTTTTTTTTTTCTTTCAGGTAATTAACACTAATGGGAAATTTTGAATGATAGCCTAGAAAAGGGGTTTTTTAGCAATACTATGACATTCAACACCAGTACAATCTCTCTTGTTTTCCTCCTGAGCAGTGTTAACCTCAACACCAGTAAACAATCTTCAAAGCTGACACATCAGTAGTGCTCAAAGAGCTGGTTTGAACTTTTCAGCTGAAGGCTAAAATAAGGAGAATCAGCACTACTGGAAAAAGAAAAAGATGGACTGGTAGAAATCACTGCCAAAGACACCACTTTGACTTAATGCCAAGTAATGCATACAATTGAGACAGCACCTGCAGATCCCAAGGTACTGCATGAGAATAAGGGCATTTCTGCATTCCTTGAAGCCACCTTATATTTATTTTGGAAACTTGTTACTATGCTGTGTGCTACCCCAAGAAGGAAACCTTGAACTCATCTGTTCCTGATTTCACTAGTTAACCACACAACATGTCTAAAAGCTGGATAAAAAAACTGGCAGTGTTTTTTCTGACTTCAAGGGCAAAGGCACAGTTACCACCTGGAAAGGGTTGTTCAGCTCAAAATATGCACAATAATGACATGTTCTCTTAGCCACTTTCTTATGCTGTGTTGTTTGTCACCCTTAAAGCAAAAATGTTTATAAAAATGAAAAATTGTGAATGGGGATGCAACCTGTCCAGATGTGTTTCTGCTGACCAGCCACAAAACAGAGTATGTATTGAGAGATTTTTGCTCACTGTTTGCAATTCAATGGAAGAAGAGTATGTCCTGTCTGTGAGGACAGTCTGGCCTGGAATCAGCTGCATATCTCTGAACATATGGCAGGGAGAGGTGAGAAAGTGTGGAGGAAAAAAAAAAAAAAAAAAAAAAAAACACAAGAATAATTTGCAAGGCGGCTTTCTTGGGAGCAGAAGCATGGGACTACTGGATAGGCAAACAACTTCCCTTGAAAACAGTCAGAGTCCCATTCTGCAGTAATAGACATAAATCCCTCTGCCAGTAAAGCAGTAAGAGAAAATAAACTGACAATCCTCTGCTAGTTGCATACCCCAGAGCACTACTCTGACAGATACATTATCCTGTCTTCCTTAAGTGATAGGTATGTAACCATAAAACACGTACTGGGCCCACATTTTCCATCTCTCAAAACATCTTCATATAATCCAGGACTTCAACAGATAAATACTGCACATTTATTCCAATTACTTTCTTTTTCAGGCCACCAAGTATCATGAGAACTTGATACTGTGGCTCACTGAGAAAGAAGAATTACCCAAGGATTTTCTTCACCTCAGGTTCTGTTTCTCAAACAAACAAAAAAAAATAAATAAAAAAACAAACAAACAAAAAAAAAAAAACCACAACAGAAAACTGAGACCAGTAACACCTGAGTCTTGACATCAACACTAAAGGCTTCTGAAGTGCCACTATCCACTCTCCCACTCTTCACTGCATCATCTTGGACATGACAAAGAGCATTTTTATCAGCTGAACAGCTAAAGTGCAATGACAAAACACTCAGATGGGAAACTGAAAGCCAGGTGAAAAATAAGAAAACGAAACAAAACAAACAAGCAAACAACAACAAAAAAAAAACACACACACAGAAAAAAAAAAAAACAAAACCACACCCCACACAAACACCCCCATCCCCCCAAAAAAAAAAACACTGCTTGAAGGAATGAGAGTCTGGATGCTCCCTGCAGCACATTACCCAACTTACGAGGGAACAATCAAGGTCCTAGACAGGTTTTGAATAGGTCAGAAGACAATCTCAGAATGTCACTGTACTTAACTAGTGAAGTCACGATATCTCCACCTAGTCTGCTGCCTGACCCCTCTGCTTATCACAAACACATCCATTATGGCTGGCAGAACAAGATCTTTTATACTGAGCTGAACACAAGCATGAAATACAAATTCCAGAATTTTTGAAGGTGACAGGCTCTTAGGCAAGTCTTCCAAGATTATTTAGATTTATAGAGCTTTCTCACAGGAAGAATTCATGGCCTTTAAGACACTTTGGTGCATACTTAGATATTGTTAGCTCTACTGTGTTGGCTATTATCGAGTTAGCCAGCCTCCTCTGAAGTAACAACATTAGAGCATATATTCCATCCTTTTTTCTTTTCTCCACTTTTGTTTTCATGGCCATGACAGACAGATTCAATCCTCATTCCTTTGATTTTTTCCATCTTTAATTTGCCATTTCTTCTCCTCTACTGGAATCAGCTTGTATTTTTTTAACTCGGCTCATGGTTTCCTTTTCACCCAGAAACCAGACTGAGATTTGCCAAAGCCATGCTTCACCTCAAGTGTCTTATATTCCACGTATGTCCATTCTCAACTCTTTTAGTTACCCTGAGAGCCCCCACCCCTTTTTTCAAAGTCCATCTGTCAAGAGTTTCCCAATCATTCTTTTTTATCTTTCTTGGCAAATACAAGAAAAGAGCTCTCACTGTTTTCGTTTCTGCTTTAGTTTCCAATAAGCATAACATAGGGAGGAAAAAAAATAAAAATTCATTTATATTTGTATCCAAATATTTAGAAAGAACAATTAATTCACTAGCTGCAAGCAAGATAGTAACTTTTTATTCTTTAAATACCTAGATTACACCTAGTGGCTTCATTTATTTTGTTTGCAACTGAAATGAAATACATCAGCTGGGTAAGTCTCTCACAAGAATTTAGTAGATCCAGTCTCATATCACAAAAGCACTACACAAATTTGGCACTGTTCTGAATGATTGGCAACTTCTACTCAGGAGAGGCCAAGGAAAGAAATGCCAAGGGTTTTGCAGGTCAGTGCTTTGGCAGAACTATATGGGAAAGCTTGTTTTGCTCTTTGGAAATGCTGCTAAGTTGCTTATATTCATGAAATATAAAGTACAATCAAATCAAAAAAGCCAAAAAAAGAAAAAAAGAAGGAAAAAAAAAAACAAAAAAAAAAAAACACCCAAAACCTAAAAATCAGCAATATACTCATGGACCAAAGCGGATAGGAGATGAAAGAGAAGTATTCTTGGTCTATTCCCCCTACTTCTTCCAGAAATATAACCGAGTTCTGAAAGCTCCATAATGGGGAAAATATTCCCTCTGCTGAAATGATAGTGTTGGCTACATAATTTTTTAATCTGTTTATCACAGAATAACATTAGAGTAATGAATCAGCAGATATGTACAGCCTCAGACAATGGTAGCATTACACTGTTACTTTCATAGCACGTATGGAAATACTCCAATTTATGATTTATGATTCCAATAATAAAAACGAAAAATTCCTAAACTGTAATTAGTGATATTACATAGAAACAAAACAAAAGAACAAAAAAAAAAAAAAAAGCACAAGGATAAGGATGATTAATATTTTACACACCTGAAATATATGAGGAAACTGAGAGATGCCGTGGCTATCTTTGATTTCTGACACTGACCAGTTATTTGTATGATAGGAAGGTAGTTTAAATGTCAGTGTTTACTATCTGTATAGCTGGAACAATAACAGTTCTCTCACTGAAGCATGTCCATGGGCAGAAAGCAGGACTGCAACATAAATGTGAATGATGGGTAAGAATACCCACTATTTTAAAAGGATTATGCTCAGTTTGAGTAGCCAGTATCACAGATTTGCCAATGTGTTGCACATCTTTGGTTCGTGTGTTCATCAGATATGTGCAGCCATATAGCCCAATAATGTCACCATTATTGCTGTAAGAAGTCTGCATGCTTTCTGTTACATTAAGAACACAAGCCTCAGGATTTGTAAGACTTTGTCTAAACTTGTTTTGGACTGCCCTGACTTCCGTTTTAGCTTGTTCAGCAGTAAAAGCAATTGTCTAATCACCAGATGACTAATAAACACTTTGTTTTAGCTTTTGCTGAGCTTTGTACAACTGTATTATGCAATTGCAATTATTATTTATCTCTAACTAATAGATAGTGATAACAAGCAGAATTCTGCATTGATGAACTACCTATTACCCCAAAAAAATCCACTGTAGAACAGAACAACAGTTCTTTCATTTGACTGCTAAAACTTAAACTAATCTAATAAAAAATTCATGGTTTCCTGGGCCTACATACATTCTACAAGTAGTAATCCACTAGTTGGTGAAGAATGCAGACAACCTAACAAACAATTTGGATGGAATAATTTTGAAGCAATTGGTGGAGTTGTACGTAGCAGCCTGAACCATTACAATTTATAGCACCATACTGAAAACTGGGGTACTGTTTCTAATTAATCCACCTAGCATTATACTCAAAGATTCACTAAACTTATTTGAAAAGTGAGCTAAAAATATACATATATATAAAAATATATAAAAATCATGGTGGAATATTTTAAGGGAATATTTTGATTTGGTGTGTCACCATCTTAAAACATACTACAGATCGAACTACACAAGGGTTTTTTTAGGCACAATTAAGACCTTATATAAGAATACAAGTGAAAGCAATACAGGCTATCGTCGTGGTTTAAGCCCCTCACGCAGTTTGCTCACTCACTCCCCCTCTTTCTTCCCTCCAGCTCCCGGGGAATGGGGAGGAGAATCGAAAGAATGTAACTCCCACCAGTTTAGATAAGAACAGTCCAGTAACTAAGGTATAACACAAATCACTACTGCTACCACCAAAAAATAATAATGACGAGGGAAATAACCAGGGAAGAGAATACAACCGCTCACCACCCGATACCAAACCTGACGCAGCAGTGAACCCTACCCTTCCAGGTAACTGCCCCTAGTTTTACATCCTGGGCATTATGTGCTGTGGTATGGAATACCTCTTTGGTTAGTTTGGGTCAGGTGTCCTGTCTCTGCTCCCTCCTGGCTTCCTTTCCTCCCTGGCAGAGCATGAGACTCAGAAAGTCCTTGGTCAAACCAAACATTCTAAGCAGTAACTAAAAACATCGGCGTTATCAGCGCTGTTCCCAGGCCGAAAGTCAAAAACACAGCGCTGCACCAGCCACCAAGAAGGAGAAAAATCACTGCTACTGCTGAACCCAGGACAGATATAAAACAAAATGCCACTACCAGGCAAATAATTAGTATCAGATTCAGTCAACCAATGAAAAATAGCAGAGTTTTTAGGGGGGTTACGAGGTGGAAATAGGGGCCAGCTAGTCTCAGGGGAAAAAAATAAATTTGTAGCAACAATTTATAGGAACAGAATTTCTGTAATAGGGAACAATGGAAGAACACATATCAAAAAAAGAATAAAGACAACAGTGAAGAAATAATACAGTTGTTTAGATATTTTTAAGGCCACTTGCAGTTGCCTGTATTAAAGGAATCCGAAATCCTGTTAACTTTCATAAAGTGGAAGTATCTTTCTTTCAGATCACATATATAAAAATGTCTTTCTAGAAGATTCTAGCTTTATTTCAAAAGTAGTTATCAATTTGTAAATTATCATATCCTAATATCACCATAAAATTCAACAGTCTGCTGTGATTTTTTTTTAATACCGAAAGACTAGCACATAATACTTCTGATCTATATAAACCAGTGTAAACTATACTTGCTGATATAATGACAAAATCTGCTTTATAAACACAGATGCTCTGTACTAAGAATAACAACCTACTTCCAATCCCTTGTAACCCCGCATCAGCTTAAACTGTATTATAAAATGGCATAAATTTTTTATTAGTTCACCGAAAGGATATGAAATACACTTTTCTACTTACTCCCCAGTCATTGCTTTGCTTTAATTGCTATGTAATGATTTAAAGAAAAGCAAATCACGTAAATCTTGAGGTTTGGGGTTTTTCTAGTTGAAGGAAGTATACTTTATATTAAAATTATGTTTGCTAGACAGTTACCCTCAGTAGAATAGATAGCAGTACAATATAGAAGCATTGACTTTCTTGAAGGGTAAAATCTTTGATCATGAACTCACTGAAATCAATGCAAGCTGTCCCAGTAACTGCAGTCACAGCAGTTCTGCCCCATCCTATCTCCTTACAGTGGAACCAGATTAAATAACATATGGCAACATTTGTACAAGCATCCTTTTTGATTTTATGTAAGCATATAATCAACAAAATCCAATCAATGACATACACCCGTCTGCAGAAAATATTCTGCAGAAATCTAAGCGGGTCACAAGTTTCCACAGATTTCCTACAGTATAACTGGTAGAAGAATGAATTCCACATTGTTCATACTGTGTATCTGCCTGCCGTATGTTTTTTGCGCTATTTAGCAATCACAAACAGACTCTGTAAATGTCCCACTGTAGGGTCTGCAAAAGAAACTGTATTGTATATTTTTACCATACATTTCTAACAGTCAAAAAAGAAAAACAAAAAGTAAAATACACCAGGCAAGTTACTGCATCATTACTGATGTTGAAATGATGAAAAACACAGAAAGGAAAAAAAAAAAAAAAAAAAAAAAAAAACCAGAAACAAAACCAACATCATTCACCATTCCACCAGGGGAATCAAATACTAAAAAGCAGGATATGACCTCTTCCTACTCCCATAAATACATCATACAAGATGATGATGCTAAATTTCCCAATTTCAGACAGATCTGATATTATACTTTCATGGAAGACATTTTTCTAGTTGTACAATGCAAAGAGGGCAGGAATCCTGAAGTAAAAACACATATCTTTCTACAAGTAACATAATATCGAAAGACTAAAAAGCTCACTCACTCATGCCATATACAAAACACAGAGCAGAACAACAACCATTTAGAAAAGAATTACAAATATACTACACATTTCAACAAGTATTAATGATGGGGGGGGAGAATCCTATCAGATTCTACTAGATTGAAACAAGGGACATCATTACAACCCACTATCCACTAAATTCAGTACAGGTGTCACAATTACTGAAAGGAGGTCTTCTAAGAACTAACAGATCTTTCCACACATTACGGAATTAAAATGAAATAAATTACTCATCAGGTTAGGCAGTAAATAAATAGGTTAAGTTCTCAATTACTGAGTGTGTTACGTACACTGAACAAGCAAGTATTTTGGTTTTCAAGCCAGTTCTGTCCCTATCTGTCTCTTTCACAAGTGCCCTACTGATATCCTGCCATCCCACTGTACTTTATCTGAGAATGTAACTAGAAGTATAGCCATCATAACTGCCACATTTATTTTGGAACATTTACCAAAAGAAGTCTGTGATTTCTATGCACTACAGGGCATCTGCCAATGTTTGAAACAATACATTTCAGCATGATTAGAGAATCCCTACGGGGGTAAGAAAGCACTGGAATAATGCAAATTACCTTTAGGACACTGCCAATGCATTTCAAAATGTCAGATGGCACCAACTGTGATTTCGTAACTTTTACATCTCTCTACATTACCGCAGAGACAAGTAAGGAAGTTGTGCCTGTCACCAGATATTACAGAAAACTGGCTTTTAGCTACTATTATTAATACATAATGAAAGACAAAAGAATGCAATAAATTCTCTCATTCCCTCCAGTCACTGGGACTAATTTTTACATAGTAAGGCCACTCTGTTTTCCACTACCTGGATCAAGAGATTTTTTTTTCTTCTTTAACCAGTTAACTGATATATCAACATACAGCTGAAAATGTATTTTTGAATTTTCTAACTTACCAGGAACTCCCGATAATCAAGATATATTCCCTAGGTAAAAGTTATACAGATGACTCAGATTTTGAATCAAATCTGGGGCTGTAACGGGATTAAAAAAAATGTACAAAAGACTTTGTTTGCATGTTAGTTTTTGCGGTGTTTGGGTTGATTTTTTTTTTTTCTGGCAGCATTTTTGGAGACAAGAGCTGGCTGCCACAAGTCAGATGCAGAAGAAAAAAAGAAGTTACAAAACCAGCCATTTTCAGCTAGGGATTGTTTTTTTTAAAAAAAGAAAAAAAAAAAAAGAAGCATTACTACCTTTGATACAATGATGTAACACAGCTTGACAAAAAGAACAGGCATTATTTCTATTTCACAGGCACTGAATTGTCTACAAATAGCAAATAAAGGTATTGTCAAAAGGCACAGACATATTTGGCATGTGGCATACACTGTCCCAGTCACTGTAATGGGTTTGTATTGCAATACCAGTGATACAATACACTTATCTAAATATTAACACCTTTTCTTGAACCCCTAAACCACACCTGAATCTAAGGTATTACAGTTACACACACTGAACTCTGTGTAGCCTACTTATTATTTCCTTAGACTGTTTACAAGATGTTTGCCTGTACAGAGATACAATTATCGTGTGAGAAGTCTGATCATTTTATCAGCCTATCTACACTTCTGAAGAAGTGGAATTTAAGGACAGCGTAGGAATTCATTTTTTTTTTTTAAATCCATATTATCATCTATTTTTTATGTATTATGTTACATATTTTCATCACAGTTTTCTCAGAATATAATAAGCCTTTCTTTCTGGCACAATGTAACAATCCTCCAGATTTTTAGAAAGTAAGAAAAAAAGAAGTATTAATAGCTCTCTGTACACCTTGAGTAAAAAGTTACATACAGTTAGAATTACTTGGCAGCAGATGCAATGAAAATAATGCAGTATTTCTATTGATAAGAAAGATCAAGAACAAGCAAAACACTGCAAATCTCCACTTTGCCCTCAGTGAGCGTGAGCACATCAAGAAAAATTTCTTAATTATATTAATTTTCCAAGTAAAATCTATTATCCAGGTCACATTTGAAGACAAGTTGTACAAAGAAGTCAGTTAAGAAATCGATAATAGATTAGATATTCCAGCTCCAAATTCAAAAGTAGGATTTGTCTCAAGAGTCACTTAGTTTCCCACATGTTGGCAGGTTCATACAGATTTGCATCCTCAGGAGACTATATTATAAACATATCCAAAGTCTGACAGTAAAGTGTGATGATTCAGACTTTGAACCTCAGCGCCCTTCTTTTTCCCAAGTCTCTCTTACAAAGCTGTAAGAAAGTAACACATTCACCTCTACGAAAAATAGCTGTAACCACAAAAACACAAACTAAGCCTCCTCCATTAGGTGTACCATCATGTTTGGGTTTTATTCACTAGAGATACACATCCTACCAAATTCATTTTTATTTCTCCTTAAAAAACAAAACAAACAAACAAAAAATCGATAAATGAAGTCTTTCTTCTTTTTTGTTACTCTTCCTTGTACTCTTGGTTAGATCCTTCTCCTGAAGAATTCTTCTTTTTGGTTTTTGTCCTACTGAAACTTCTTAAGATAGACAACATTATCTGATCAGCACTCATTTTATCACAGAATTACATAAGTATTTCATAACAATGCTATGGATTTGAACCACCAAATCTGCCCATATTTTGAAACTATTAATAATGCCTGGTATTTGTACTTGGCCCTAACAGCTTTTTCCCCTCTAATGGTAAATTCTGTTGCTAGAATTCAGGACGACAACCCTCTCTTTCTCTGATGACAAAATGCCTTCTATGGATAATGATTCTGAAAAATCTCATTAACACCAACAAAATTCTGAAATATAAATAAAGAATCTAGAATTGTGCTGCAACAGTGATAAACTTATTCTTAAAATTTGTAGCTTGGCTTGAAATCTGTGTTTTCTTTCCAGGCAGAAGATTCTGCATTACCAAAAGCCAACTTTTTGTGATTTTTCTAAAATTTCAGTCTTGTACATTGCAGTTCAAATGATACAATCAAGAAAGTACAAATGCTACTAGTCTCCCTTACTGCTGATGTAGGAAATACTTTTTTTTCCTTTATCACCTCTGCTCACGTTATCAAAACTCTTCATAACCTCTAACTAAAAATTAAGAACCATATATGTACCTTGGTCTGGGTGCAATCCCTATTTCTTCCTAAGGGATGTGCCATGGTTTAACACAAGCCAGCAACCAGGCACCACAAAGCCACTCACCTCCCCAGCTGGATGGGGGAAGAGTCAAAAGGGTAAAAGTGAGAAAACTCATGAGTTGAGATAAAGGCAGTTTAACAACTAAAAAAAAAAAAAAAAGGGGGGGGGGAAGAAAAAACAAAATAAATCACACAAAGAGAGAGGAAAATAAAACTCACGAAAAACAAGTGATGAAAAATTGCTCATCACCAAAATTCCAATGTCCAGACAGTCCCCAAGCAGCAGCAGCCTCCATCAATCCCTAACTTTCCCTGAGTTTTATTGCCGAGCACAACATCATGCGGTCTAGGATATCCCTTTGGCCAGTTGCGGTCAGCCGTCCCAGCTGCGTCCCCTCCCAGCTTTGTGCCCCCAGCCTGCTTGCTGATAGGGTGGGCTGAGATGCAGAAAAGGTCTTGACACTGTGTAAGCACTGGTCAGCAATATCCAGAACATCCCCGTGTTATTTAGTAACACAGCTTTCAGCACAAATCCAAAACATAGCCCCACACGAGCTACTGTAAAGAAATTTGACTCTATTAAAGCCAAAACTAGTACAAGATGCCAGAATACCATCTGGTCATTTATATCTAACCATTTTATAACAAGAATTAAGGATTCAGATCACAAATAGCATTGATACTTGGCAGTACTGAGATGTGCCAAAGCAAGTTTATTCTTTTGAACTCATGATCTTAATAGGACAACCACATTATTTACCCTCTAGCACTAAATGTATGTCACAAATTAGCATGTAAATTATTAGTAATTTGAAATGAGATACTAAATTTGTGGTGAAAATTTACAGAAAGTATAAAGAGACGGAGCAATTCAGCACAGTTTTGAAGAAAATATTGCCATCCAGGTTGAAATATAAATACTGAATGAAGTTGAAATAACTAAAATTCAGACTTACTAGAATAGTTTTATACAACAGTCCCCTTATTTCTGTGGGAGATAAATATAAGTAGCTGGGTGTTACTGTAACTGAGACACCTATCACACCAGCCTAACCTGGAATTAAAGATATTTTTTTTTATTTCTTTTTTGCACAGAGACTGCTAGAATGTAGTATCATTAAAAGAAATGCCAACATTTTTCAGGATTCACAAAAAAGCAGCAATTTTTCTTTAATTTCCGCATGCTTCGGAGAATTTTTCAATGGAGCGGACACGGCATCTTAAAATACTACTCTAATACCAAAATAGAAAAATTTTCATAATAGCTTTTGTCAGTCACAATGCCTGGAAATTTATGGAACCACTAGAGCACCCCGAGGCACTCAAAAGTAAATGAGAACTGCGTCTGGTGAAGTCCAATGTTCCTGTGAGGGAAGAGCATGGACACACGAAGAGGACCCATTTGTAAGCATGTTCTACAAAAAAACTTCTCTGGCAAAACCATGCTTCTGTGATACATGCTCTCCCTCAAACTGGATGCGTGCCCCCAGTTCTTGTCTACATTTACACTTCCTGTTCCTTCTCTTTATTTAGCCTTCGCATAATGTAAATAAAGAGTGATATAAAAATACACAGTAAACTACACAGTGAAACCTATACCATTTCAATTCTGACACTGAAACAACTACCATATCATTAAACATTAATGTCATTAAATATTTTAGAAAGGGGTCAGTGGCACTCAGAGATAGAGAGCTCGGTCTTTCCCCATTCAGTGCCATCTTGCTCTTCAGGTACCTGGGACATGAATGTAGACCCCAAAGCTGAAAGCTGCTGCATGGAGGTACACTCCTGTAAAGCTAGCACAGTGCCCTGCACACCCAGTCATGCCCCACTGACTCTCACTACCTCCAGCTATGTGTCCATTCTGTTCTACGCATACTCTTCCAGGGAAAGGAAGTAGCATAGGGCAAGGGAAGAGAAAAGCTAAAGAGCAAGTGAAGGAGAAGGAGAGCAGAAGAGAAGAGGAAGCAGCAGCAGCAGGAGAACAGGAACAGAAACGGAAAAGAATGGCAGGAGTGTCAGGGCCCTGCATGCATCCTAATCTTACTGGGACCTGGCACATGTGCTCACATCCAGCTATAACATAGGTGTCTAGCTCTGCATCAGACAGGTCAATGGGGGCATGCCCCTATTCATTTAGGAGCTGCTTTTAAGCAAAGGCTCATCCTTTTGCCCTTGTCTGAGCCTGCAGCCCTGCCTGTGCCGGGTCACACACCCTGAAGATTTTAACCCTGACTCATAGGCTTGACTTCCAGGCTTGATCTTGGACTTACCCCATCACCATGGACTGCTGGCTGACCCCAGCCACCGTTACAGACCTGTTCCCTTAACCTGCCTCAGCCATCACCTACTGTCATGCTCATGTCCTAACCCCTCTTGCACACCACTTTTTGCTCTTGCTGCCTCCTCATTCCTAGTTTTAATCTCTTCCCAATACAGGCACAATTGATTGGCTTTAAGAGCATGAAAAGACAAAAAAAAAAAAAAAAAAAATAAACCAAAACAAAACCTCAAAGGCGTCCAAGCATGGTCAGCATACAGGATGACACAAGACTTATAGTAAACATAACAATGACATTGCCATGGCTTGCAACAACTGTATTTAGAATGGCAATATTATTGTAGTACCCTAGTGATGCCTGTCACTGAGCTAAAAAAAAAATAAAAGGAAAATAAAAAGTGCACAAGTGGATCAAGTTTTCTTTATCTTAACCTTTCCCCTTCTAGTTCAGAACAGTATATTGAATAAGGAGAAAAAAATAAGTGATTCAGAAATGAACACGCAGTTGATCTAGAATGCCAAGCACCACACGTATTAATAAAATATATATAGTTGTAGAAAAGACAACCTGATACAATATAACAAGCACATAAAAATAAATTGTTGGAACAGGTGCAGTGAAACGAAACATAAATTATAAAGTCAATTGGAAGGTCAAGATACCAATTAAATGGTTAATGAGCTATATCTGGAAAATAATCAAAGACAACTTTATTATACAGAATCTCTTCAGAATATGAGCAAGAAAGCAAAATCACAAAGATGAAGAAGGAAAAGGGTGAACACAATGTATGAATTTTAAAAATCACAGCCAGTCATAGTATTATCTGTTTGCTTCTTATGTAAACTGCAGCTTAATTGGCAACTTCTGTATTGCTTCTGTAAAATCTTCCGGCAATTGGTCGGACTATTTGCATAAAAAACTGGGAAGAGGTCTGGTATTCATTCATTTAAATGGAATCTTCAGGCTGCAGCCTGCAATCCCCACTTGTGTTAACTCTCCAAATACTTGTAACATATACTTGTTTCTTCTGGAAAACTATGTTGGGATGAAAAACTTCTTCAGAATAAAGCATGCTTTGTTCTATGAATTTTCAACAACAGCAATATTTAATCAGACTAAGGTGGATGAAGAGTGCAACAGTATCTGCACTCTACAAATAGCCATGGAACATACATTGGAAAGATTAAAACAGCTTATTTCTGATACTATCCAATTACGTTTTCCCAGCCCACAAATATTTTCAGTTCATGGGGATTTCCTGAGTGTGAGGTGAAATGTGCAGTAAACTCCAGTTAATCTCTCCTCCAAGTTCTTTTCTACTCAAATACACGTAAACATTTTGCATTCACTGCATCAGTGTGCACATCCAATTTGCACAAGTTACAAAGACTTCCAGATGTCCACCACCTTTTGCATAAGGAACTACATCCTTTTGCTTGAAACCAGTCCCACAAAATTTGCATTTAGTAAACCCTGCTTGTTGCAATGAAAGAATCAGTGAGCAGTCTACTCTTGGTCATGATTATACAGACTTCTATCTCTTTTAGTCATCTACTTTACAAGTTGATGAGTTCTAGTACCTGCAGCTGTACCTAAAATACTAGCTGCATACCATACTACTTAGTACCCATGTTACTTTTCTCTGAATTTTTCTCCCCAGTACTTACAAATTCTTTTCTGAAAAAGGCAACCAGAACTCCTCACATATACTGTGAGAAACCACGGATTTATGCAGCAGTATAAATCCTATTCACTGCTGTGTTCTTTGTTCCTTTTCTAACTCTTTCTAATATCACTTGTTGCTTTGATTGTGGCCAAGTGTTGATCTGTTGTTTCCACAAAGCATCTATCTCAACTTCAAGGCCTTTTTTCCAAGTAGTAATGATGCACTAAACCCATCAGTTAATACACAAAACTATTATCAACACTGTTATGCCTCAGTTTGTATGTAATGGCACTGAATTCCACATGCCACATTATTGCCCAGTCACTCAATTTTGTGAGGTTCTGCTGCTCTTGACAGTCACCCCTCATTCTTTTTATAGTAAGTAGCTTTGTACTATCAGCAAACTTTCCCACATCACCAGGTCAATCTTCTTTTACGGAGATTTTATGAGAGAATATGTTAAAAGATATAAGAACAGATACCTGCAGAAGTGCTGTGGTGGTGCAAGAACTTATCTTTCATGCTGTGAATTGTTTATCCATACCAGACATTACCTTTTACTCCACGGATGCTGAAATTCCTTTAAAAGCCCTTTTGGGAATTCAAATAGTCTCCAGAAACTTATTTATATATTCCCTTACTCCTCCAAAACAATCAAAAGAAATTGAAAGTGAGATATCTCTTTAAAGCAAGCTTGTATCCTTTCAAGGAGATTATATTTACCTCATGTTCAGTAACTGGATCCTTCACAATAGTGTTCAGTCCTTTGCCCAGTACAGATGGTCAGGCATACAGAACCATAGGTCTTCATGGAACATCTCACAGTTCTCAAGTTCCAAGGAAGTTTCACATGCCATTGTCAGTAACTGAGCTGTTTTAACCCTGTGCTAAAATTCTGAGCATATCATCCTATCACACTGATGTTTATACTATTTCTTTAATAACATCACAGAATTGATAAGACAACACAAAACATGTGTGATGCCTGTTTGTAACATTACATCTTCACTGTTGCTTGTGTCAGTCTTCAGTTGGTCTTCAGAGGTCTTTAAGTCCGTATGTTCCTATCTGTGAGCCAACAGAGCATTGTTCCCCTATCTTCGTCAAGAATCTTAAGTTTTAACGCTTTTTTGATTCCAAGGCTCTGTCGTTGCAAAGGACAAACTTGTATTGTAGTTTCTTGTCATTACTACATCAAGTCTCTTGAAATGCATCATACCAGACAGCTTAGCTTTCCACACACTCACTCTTCTTCGATTTCTTACAACATCCTCTTTAGTTAATCCCTTCATGTTAAAAATGGCACAATAATTACTTATCAGAGCAATTCAACTTGGCAAGCATTTAAGATCAAAGTGTACATTGAAGAATAGGATTCGTGTTGTCTAACTGCAGATATCTGTAAGACACATCACTAGTCTTTGTAGGCTCCCTTTTTTTGGAAACACATACTTTAAAAGTGCAATTTTTTCTGATCAATTTCAGACATTTCCTCAGATGACTCAGATACAAATCACTATAAGGAAGACAGTATTTCTCTCCACTATAAAGGAACTGCTATACACTAAGGGCAACAGTGCAGAAGCATGCCACATCCAACAGAGGCTACTGTACTTTGTTCTTCAGTAGCTAGGCTATTCACTGTATGTTACAGCACAAGCTACAGACTTGGCTCAGGAGGAGGTTGGCTCTTTTACCAAAGACAGGAATGATAAGAAATAGCTTATTTTAGTATCAACCTCACAGTTTCACTAGATAATTTGTTCTATTAATTTAGTAGGCTGATAATTTAAAGATCCTATTTATTTATTGAATCCTAATTCTGGCTTTAATTTGATCACTGCAAACTTCTGTCTAACCAGTTTAATAAGTAAGTATAAATCAGCTAACATACCATTTGCACCTTTTAATAGAAAACCGAACAACATATACACAGCTGATTTTTATTCAATCGAATTATAAGTGATGCAGAAAAGAAGGCTATAGAAACCTCCAGTAAGAAACTTACAGGCCTTTTGACTGCACTTGCAAAGTACAAGATATTGCCAGATGTTCTAGCCCATTTTACAGTGACAAACACAGAAAGCCATCAAGAACCAACTGGATTCACCAAAGTACAAAAAGTACAGTTTCTGTCTGACTGTTGGGCAAAAAAAATTAGCCTTTAAAATACATCAAAAAAAACAACAGAGGTTGTTAATCAGCCACTGGATCATCCATGATCCACCTACAGATCATAGAATGATAGATAGGTAGGGTTGGAAAGGACTTTAAGATCATCTAGTTCCAACCCCCCTGCCATGGGCATGTACACCTCACACTAAACCACGCCATCCAAGGCCCTGTCCAACTGGGCCTTGAACACCGCCAGCGATGGAGCATTCACAACTTCCCTGGGCAACCCATTCCAGTGCCTCACCACCCTTACAGTAAACAAATTCCTCCTTATAACCGATCTAAACTTCCCCTGTTTAAGTTTGAACCTGTTACCCCTTGTCCTATCACTACAGTGCCTAACGAATAGTCCCTTCCCGGCATCCTTACAGGTCCCCTTCAGATACTCTTCTTCAGGCTGAACAGCCCCAACTTTCTCAGCCTATCTTCATATGGGAGGTGCTCCAGTCCCCTGATCATCCTTGTGGCCCTCCTCTGGACTTGTTCCAACAGTTCCATACCCTTTTTATGTTGAGGACACCAGAACTGTACACAATACTCCAACTGAGGTCTCAATACTCCAAATGAGGTCTCCAAGTGAAGTGACGATTACACATTTTAACGCTCTTCACACTCATAGCTAAGATTTGAGTTATTTGTCTTTAATACCACTTTATCAATGACATTAATTGAAGAGTGTATAGAAAGTCTCCTCAGAAACACATAATCTTCAAGATTTTTATAGGAATACAAACACTGCCCATGACATGTAGAGTAATATATTAAACACATCCGTAAGATTTGCATATAGCCAAGAGCCTTCATTTTACTGAGTCTCACCATGACTTAAATCCATAAATAGATTTTCTTAAAATCATTAGTTTTACCATGTCTATGCAGTAGACATTCTTTAATTTGTTGTACAAATAAGAAGCAGCTTAAAATCAATTTCCTGCAACTGAGGTTGCTTTTTTTTTTGTTTTCAGTTTTTTGTTTTGTTTTGTTTTGTTTTTTGCTTATGTGTTATTAGGCAACTTTTTTGAAAAGTAAAGAATAACAGAAATTTATCTTCAGAAAATAAGTATTTCAACCAAATAAAATCTTACAACCATTACAAAAGCTGCCTGAACCCCTACTTGGTAATGGTACTCACCTTTTGGAGGTAGAATTTGCCTGGTGCTATCCACCTTCAAAGCTAACTAGTTTCAAAGGTGAAAAAATAAGCACAAGGATCTGCAGAGACTGATCATCCCCAACAACTCAGCTGAATTTTGGAAATTTTCTGTGGTAATGCTCCCACTGGCCACATTCCGATTCAGTTCACTCAAAGTCTATCTTTCACATGACTTTGGGTAACTTCACAGTTCTAATATCTCTTATTCTCATTGGCAAAACAGTTATACTTGCGGGCCTGGGGAAAGAAAGCAGAAGAGCGCCCAACTGCTATTCCTGACCTTTCACAGAACAACCGACATTCCACGCAGATATTTTTATGTCCTAGATAAGTGACAGTTGTATGAAACACTTTTATTCCATGCATGTTCCTTCCTTCTCATCTGTTTGATAAGGAAATATTTGCGTTCACCTTTGATGGCTTTTCAAAAAACACAGATTTTTATGGGCTTTGAGAGTTTCTAACAAAAGCCAGTAAACAGTGAAGTTTCAGTACTACTCCTAGTACAACAAAATGATTGTTTTTCATCCACGAGTTTTAGAGAAGATAGATATTTACAAAAAAGAAAAAAAAAAAAAAAAAAGGAAAAAAAAGCTAGAATAACAAGTTCAGGGTTTGTTTTGTCGAAGTTTTTAAACATTAAGAAACAGAAAACTACATTACAAATCTAAAGAAATATGTGAAGCAATATCACTGCACTGTCATAGTAAGCTTATTTTTGATCCACACAGTAGAAGCTGCCACTTCACCGAAAACATTTGGACATTACCACAAACAGTGACAGCGAAATGGTCTGCTTTCATGACAAGTCAGTGAATCAAAATTTTTTAAGCTGCCACTTTCCTCTCAGAATTTAAGCTTGAGCTTAATTTTTTTTTCTGAATCTGAAGACAAGTAGAAAACTCTGAACACATGCAAGCTGATGACATTAAAAAAAAAAAAAAAAGGCAGAAAATGGCAGAAAAACAACCCAAAAGCTACAAAACCAGAAACAGCTGAAAGTTATGTACTGCTACTGATTAACACTATCTATACCATGCAAAGGGAGAGAACTCCTCAACTTCTTCCTAACTTCTTCTTGGGGGTCTCATGAGGAGCTGGCAGACGGGACAGAACGTCTGATTTTACCCAAGCAGACCTGCAGACCAAATACAAGCTGAAATCCCAGGAGGCATTTAAGCTGAGTGTAGGACAAGAAAATATTCCAGTTAATCTTTGCTGGACATAAATACACTTCAGTCTTAATAAATGAGTTACACCTTCTGTTGCGTGCTACCAGGGAAAAAAAAGTTAGAAATGTAAAAAAATGACACTGTAATATAACACAAAAAAGTCTTTGTATCCACAAATGAAAAGGTATTTGCAGAAAGAACTAGTTCATATATATATTAATGAACTATTTCAGTTACATTGCCTACATAATGCTTTTCATATTTTGAACTAATGTGTTTTGATTTTTATTAATGCTCTTTTTCCTCTATATAGCTGTTTTCAGTGATATTAGTATAAAAATGGTTTAGGACTTAATCATTTTGCCCCTGGAAACAAAATTTCTTGATAGTTTTAAAAGGATTCAATCCATAATATTTGTTTGGTCAATTGTCATTATATTTCCAAGACGTGAAGAATGAGACAAATAAGGATCCGATTTTTCTTTCTCAGCAATGCAAAAAGCTTCAAAGTGTGGAATTCTGCCATTATTTCCCAACAGTTTTGCCACGCTTTCTGTCATATTCACACTGAAACGTGCCACAGTGGTGGAAAGACTGAGTGCATGTACCATAAACGTAACTGAAGTATGCTGAAGACCCATTCTGAGACATTAAATGCAGGTGGTAAAATGCACCTTGCAGTGTTTTCCTGCAGATAAATGCAAGTCTCGTAAGTACTGGTGTTACAAGTCAGTCTCTCATAGCTCTGCACTTTTATAATACCAATGCACTGCGTAACACAAATCAGTAATCCTAGATAAATGTATACTACATACTAGCTCTAGACAGTTTACTGGCATGTTCTGATGCTGATTTTCTTTCTGGGCCTCTCACTAGGTATTTCAACTAACGTTACGTATCTAAGAAACAGCATGACATCAGCATACACCTGTTCTTTGGACTCACCAATGTAGAGCCTTCTAAACAAATTATTAATCACCCATGGTTTACTAATCTGTCTCAGCATAGTCATTACTTTCTACAGGAAAATCCACTGGCAACTGCTTAGCAGTTATCAGTGAGAACTCAACAGATACTCTTCTTCACATTTATTGGGTATTTGCCTTCCAACACAATGCTGTACATCAACAAAATAGCTACTGAGCTGCTCTTTTACATACTTCATCAGAAAGTCAGGCACTATAGAAGCAGTATCATATTACATCTACTTCCATTTTGAAATATAAACTTACACATAGAAAACAGTGCCATGAAGCTCACTAAATTAAAAAAGGTCATTACCTAACCTCTGGCTAAGGCCTCCGTCTGCCTACCAAATTCAGCTGTTCATCACCTCTCAGAACATGGTCCACAGCTGCTGCTTCTTTGACCACTACTTTGAGGAAGCACCTATAGGTCCTTACCGAAATTAGTATATCCAAATGTCATACCAAGTGTTTCAATATTTTAAACTAAGCATATTTCAACAGTAGTAAAATCGTGCAGTTGACATGCATGAAGGACAGGGTGACATTCAGATGGACCTGGACAAGGTCCCTAAGAAGTGGGCCATGTGAACCTCACAAGGTTCAATAAGGCAAGTGCAACCTCTTGCACGTGGGTCAGAGCAATCCCTTGTATCAATACAAGCTGAGGGATGAAGGGATTGAGAGCAGTCCTGCAGAGAAGGACTTGGGGTAGTGATGGATGAACATGACACCAGTGCGTGCTCACAGCCCAGAAAGCCAACTGTAGCCTGGGCTACATCAAAAGAAGCATGAGCAGTGAGTCAAGAGAGGTGATTCTGCCCTGCTATTCCACCCTGGTGACACTCCCCCACCCAGAGTAATGTGTCCAGCTCTGGAATTCTCATTACAGAAAAAACATGGACTTGTCCATAGGAATGGAACATTTCACCTAGGAGGAAAGGCTGAGAGAGTTGGGGTTGTTCAGCCTGGAGAAGAGAAGGCTCTGGGGAAATCTTACTGCAGCTTTCAATATTTAAAGGGGACTATAAGAAAGATGAGACAGACTTTTTGATTGGGCCTGTAGTGACAGGAAAAGGGGTAATGGTGCTAAGCTAAAAGAGCGGAGATTCAGACTAGATATAAGGAAGAAATTTTTTATGACAAGGGTGACGAAATAATGGAACAGATTGCCCAGAGAGGATATAGAAGCCCCATCTCTGAATACATTCACGGTCAGGTTGGACAGAGCTCTGAGCAACCTGAGGTGGTTGAAGATGTCCCTGCTTATCACAGGTGTGTTGTACTTGATGACTTTTAAAGGTCCCCTCCAAAAAATTATTCTGTAATTCTATACCACGATAGCAACAATGACACAATATATGAATACTCTAACTAATAAATGTGTATACTGTCAGTGAAAGGGGACAAGGGAGGGAATACAATGTGGCTTATCATTATGTAATATTCAGCTTTGTCTACTGATATAACTAGCGCTATTATTATTAATAATGATTGGCATTATAGTAATGAGTTCATGATGGAAACTATTACCAGTCATCCAAAAATTATGCTAGTGGCTTAAAGAGATTACTTATTAAATGAAATTAGGCCTGGTTACAAATACATCTTCACAGACCAGTTTGCCTCTTCCCTTGCCAAAATCGGTTACAGAGAAGATTTTTCAGCTAAATTCTGCATGGCTTGCTGATAGAAGACCTCAGTACCTCAGGGAGTACAGAATCAGCCACATGGAGGTCCTAGGCCTTCATCTGTGTACCTTTTCTCACATTCCCTTAGCAGAGAAGCTACAGTAAATTGTAAATACAGAAATAGCCATCTCCATCAGACTGCCTCTGAGGTCAGCCAAACAAGCACCAGGTTTGGTTTTATTTGTGTTTTTAATGAAATACAGCTATACATTACCCAGGTTAAGGTCTGTGAAGCAGGGTAAGGATGACATACATTTCTCATACCTCCTACCTTAACCTATTTGCGTACTGAAGCAATTAATAAAGAATCACTATGGGAAGGTAACTGCAGTGGGACACATAAATATTTCAGAGAAACTGATTTACCTTTCTAGATGAAAGCAGAAATCATACATGAAAGCTTTCCAAAACGCATGTTCTTCCCTATGAAGGAAGTTGATTATAATTATAGAGACTACTTCTAGTTGATAATAAAGATGATACATTTGCCTTTGAATTAAACTAGAAAAAATTCTGTTCTGGGTGTGTTGCACACAGCACATGTGCATGACATTCTTTTGTCATAAAAAGCACAAGTAAGACTGATTACATCCAGCAAAATCCACCTTTCATTAGATTTTTCTTATCTCCATTACCCATTTTCCTTTCTTCAGCGAGAAGACCAGCTGCTCAGTCTGTCACACCCGGGCTTGCACAGAATCTGGACAACCACTGCAAAATATTCTGCATAAATGAGATTCTAGTTTCTAAATACGGCTCCTCCCTGGTGCCTTAATGCTCTGAATAGTTTTGGACTTTAATATGCAGCATAAAAGAAGACCTAGTCCTAGTCTTTTGAGATTGCTAAATGTTTTTCTTCCATGTACTACACAAAGGAGATTTGAGAGACTTTAGTACATGTCGTGATATAACAAAATGTCTGGAAGATGTTAATTAACATACACACAAAAACCCCTACATCTGAGTCTCTATTTGCAGACTGAAATAAATTAAAGAAGGTACAAGAAATTCCCCAAAAGCTAGGCACAAGAGACCCTATCAACTACCACAATTATCAAGAATATTCAGTCTTTAAAACCTACACAAGTGTAGTAATGAGCTTCCTATTTTTGGTCCTCCAAAGAAATACAATGTTTTAAGCTACCAGCAATAACTCAGTGAGTTTTCTGTTGTTTGGTTGTTTGTCGGGTTGGTTGTTTTTTTGGTTTTTTTTTGTTTGTTTGTTTGTTTTTTTGTTTTTGTTTTTTTGTTGTTTTTTTTTCTTTGTTTTTTTTTTTTTTTTTTTTTTTTTGTGGGGGTGTTGATTTTTTTTTTTTTGGTCATAGTTCTGTTAAAAAGAAAAAATACATCTATATAAGGTCGTATTAGGCTTTGTCAAAGCAAAGCAATGCATTTCAGCTTGACCATCAGAAATCAAAGCTCCAGAAAGATGTTTCATTTACAGCTTTTAAAGTCTGCGTGCATACATAATTATACATTTTCCAAACATATTATTCACATACATATTATATAAACATATGCACACATTACTTTCATGTAAACATAATGGGTATGTAGAGGCATGTGTAAATCCTCTCCTAGACAGTACAGCTACTACCTAGAAGGCCAAATAAGTTGTAAATATGTAAAGTAACTAGCTGCTGAATGATGTTTACTCTTAGCTTTAAATGCTATTCCTAAAACAAATTAATCTTAATCATGCGCCATCCCCAGAGACATTCAAGACAATGCTAGATGTGGCTCTGGGCTACCTGATCTAGCTGAAGATGTCCGTGCTCATTGCAGAGAGGGGTGTGCTAGATGACCTTTAAAGGTCTCTTCCAATCCAAACTATTCTATGATTCTCTAAGTACAACTTATGAATGACTCATGCACTTTAAACAGCAAAAAATAGAACTGTCAGAATTTGAATGTATTTGTTCTAATGACAGAGAAGAACAGTACCGTCTTCTAACCTTGACTGACTGCTGTAATTTTACCTATGAATTCTGCATACACAGAATAAAGTACACACTTCAGGGATTTTAATTTTTTTTATAAGTTTTAAATCTAATTGCCACCTTTGTCAGTTTGTGTTTGCCATATCTGTCTGCCAGCAAGAGACAGTGACCATTTACAGAAGTTACAAAGTACACCAAATATAGTATATATGCCACTTCTCCACAAGAGCTTGTTGGGAGCTTTGATAGACTTCTTTTTGATTACACCACAATCACCTCATTCCACTTTAGCTACTCTGATTCTCTCTCCAGGGGTCCAGATGTCACTGCTGTATACCTTAGCAGATGAATCAGTTTTCCTTCTGTTAAATCCTCTTCCTGGGAAGATGAATCTACTCATTGATTTTGACCAAAGACTAGTTTTTAAAAAGGGTAAAAGAGACTTCTGACCTTTCAAATGATCAGATTAAGGTGGCTATTTTCACATTATTAAGTAATCAGGAAGAAATACATTAAGCAAGAGTTTAGTTCACAAGCTGCTTTGCTGGCTTCTAAAAACTGTTGCGTGCTGACAGCCAACCTGGATCCCATTTCTTCCTTTTCCTCTAAACCACAAGGGAAGCTAAAATGTATTTTCACATTGCATTTTGCCTAAAGGCTCTCAGTAAAATTTAATTTTCTTACTGCATTGATTTTTCCATTATAAGTTGTAACAGTCTAATGATATCTCATAAGAAATTTTACTGTCGAGAAAAAGGGATGTGAATGATTTAGCAATAGTAACTGCAAGTGCTAGAGGATTTATTCTTATTTTCTTTAGAACCTTCCATATGCCTTTTTGATGTGCAGTTGCTGAAAAGCTCTATGCCATACTTCCATCCATTAGACGGTTTGAAGATAGGTCTTTAGCCTGCTTAAGGCCAATATGTGATCCAGTTTCCTCAAAACCTCTTCTTCCACTGCTAACTTCTAAAAATCAAAATAAAGCTTTCTAATTTTGGAGCTGAAAATGGTGCTTAAAAATTAATGAGCCACATGCAAACAATGCAACAGGGAGACTAAAAAAAGCCAGTGGTTTCTGTCTTGCAGGCTACATTACACTCACTGAAGACTGACATCTTATCCTCATTATCCCAAATACTTCAAGCTTGTCATGTTTTTTTCTTATTCTGGACAAACAAGACATCAAAGAAGTATGACATGACCCCTGGAAAAAGAAAACTTGCAGATTGACTCTTTCCTTCAGAACAACTGTACTGCCACCAAAGCTGTAGAAATCATGTCTAAAAAGAACTGGTGTGATACACTGTGAAACAAATAGCACCAGAATGAGTACAGCACAGGCTTGCAAGTCCCTGTGTTACACAGCAGTAAGAGATTTTCTTATTTACTTCACTCTGACAAAAGTTTGAAAGACAGAGACGGAAAAAATGTACAAATGTACAATATACTACTAAGTTAAGTAAGACAACAGAACCTGTTGTCTCTTTTTCTTGGGAAACAGTAGCTTGATAGGTATTTTTCTCCAGCTTTTCTACAAATTTGCAGAAAACCAGAATAGTGGCCAGTTCCCTGTTTTCTGTATTTTTCTTCCACAGTGTTCATAAAAGTAACAAGATGGGCTTTAATACAAATGCTGAAAGCAAATTAAGGCATATTCTCATATACAGTCAAGTCAATCTGGGTTCTTCAGGGGCATGTTTTCATTTTTTTCATTGCTGGAAAATAAACTGAGCTGAAGAACAGGCCTTACAAAAAATAATACAGATCTCAAATGTTCTCACTATAATTCCCACAAAGCACCTAAAGCAACTTTACAACCTCAGTCAGTAGGAGGATTTCTGTCATTGTTTGCTTATTTTTCCTGGAAAGGTTTGGGGTTTCTTTTTCTAATTTGTTTTCCTATAGAAAATGGGCATTTTTCATAACTCAATCACAATTTTCTGAGAAGACACAATTTTCATGGTAAATATTTGACGAGCACTGATTATACATTACATCCAGAATGACAATTTTGTCAAGTGTACTAAAACACTTATTTCACTGAAGCTTAACTGAACTTCTGCAGTGCTTGGGACTACCCACTCTTACCTGTCATAAAAATAAATGAACATACATTTCAAAAAAGGAGCTTCAGATAGCATTTTAAATTCTGTTTCTTGCAACTACAGGATTTTAAATAAAAGCAGCTGACATTGTACAGTGAATGTAATATTATAATTAGACAGAATCTGCTCACTATCCTACATTAAGAGTGGGCCAAATAAATTTTTTTTTATACTTCATTGGACTGGCAGATCTTGTTTGAAAAAGAGAGAGCCAGATATGACTATGACTTTATTAAAGGAAAGATGCATCAAATTTAGGTTCTTTATTGCTGAAATACTACAGAAATACTTCTGTACAGTAATTCAGATGACAGATTTTGCATGCCCCCACGATCTGTGGAATTATTGGTTTTTTTTTTCAGACTGCACTATCTCTGCTGTTCAGTAAAACTGTACATCAATACACCTACTCCATTGGAGAAGCTGATGCTGACATTCCAGACTCTTATTTTTTAAAATTACCAGAGCTTTAGCCTCTCTCTACATAACGAGCATCCCAATATATTAAAGGGGGAAAACACTCACCCCTTCTTCTCTGGCACCATTTCAAGTGTACAAATCAACCCTGAATTTTTTAAAATTAAACACCACACTTTAAATTTAGCCCAAATTTAATTGTTTTCTACTTCTGCCCCTGCTAGGGTTTAGAGTTCTGCTGTTAACCCAGAACAGACTTTGTGCTAACAATAGACATCTTGAGAGAGCGGGAAGAGTTTCACTTCTCCCTCCCACTTGAATCTAGCTTCTTGGACAAAAACGAATCGGTGTGTTAGCTCCTCACACAAGGGAACAATCTCTGTCAACACAGTCTCAGCACAAGCAACAGCACTAAAACTCAGCAGCTGCAATGCAATACTCCTTCCTCCTCAATTCTTCCATCAGTACCCAGAAAATTACTTCTTCTCAAATGAGACATTATCTCACACAGCTCAGAACATCCACACTGCCTGAAACCAAAGGCCAAACAGGGACAGTCACAGTCAGATGCTTTAATATTCAGTATTTGCCAGTCTCAAAACATGTTCATAAAAAAGAAAAAAGAAAAGAAAGACAAAAAAGAATAAAAAAGCACTGTTTAAACAAAGTTAGTCATCTCAGTGGAGATTATATGGCAAATTATAATCCTTAAACCGTTTTATCACTGCTAAGGATAGGCACAACGTACCTGATTAAGTAAGAAAGCTTTGCTAGCAAGTATGTTTCTGGGGCGCAAAAGGTGGTGACATACTACTCTTCTAACAAGCGGGCAGGGGAAAAGGAAAGATTAGAAACTACAGAACTAAATTAATTTGGTTTTGATATAATGCTCTGTTGGCTGAGTAATCAATAGTTTGAACACCATGGAATTTTTTTCTTACAAGCATCTAATTTGATGCTAGAGAATGTCAAACATTAAGACAAGCCCAGTGTAATTTATAAGTCAAGACATGGAGGGATATATATAAAAAAAATTCTGTTGTATTAATAGCATGCTATTACATGTGTATTACATGTGTTAATAATATGCTAAAAGCATACTCTATATATTATAGATTTACAGCAGTTAAAGTATATAAGAATAGGAAAAGAAACCTTAATAAAAAATATGTACATTTAAAAAAAAATCTCATCTGTAAGATAAAAACATAATCTGAAAGCTGTAAAACAAAAAACAAAAAAAAAAAAAAACCACACCAAACAGGGCTTCAATTTAAGGCACCCTACTTTTCTGCGTACTACACCACCTCTTTTGTGACTGGCTTAAATACGCAATTCTAGTTACTCAGGTGCTTGGAAGTTTTCTGAAGGATGCTGACGAAAAAACTATAAGCCACCAATTTAGTTAATGTGTCAGAAAAATAGAACAAAAAATGAAATGTGTTTCTACACAAACTGATCTCTCAAACTCTAATTAAAAAACACTCAAAAATACATCTTTCAGTTGTTAAAGAATTGATGTCTTAAAATGAATAAACTCAAGATTGCACTGGGTACAGAGTAACTCAAAAATCAGAACCTGAATTCTGCCATCTTTATGCACAGAAGTCCAGTTTCTCAAGGTGTTTTGTAATGTGTTTTAGATTATAAGAAGTCGCTGCATTCATACATGGAAGTGCTGAACATAAAAATACCTTGTGGGGTTTTACTAGGGTCATCTCTGTTAAGATTTCTGCTTGGTTTTAATTGTTGCAAATGACCTAGATTGTTAAATTTGCTGATAACACAATATTCAAAGGAAAACTGCATACTTAGCAAGTAGTAAGTCAAGTTTAAATAAATTCTGATTTTTTTCTGTAAGTAGGTTGACAAGCAGAAACTGAAATTTAATGCTGACAAATGCAAACCAACAAAAGCTGAATATAAAAAATAATAAGCATGATCATTTTATGAATAGATTTGTACCAAAACAAGAAAGATGTCTTCCTTCCCCCACAAAAAGAGCCAAAAAAAAAAAAAAAAAAAAAGTGTATATTCCTATAAATATGTCAAAGCAAGATAAGGAAGCCATTTGAAATGCTTTAGAATTGCAAGTTCCATATATGTCAAGTTGCAAATTCATCTGCCAGGCTCTTATTTGAATATTCTGTGAACTTTCCATCACAGCATTAAAAATATTGTATTTTCACACTTAATCACTGAAGAAAAAAGTAAAATGTGTCTAATTTCATAGATGAAATAAATCTGAAAAATAAACAAATGAAAATCCCTAGAGTTTTGTGTAACGATAAGGAAGTGATTTTGCACACCAAATTGATTAATAAAGCAGCCTAACTTCAGAACTTCAGAAATGTTGGATGGGGGGAGAAGTACTCTAAATAAGACTTCAATTAGAGAATCACAGAATGATTTACCTTTGAAGGAACCTTAAATATCACCTAGTTCAACCCCCCCTGCCGTGGGCAGGGACACTTTCCACTAGATCAGGTTGCTCAAAGCTCCATTCCACCTGGCCTTGAATACTAAGGATGGGGCATCCACAACTTCCCTGGGCAAACTGCTCCACTGTCTCACCACCTTCACAATAAAGAACTTCTTTGTAATATCTAATCTAGAGCTACTCTCTTTCAGTTTAAAGCCATTCCCCCTTATCCGGTCACTAGTGTCGCTCTCCAGATTTCTTGTAGGGCTCTTAAAGGAGGTACTGGAAGCCTGCTATAAGGTCGCCCCCAAGCATTCTCTTCCCCAGGCTGAACAACACTATCTCAACGTGTCTTCATAGGAGGTGCTCCTTTAAATGATGAGCAAAACCTATGAAGGATGGGAAACAAAAAACATCCTCCTAGACTATTTCATCTCTTCCTTTTCCCAAGAGAGGACTGGGTGGAATCTCAGCTGTAGACTGGTCTCTTGCTTATTACCTTTCTTATCTGAAAATAAAGTTTGTCTGGAGATTACATGATCTCTTGCTTTGTTTTCAGAAAGAGCTCTCCCACTCACTTTAGGCAGGACCACAAAAACTGGAACAAATGGTGGTACTAAAAAAAAAAAAAAAAAAGTAAATTAATAAATCTTAAGAAATACCTTTCTGCTGCCTATTAGAAACCGGCAGAATTTCAGGCACTTAGGTGCATCCTCATAAGATAGATGTGCGTTTGCCTACCAAACCACACATACCTGGTTTAGGCAGTCTGTTTAACCTACCTGTCTAGTGTTAAGGAAAAATCTATTTTGGAATTTAAAGTAACAGTATTCCACAAACAGAAGTCACAGCCAACAAGAAATTTCACACATGCTGGACATACAATGTTCTTAAATCTTTTGCTCCAGTACTCTTGTAGTAAGCCTTTTTACAAGCCCGTTGTCATTCACGTAACAGAATCCTCTGGCAGTGGCAGGACCCCAGCTCTTCTGCACCAGGGGAAATGCAGATGAGAAAAATATTTACATAATAAAGTATGTATTTCACTGTTTCTCTTTGTAAGACAACAGCAACAAACTGAAATGATTACATAACTGAAGGGGTTTGTCACCACATGCAAATGAGGGCAGTGGGAACCCACTTACACGCATGTGCACAACTGCTCTTACACACATGCACAGACACACATATAGTTTCAGGAATTGTCCTGCGTTAAATTGACATCTCTTCTTCACGGATCTCATTCTTCTGAGCCATTCTTCAGAAAGAACCGTCAACAGGGACTTCTTTTTAATTTTCCTTTTCCCATTTGATTTGTGGCAATTCAGAATCAAGATAAATAATTAATGACTATTAAATACATCCTGTTAACAGAAAGCCACTGTACACTTAAGATCACTGGCTTTATTCCTCATCAGTCTTCCCTTCTATTCTGGTTCCACTCACATTTGCAGGGTAATAGCATCACAAGAAATGTTTACCTTCAACACAACAAGTTCCTGAAGTTCTACAGCAAATATAATTTTGTACTCTACACTAGCAAGACAGAAAGAAAGCTGTTTTTTGACAGTGCAAGTACGTTTGTTAGGGTTTTTTTCTTTTTTAACTTATTTTACCCATTACCATTTTGCTAGCAAACACGTTTCTGGTATTTTCTAAACGTCTACACACACATGAACAAAGGCAAATGCATTCAGACACGCTCTGAGGAAAAAAAAAAAAAAAATACAACCAAACATGTCCATCAAAAGCAACAAGTTTATATTTGTTTCTTCATTTAGATTAACCGAAACATTCTAACTGAAGTTAACAAAGCATATAGTTTGTTACGTATGACAGGACTCTCTTGGATGAAAGGGGCAACATGAATGTATCATCAGGAACTCCAAAATTATAACTCTCATTCTCAGCACTCTGACCAGGAATCAATACTGTAATTGAGGGTCATTAAGACAAAAGTGATCTCAGATGTCATTTTCAAGTGAAGTGCATTAAGATAATTATCTTTCGGCCCCTATTTTAGCAGCTGAATACCACTTCTGAATACCCAGAACTCATAAAAAAAAAAAAAAAAAAAAAATACCCTTCCAACCCTACCATTTCTTTTACAAACATTTGATTTGCATCAGTAATAGGGTATACTGTATGACTTCATGACTTCATCATTACCTTTTTTTTAATGTGGCTGCATAACCATCTTTAAAAATAAGCAAGCCACAAATGAGATGTAACACAAATATATAACAAATGAGACTTGCATACAGAATCTAGACACCACCCTCCTTATTAAGAGAGGTGCTTTCAATTTAAAATTTATTATTCTGGGGATAACACTACATAAGATTACTTACTTGAGGCTGGAAAAATCTTTCCAATGAGACAATATTTTTAAATTGACAGACATATATAATAAAACTGCGTATTTTCTCAAGCTATTTGATATCCAATTGAAGTTCACCAACTAACAGCATAACTTGAATAAATGGCTTACGTTATGAGCTTGACCCATTTAACTGATTAAATCACTGAGTGGAAGACATCTAGTAATACAAGGTCACATCACTCCCACAGTTGTTCACATAACAGGGTATCAGAAACGCTTCACCAACTCAAAAGTCGTGAAAGTAACAATATGACTGAGACACAACAATTTGGTGGCCCCATACTGAAAGGTAAACTCTATTTTGAAGAGCAATTTCAGTGTCAGCAAATTAAAAGAAAAAAGCTATTTCCTTTAGCATCTGCACTTCAAAATGGTCAATCAATAAACCTTTTATTTCGACATTTCCAGGAAAAGGAAAAAACATTGCAGATTTCTCTTTCAGTGTCTCAGAACACCCTTGCTTAATTATTTAAGTAATAGTGGATTTCATCATTAATTCCATCCCAAGCCATTCCATGATTCTATGAAACTATATGCCTCAACAGGGGAAAAAAAAATATCAGTTTAATCATGTTCTCCTGTTCACATCATATATATTTCAAAAGTTACCTTTGAAAACCAGCATAAGAACTTCAATTTCAATCTTAATATACACTTTAATTCATATATGCAAGTTAACTGAATTCGTGTTCCTAAGCTATGAGCCAATGTAATTGCTAATTATAAATTAATGGCCAAAATTGAAATTTTTAATAGGTGACTGATTTTTCAAAGTTAAATAAAACTCTTTCCTTTAAACAAGGTATTTGACAGTAGAAAGGACATGGAACTGTTGGAACAAGTCCAAAGGAGGGCCACGAGAATGATCAGGGGACTGGAGCACCTCCCATATGAAGACAGGCTGAGAAAATTGGGGCTGTTCAGCCTGCAGAAGAGAAGTCTGTGTGGAGACCCCATAGCAGCCTTCCAATATCTGAAGAGGGCCTATATGGATGCTGGGGAGGGACTCTTCATGAGGGACTGTAGTGAGAGGACAAGGGGTAAGGGGTTCAAACTTAAACAAGGGAAGTTTAGATTGGATAAGAGGAAGAAATTCTTTACTGTGAGGGTGGTGAGGCACTGGAATGGGTTGCCCAGGGAAGCTGTGAATGCTCCATCCCTGGTGGTGTTCGAGGCCGGGTTAGACATAGCCTTGGGTGGCACGGTTTAGTGTGAGGTGTCCCTGCCCATGGCAGCGGGGTGGGAACTAGATGATCTTAAGGTCCTTTCCAACCCTAACTATTCTATGATTCTATAAGTCAAAACCAAGTAATATCCATGCAAATAAATACCCTCCAAAGAAAAGAAAGATAATGGAGTAAACTAACAACAACAAAAAGTAAATATCACTTCATTCAGAAAAACGACAAGTATACTCTATGTCTTTCATGGTGCTGTTCTGCGTTCCACATAACTTTCATCAAAGTCAAAAGGAGTTTTTGCTCCAGAATGAAATTTGCTACAAACCAGAACCTTGGTGCTTTATTGCAAAGGCATTTCAAGTAATTTGAAGGTCTCAGAACAATCTCAGACATACGGGAATGAAAAGTTCTTTTTAGAATTTTACTATAAAAAAATAAGATGTTTCTCGAACAGATAGTCTCATTTCTACATGTCTGCAATATGCTTTGGTATCCTACAGGAATGACTAGGTGCCTAAAAAGAGAATCTGCATCTCAAATCAAATAGCAAACCAACTGAATAGCTGTTGGTTTGCATGACATTGGCTCATGGCCATTAACAGGAATTCACTCTTAAGCAAAGAACAAATATTTCTGTTAAAATAAGTGGCATCAAACTAAATGTGATCTATAAGGATTAAAAAAAAAAAAAAAAAAACAACAACAAAAAAAAAAAAACAATGTCACTTCTCAGTCTCCCTTATAATCATTCCAACACACTTCCAAGAATCTAATTATATGCAGAATCGCTGAAAGGTTTTTCATCAGCAGGACCTGGGACTTGGTGCTTATTTCTCTGATTTTACAGTGACTGTATCTGAAGAGCAGCCAGCATGCTTTATGACATAGATCCAGGAACTGCAAAAACTGGCCTATTCCCACTAGCAGACTACCAGAATAATTTTTCACTTCCCAAGTCATATTTCTAGTCAGGAAATTGAGATTAGAGACCAATTATTAATCCAACTTCTTATCCATGAAATTAAGTTTGCAGGAGGAATTGCCATCCTATTCAAACATTATAAGAGGTTTCTAATTTCCACAATTAAGGCTATCCTCTTTCTATGGCTGATGAGACAGTATATCAAAGAAAGACTTTACTCCCCTTCAGTGGTAGCTTCTATCATTTTCTATTAATCCTCACTGGTGATTTTGCAAGTTGAAGGGAATGTTTTAATATATCCAATAGTATTTCCGAAATCCAGCTCCACTCCCAATAAGCAGTTTCTGATGTATATTTCTATTATCCTTACACAAAGTTTGTACGGTTTTACAATCATAGAGTCATAGAATAGTTAGGGTAGGAAAGGACCTTAAGACCATCGAGTTCCAACCCCCCTGCCAAGGGCAGGGACACCTCACACTAAACCATGCCATCCAAGGCTATGTCCAACCCCACCTTGAACGCCGCCAGCGATGGAGCATTCACAACTTCCCCCGGCAACCCATTCCAGTGCCTCACCACCCTCACAGTAAAGAACTTTCTCCTTACATCCAATCTAAACTTCCCCTGTTTAAGTTTAAACCTTGTTACCCCTTGTTCTATCACTACAGTCGCTAATAAACAGTCCATCCCTATAGGCCCCTTTCAGATACTGGAAGGCTGTTACGAGGTCTGCATTCAGCCTTCTCTTCTCCAGGCTGAACAGCCCCAACTTTCTCAGCCTATCTTCATACGGGAGGTGTTCCAGCCCCTGATTATCCTTGTGGTCCTCCTCCGGACTTGCTCCAAAAGCTCCATGTCCTTTCTATGTTGAGGACAACAGAACTGCACGTAATACTGCAAATGAGGTCTCACGAGGGCAGAGCAGAAGGGCAGGATCACCTCCTTCGACCTGCTGGTCACGCTCCTTTTGATGCAGCCCAGGATACGGTTGGCTTTCTGGGCTGCAAGCGCACACTGCCGGCTCATGCTCATTTTCTCATCACCAAACTCCCCCAAGTCCTTCTCCGCGGGGCTGCTCTGAATCTTTTCTCTGCCCAACCTGTAGCTGTGCCTGGGATTACTCCAACCCAGGTGTAGGACGTTGCACACAACGTGGTTAAACTTTATCAGATTGGTATCAGCCCACCTCACAAGCATGTCAAGGTCCCTCTGGATGGCACTCCTTCCCTCCAGCATATCAACCGAAAAATCACATTTTCTTATTTAAACAGATTTTAATGGCTATTTCTGCAGTTGGTAGTAGGTTTTGCTGATTTTGCTTACGGACTTGACAATACCTGCACCATATACCACTGTGAAGAAGAGGAAATCACTCACCCAAACTGTGTCAACTCTGACAACTTATCTTTTCTAGCTGGTGATGAATTTGCATAAAAGCAGCACATGGAAAAGTACTCTTGCCAACAACGCAGTAACAACGCCAGCTGGTCCCAGCTGTACTACAGTTCACATGGAGGCTATTGTCCTGGAAGATTCATATTTGCATTTACAATAGTAGCTTATGACCTGAGTACTGCTGACTCTTCTTACATATCACCTCTGCTTGACACTGCAACTACTTGATTAATATAGCACAATGAAATTAATTAGTTCATACTGCTATATTTAATGCTAATGATGTGTTATTTCTCGTGCACACATTTTAATTGCCACTTTTTGGAATCTTTCCAGTGATTACATAGCAGCAGGGGGGGAAGAGGAGCATACTATGTGTGAGCCTTTCCTTGGAAGCATATGTAAAAATCACGCTAAAGCCTTCTCCAAATAAAAAAATCACTACTGATCACCAGATGAATATAGGAATTAAAAGATCAATTAGTACCTAAATTAATACAAATTTACTGGAAAGGCCTGAATAATTTCAGCTTGGAATATACACTGCTGGAATTATGGAGATTTCTTCTGTATTTTCACTAACTCTAAAACCCTAATTATGAGAACATTATTTTCAAACGCCATTGTGAAAATGAGCAGCAAGGACAACTTTAGAAGAGTTACTCTAAAGTGGCTACATAATTGAAAGAAGACTGTAATTTAATGTTTAAGGGAAAATATTCAGTTTGATTTTACTCAGTGTGTATTATAGTAACCGCTGGGATATACTAACCATGTTAATTTCTATATTTATAATCAATCTAGAGTTTAAAATGCATTGCAGAGTTTCTAAAAAAGACAAAACAAACAAACAAAAAAAAACAAAAAAAAAAAAAAAAAAAAAAAAAAAAAAAAAAAAAAACAACCACAACTGCTTGAACTACCTTCTAAAAAAGACAAGTCAAAAACTTGATTTCTGATCCCCGGAGGAGGGAAAAAAATTGCAGCCTTTCCTTCAGGTTCCTGTCCACTGCCTTCCTTGTGAGATCTTTACTGATGGGAAGCACAAACCACCAATTGTCAGAAGCAATTTGACAGCCTAGCAGCACCACACTCTTTCTGAGTGGGTATCTTTGCTTCATAAGACTGCCCAATCTGGTACTCCCTACTACTCCCATTTTCTTACTTACAACTTAAAATACACAGTAGTTCCTCTGTGGGCAAGTAAAGGGCTATAGGGATTAAGAGAAATTTTCAGGGAAATAATCAAATTAACACTTGAACTATTTTTCCACACGTCTGAACACATTTGTCACTCTTGAATTTAGGTTGTGGGCTTTTTTTCCATAACAAGTAATAGACACCTATACAATTGTTTAAACACCTTTCCAGGTTTTATCAGTTCTCATTCCTGCAGGGCTTCACTGGATAAAAATTAAATTACGCTTATATATTTTCCTACTTAGGCATTATAATAGGAGCATGCACAAATGGAAAAGACTAAAAAAGGAATTTCTCTTGGTAGAAGTTAAACTCACTTTAAAAATGGACTATGGAAAACATTAGGGACACAATTCTTTAACTGGTTTGCTCTTCTCAAAGCTCAAGAGAGGAAAACTAAGCTACTTCCCACCTCATTACCAACTTTGACTGAAGGCAAGATAAACAATCTGAACAAGATAGCCTTCACAAATCCTTATCAAGATAATCCTTTTTTTTTACATGACTAGTTACCAGCAGCTTTAGTCAAATGAACATTGTATCTCAAAGTTTCCACAGGAAAGAGGCATTTTTCACCTACATTCTTAGCACTGGCCTTTGGGGCATTTCACTTCACCAGGGGCATCACCATAGAAGAGGACATAGAAGTCCTGCCCCCAAGCATGAGAGCAGCTGCTGACCCCTTCAAGGGGAAACCAAGGTAGACTTTCAAAGCAGCTCTTGTTTAGCTGAATGCTTGTTCCTGACCGCTAAAGAAGCTTCTGTAGCTTTCATCTTGCAAAGGCAGGCAGAGAAACAGATGGACCTAAGTGATGGACCTAATTCTTTCCATAGGAAATTCGTCCGGACTGCAGAGACAATGTACGTCTCTGCCCTCATAATAAGCCAAGCAGTACACAAGCAGACAGTGGTGCTTGTTTCTCTCCTCGATTCATCTGCTGCTGCTATAAACAAAGGTTAAAAAACTTTCTGTCCGAGTGAGGTATTAGCTAACTCAGACATTTAGCTTTTCTTAAATCAGCATCAAAATGCTAGACTGTTAAACAGCATTATTAAGAACTAACTTCACAATACAGTCCAACAGAACAGATTTCACAGCTATACAATTTTCAATTTCAAGGAAGTGTATAGATTGTGTTCACACCACATAATACCAACACTCATTGCTCTTTCTCCCGGACAGATTAAAATGTGTAACAGAAAGTGTCTGATAAGAAGATAAAAGTATACTGTACTTTCCAGTAACCTAAAATGGCCATTTAGCAATCCAAAATTAATACAACAGGCATGATGAGGCAGCAGCACACGCTCTCCCCTTCCGTCAAAAAAATATTCACCCCCCGCAAAATAAAAAAAAAAAAAGGGAGAAAAAAAGAACGAAAGGGAAAGGGAAAGGGAAAGGGAAAGGGAAAGGGAAAGGGAAAGGGAAAGGGAAAGGGAAAGGGAAAGGGAAAGGGAAAGGGAAAGGGAAAGGGAAAGGGAAAGGGAAAGGGAAAGGGAAAGGGAAAGGGAAAGGGAAAGGGAAAGGGAAAGGGAAAGGGAAAGGGAAAGGGAAAGGGAAAGGGAAAGGGAAAGGGAAAGGGAAAGGGAAAGGGAAAGGGAAAGGGAAAGGGAAAACACATCACCAAGTAACACTAAACCAGAAAAAAAGCAGAACTCAAGCTGCTGCCAGTAACACAACACTTCTAGCTCTAAGAAACTTGGGTGAAATAACCTTATAGCACTGTTAACATTTTTTTAGCCACTATCACATAACTCTTTGGAAATTCCTGTATCTGCTTATGTGAGAACCAATTTTCAAAATGTTATTTTTTGTTAATAGATTTAGCTGCTACAAATCAAGATAAAAGTTACCACTACAGAAAAGTTGCTGTGATTTTCTTTGCAAGGTAGCCTTCCTGCCTAGCTCCCTCCCAACAGTGCTAGAATCACAACTTAACAGCAAAGCAGAAAAAAAACAAAAAGCATAGCATGGGTCACTGTTCCGGTATTTCCTCCTTGAATACTGAGCAAGGGAAAAAAAAAAAAAAAATTTCTTCTGAAATTTAGAATGTGGTCTCGTGCTCCCTCAATCATAAGGCATCACCAGAATTATCATCATCATAATTATTAGTCATTCCCTTTATTATCCCCCAGTTTCCACCTGGATCACAACATTTATATGATTCAGACATAAGTAACAACAAATGTATCACTTTCTGAGATAGAAAAGCAAGGTTAAGTTATGAAAATCTCAATTTGGCATAATTTATTTCTGTTTTCTTTACCCAAGTTAGTAAAACGTAGGCATCCACTGAAACACCATTAACAGATGCCACAGTTTGCATCAGCCGGAATACCATCTTGCAGGCATGGAATTCTGCTTAAGGCCATATATTTTAACAAAATTAGCTTAAACTATATAGACTAAGGTTTTCTTGGATTTTTTTTCCTGATCATGAAACTTTTCTATTCTTTGTGGTTATTAAGACAACTCTTGAAGATCACTTTATCTTCTGTTTATGGAAAATGATCCTGGCTCACAAACAAGATCCATTCTATTGCCTTTCTAAAACCTTGATGGATTACAGAGGGAGACCTCCATCTGTAGGAGCAGTCTCTCATGCACGCTATTCCCAATACCCCTTTGTCAAGCAAAACAACTGAACTGTCTTTTGCAACCATCATTTAATGAACATAATATAAAAATAACTTCAGAAAATAGAATCAGAGAATCATAGAATAGTTAGGGTTGGAAAGGACCTTAAGATCATCTAGTTCCAGCCCCCCTGCCATGGGCAGGGACACCTCCCACTAAACCATGCCATCCAAGGCTATGTCCAACCCCACCTTGAACACCGCCAGCAATGAAGCATTCACAGCTTCCCTGGGCAACGTATTTCAAACCTTTTGTCCAAAACAAGTGATGTTAAAAGTTAAATCCAAATAGAATTATTACAATGAGACTTATCATATCAGCTCTGCTTATACTCCAAAAATCAATAGCTCTGACCTCAGGAGAAAATATCACTGCCAGTAATCTTTACTGGTTGTATAATGGTCTAGATGTCAATAACACGAAAACAGAAAACACACCTCACCTCAGCATAATTATATTACACAGATCCCAGGTCAGTATTTCCTTTCCAAGAAACAGAAAAAGGTGACCTATCAAAGCAGCAAACAAGAAAAAGGCAGTGTGACTACACAGTTCATCACTTCTGCAATGCCCCTGTGTCTTCTCTCAGAGGCACCAGCACAGCATCAGTGCAGGGAAGCAGAAAGGTTGATTCTGTGGATGGAGTATAATTGGCAGGATAAACTTCTGGAACTTCATCAATCTGTATATCATATATGATAAGTGGAAAAAAAATAGAAGAAAACAAGCAAAAACCAACAGATAAGCTTGTTTCGGAATATGAAGACAAGGGTGATGTCACTTCCAAACATACAGATGCATACTTGCATGACAGGATTTCTAGGATGTCTCCAAAATATAATTAATCTAATTATGCCAATAGTTAAGCACAAGTGTTGATTAAAGGAGCTCTTTCTGTTAGCTTCAGATATAATTAGCATAACATGAAAAAATCCTTGCCTTTGGGAAAGGCAAGGAGGAAAGGCAAAGTTCTAGACAGAACATAAGAATATAGATGTGCAATTCATAATCTCAAACACAGCTAAACGTGTAATTTTATACGTTCTTGCATTTCTGAAATACCTGTATGGTACAGAAGAATGGTAGCCTTGAGGTGAGCAGATAAGATACCCCAAGGTATCTAAAAAGGTATGAGCCACCTACAATTAGGCAACTAAACTTCATCGCCAGTTACTAAAAAGTGTTATCTGACTTGACACTGCACCAGAAACCTGAATAATGGGTATTTTCATTCCTGAGGATTTCTTCCATTGCCATTTACCTTCCCATTTCCCAACTTCACTTTGCTTCTGTTTCCTTCCTTCTAAAGCACTAACAATCTCTTTTTTAAAATATATAGTGGTATATATACTGCACTTTCTTACAAAAACTTAAATAACCGATGAAATAAATGTAACAATTCATGCCTTCTTTAATTTGCTTAGCACTGATTAATAACATCAGCAGAACACTGAACAGATGGGAATATTCATGGTCTTCCTTCTCCGTCACCAGTAAGTTCTCAAAGCCAGCCAACACAGATATAACTGCACTTGAGCACTGCCCAAAGACAGCAATACATCTAACTTATCCGAACATTTTTAAATGTCTACTCGATTAATTCCATAACTCCAGCAGAACACTGTCAGTTTATCTCTCACAATACATCAGGAAACATCTGATAGTGGAAAAACAACGTAAGGAAGCTAAGGAAATCACCCTACTTAAAAGTTAATTCTTACCTAAGGAGAAAGGGACACTACCCTCAGAATCAGTGAGGAGGCATGGAAATCTGAGTTATGAGCTAATTTCAAAATAATCACACATTTTAACTACGTGCCAGTCTTCTGCAGAGGAAGGGAACGAGAAAGGGTAAGATGGGCAAGGGTGGGAAAGGCTGGTCTCCATAAGAGAAAAAAAAAAAAAAAAAAAAAGCTGATTCTGAGCACAAATATACTTCGGTACTTTCCAATTTATGATTCTATACAGAATATGATAACGGGAACATCTAGGGATTTCATTTCCACACCTATAGAAACCTCTGACACCTACAGCTGATGAAGAAAAACAGGTGCTGCAACACAACTTCCTACTGCTGTGCCAAATACAAAAATCACTTTTCTCCAATAATCCTACGACAGAAAACAAATAACCAATATGGAGTTCTCAAAGGAAAGAGATTCTTAAATGAGAGAAACCATGCATTCTGATTAGGAATGGAAGCCCACTGCACTTTTCCCTAAAAACACATAAGGAAATATTTTGAACCTGCTTTCAAACTATTTATCAGTTCTTCCAAATAATACTTGTTCTATGCTGCTAACCCAATTATCACTGAATAAATTCATTTTGCAGAAGACTGTATCATGGATATAGGGGTGGTTACATAATTAACAGTATTTGGTTACTCAGGTTTGGTGGCCTACATACGTTTTTGTTGCTCCTGAAGCTCTGCAATCTATTGTACACATGCTAGCTGAGGCATTCGACAAAAGAATCTCCAACCTCACTCACTGACTGATCTGAGCTTCACTGAATTGTCAGGGGACACTGGGTTCACAGGGGAAAGAAAAAAAGGAGTAAAGTCAAATATAAGGCCCATTTCAAAGCCTATGCTTGGCAAAATCAGGCAAATAAATTTGTACAGCTTTTCAAGTCTGGCTGTCCTGCATTCCTAAAATAAAAAAATTTTAAAAAAAAAATATATATATATAAAAATATAAAAAAATAAAACCTATATTGTGTGACAAAAGCCACTGGTATATCTTTTACTCATATGGAGAGATGACAATTTCACATAATAATTATGTTTAAAACTGAAGAAGTGTCTAAATTATCCAAAAAAGAATATAGGTTATCACTATATTAATGCATTGGTTCTTTTTTTCCTACATATATATATTCTAAGTATTCCAGTTCGTATGTTAATGACGCCAGCCCAAATCTACTAATATCAAATTTGAAACTAATGTCATGCTTTGCTGGGCAGACTTCTGTTTGAAAAGGTATACCAATGATTAGTACAACTTTCCATTAGGAATATTTCTATGAACAGCAGACACAAATCAAATTACAGACTATATGCAATATGTTATTTGAAATTCACTATTATTACTTATCCATACCTACAATTTTGCAGACGATTAGAGAAGTATAGAAAAGTTAACCAAATTTCTTCTTGAAGAGAAATTTTAGTATATTACTCAAATATTTCTACTAGTATAAGCAGGTAATTTAGTGTAATGTAAAATCATTCATGTAATAATGATTTAATGATCATGCATCTCCCAGCATATTCCTCCCATTACAGGAATTTTATAGGTCTCAAGACATGTTTCAAGTCTGACTTCTTACAGTATGAACTCTAATATACTAGCTATACAGACAGTTGTTTTCATACTGCTAATGCATGAGCATGGTACTATTTTTCTGTTTTGCTCAAAACCCACCAAACAGCAAGAAGCCACACACTTCCTTAAGGAAAACCTAGATGAAGAAAAGTATAAACTGTAATTTCATGATACTGCTGTGATTTCTGATGAAGACAGCACTCCCTATGGTTTTCCAGCTCTCTGAAGAAGTCTGTGAATACCATCTGGCAACCTCATGGTTGCAATAAGAAAAGGAAAGCAACTCGTGCAGACATGGACGGCTTAAACAAATTCTCCTCTTTGAATCCTTTCCACTGAGAATCGACACTGCCATTGAGCTTTGACTAACTCTACATCTATGGCACATTCCTTTCAATCTAAAGGAAAATCTTTCAAGATTGAGCCAATGCACTATTCTGTAAGAGGTTTTTCAGTCATTTTTAAATGGTGGTGATGAATATCCTTACGTCCTTCTACCCAAGTGGACGGCCATTCAGGCATCATTTGGCTTATCTTTTGTTATTGTCAGTAATTCTGTAGCAACTCAAGTAAGAGTTACAGCACTGTTCTCCTTTTTCCTTATGTGCAGGTATTAAAAGCATGTTGTACGTCTTCAGAAGTCAACTACAAATCCAGTCTTTAAGGTTACAATCAGGCCTTTCACTGTAAATTTAAAAACTGTACTCTAAACGTTCTTATGAAACTCCGGAGGGGGGGGGGAGGAGAGGGGGAATAATAAAAAAATCTTTAGACTTTAACATGGTATGTTAGATCTAGATACAATGTGGAGGCCTTTTTTTGCTAAAGTCAGAAGACAACCACTTTGGGCTGAAGAGTGAGGAGAGTGAGGAAAATACAGAGCTGAGCATAAACTACAATAAACACTATCCTATGTAATACAGGGCCTGATGAGACTGCCTTAGGGCACTAGGAAGAAGAGTGGAGTTTGTGGGGAGGAAAGAGGGAAAGGAGAGAGGATGCCTCAAAGCTAGAGCCATGTTACTTTCCCTGCCATACTCCCACACTGACTGTTAAATTGCTGCATTAGAGTCTAAAAATCACTTTACTTCCAGACTAGAGCAGATGCAATTGTTCCTATGCAGTTACTTTTGCTGCAGTAACCTTAGGAATAACAGCTCCCGGAAGACTGGCTGGTGTACACTTCCAGCCTGCTGCCACCAGAGGACCTTTATTCAGGTTGTTCACCTTAAATCAGTCATCATAAAACAATTGTTCTGACACCTGCAAGGAGCTCACCAGCCATGAGGTTTTTTAAGCACTCTGGAAACACAAGTTTACCTTACTCACATAGTTCCAGTAATAACTAGAACTGTTAAATAGTCCCACATCCCATTAAACCATGAGTCCTCACATTTACAGACTAGACAATCACCCTTGCTGAAACAGTCTCCTCTCCAGATCATCTTTCCACTGTGAACAGAAAGCATAAGCATTTAGGTTTTCACTGCTGGGCATTGTTACATAGACTCAGCAAATGAGCTAGATAATCTCAAACCAAATAAAGAGCAGCAGCTTGGAGAAAGAGTAATTTCTTGAGAGCCACTGTGTACACTTCTTACTTTAAATTCAGAAGAGCAGAATGCACCATATGCACCGAAACATTCACCTTACCTTTTGAAAAGCTACTGTGAAACATACTGAAGAAGTTATCTTAAACACCCTTCCAGCTTTTCAGAGATGAGACGTAAGCACGGGACTAACTGCTGCACAGAGTGCTTTTTTAGACCCAGTGTATAAAGAAAGCAGAGGACTGGACCTATAATATGTATCTATCTTTTTAACTGGTAAATCACATGCATTCATGCTGCTTACAGCTGGAAAACTCCCACACAGAATTCTTAGGAAAAATAATCATACTATTCAAAGCCATCATATTGCAAACACACAAATCCAGAAATTCCTTTCTTCAAATACCTCTCTAAAATCTTAATTTTATATTTCAGCAAAATGCAAGTGCATAATCTGAAAAGCATCATAATATTTCAAACAACTTTAAAGGCATTTAAAAGCACTCCTACATTCAGAAAAATTCAAAACATATATAGTATTTTGATAAATTTTACAGTACTGCTGACATAAATTTTCTAAAGTTGATTTTATAAACCAGATTCTGCCGTCTCAGATAAAATCATATTCAAATAGATTTTAAGGTTTTGCACTGACAAAAAAAAATCCACTTTTTAGAAGTAGTTACAAAGCTGACAGTAGAGAAATACGGAATGAAAAAAAAAAATAGAGATTTCTCACACTATAGATTTCACTTAATAAAGTATACTTAATAGAACAGAAAGGTAAGAGAAATAGGACAGTTTCTGCAACTATTGGCAACAAATGAAAACAGATGAGCAATTCAATCCTCATATTGACCATAAAAGTAGTAATTTCTTTGTAATTTTCTGTTTATTGCTACCTTTTCGGTTGTTGCTTTACACTGACTCTTATTAAAGAAACTACTAGAACAGATAAACTGAAAATCAGACAGCATCTAATGGCATTAAGAACACTAAAAAACTCTTCCATTATCCAGTCCTTTGTCCTGATTTTGTGTGCACACTTCCTTTTCTTACTCATTATTATTAAGTAGATTTAATTCTTGTTCGTGAATTCATTCATGCCTACTGCTTATTTCGTACTAGGATTTTAAATCCATCTAACTTAGTTCGCTACTGAATATTCTTCATCGCAATCAAGTATGCCCAAAAAATTATAGAGCAAACACACTCCTTGTGAGTATTATGTGACCCTCTTGTCATCACTGTTATCACTGCGACATAAAACCCCTTTTTAACTTTATCATAGTTTCCGTTAGGATTATAGACACAAAACTGCTAAGTGGAAAGTCTTGAAGAAGGGGCAGCATAAAAGCTGCTCAAGAAACTTCTAGTACTAATGACCTTATAACAAGTATGCGGGGAAAAAAACAAGTAAAACAACAACAACAACAACAAAAGCCCAACACAAACCAAACAACAAACAAAAACACATAAACAGGCACTCTCCAGCCCAAATACTGAGATATTTCTATGGTCATCTTTCTTTTTTTTTTTTTTTTATTATTATTTATTTGAAGAATGCCCTAAATGTTTCCTTTGCCCCATCTGGTTTTCCTAGAACCCCTGTGGCCGCTAATGAAGAAAAAAAACTACTTTCCTTGACTACAGATTCCAAAATCCAATCCTAAATTACAGATCATCTGCATAAATACCACTGTTAAATTTATATTTGCTGCCAAGAACATTTGCTGCTTACAAGGTCTTCAAAGTGATACCGAATCAATTAAGCTTACTCTAAATATGTGGGATTCAGGTACCAATCTGTTTTTATACTAAACAAGCTTTGGACTGATGAAAAGTACCAGCAACCTTTCCCAAAACGCTGAACTGGCCTGTTTTCCAATTTAGCCAAGATATCTTAGTTTGTCCCACTTGTTATAGTACTTGGAACCTGTACAATTACAATCCATACATATAAAAGCGATTAATGCTTTATAAATGTCAAAAGAAGACACACAAACCAAGCTGATTAAAACATCTGTGCATTATTTGATAATCATCATATACACCATTTCAAAATAGTTTGTGCTATCAAACATCATGTTCATCTGTGTACTGTCAATTTCTTCAGTAAAGCCACATGTAACAAAGAATGAATACTCTGTCATATTTTTTTTCCATCACAGTTTATGACCACAAAGTTTGGCAGTACATTGGTATACTAAGCAATTAATACAGACAATGCTATTTGACTTTATCTACTGCAAACTAATGCAGATATGTAGGATTTTATTAGTAAGAATTCATACAATAAGCACATATTACAGGAATTAATCATTCACTCCCTGCAGACTCCTTATATATTTCATCAGGCTATTATCTGATCTGAATAACAAGAACAATTGCATAATAAAACACACCACTGCTGACACATGCAACTTGATTCTATCAAATTTATATATCCACAGCAAGAGGTCTGTTTAAAGTCCTCTGTTGCTTCTTCTGAATTAGGCTGACCTGATTAGACATTTTCCTGTACCAACAACCACGAGACCAAGACTGTATATACATATAAGATCAAATATAGTATGTATCAAACTTAATTGCCACAATGTGACTCAGGTCATTTCACACAGTAGCTAGTAACAATTATAGCAAGTAGTAATCACAGCAAAAGTGGAGTATGTGTCAAGTAATTTTTCATATAGATACTGAAGTATTGCCAGGTGATACCCCAGATTTAAAGAAAATCCTAAAGACAAATGATGAAGACTACATTCCAAAATAATAAAACCATTAAGTATGACGTTATTCAACTGGAACTATGCAATGTAGTTCTTATCTGATTAGTCATATATATTTTAACCTTTTTTCTTTAAAAAATGGACACTCTGCTAGGCATTCAACACTGCACGCTGCATGTTTGGGACCACCTAACAGAACTTAACCTAATAATCTTAACCTAATAAACTTCTCTTTATGCAGTCTCAGAACAGTTCATGGAAATTATCTGGATATAGCCTTTTAATGCTCTGCTCACAGGGAGTACAACACAGCAATGAGCCATGTCAAATGTTACCTACTCAAAAAAAAAAAAAAAAAAAAAAAAAAAAGAAAGAGCAAGGCTGTGTTTTCAACTGACATACATCTATAGTGCTAAAGCAGTACCAACAGGATTCCTTAATAAACCAGAAGATGTGTTACCCTTTTATTTCAAGTTCAGAAGTTCACTGGGTATTTTTTCCTGCCATAAATGTTACTGTCAATTACCCAAAGAGTACTGTGATGAGATATGAAAGTCACCCTAATTCACTACCTCGGAACTTGCAGCAGCCCATGTTTTGCAATTTTTCTTCGCTTTAAGATTATGAATACCTGAAAGTGCCTTTGAATGTCATCCTCCTGCTACTGCAGATTTAGCCTTTCCTGCTCTTGGCACATTAATTTCCCAAACAAATTTTATCCAATTACCTTTACTGTTGTGACATAAACTAATTTCTTTACTTCACATAGAAAAGCATTTAATTTGACCCTAATAAACTTTCACTCCTGGTGACATTCATTAGTTGTGACTGATTTTGAATTACACCTGAAAATGCAACATTAATTTTATACTGAGTTGCTCAATAAAATACACTTGTAAATGCATGTTTAACGGCTTCTAAGGACACAAGTTAATTCTGGGGAGGTGAACAGTAAAAACATCATACATTAGAGACTTGAACTGCATAGTTTGTTTACAGTTCCCATTTATTATTTCAAATTTGCACTGTAAACTAACCCAAATTTGTCAAGAATTTGTAAAGAAGTAAGTTTAATTTATTCAAATCTGTATTATCTCTACATCAGATAAAATAACACACGAAGAATTTAAATCCATTTGGCAGGAATAGAGGAAAAACGCTGAAATGCTATTGATTCCTTTCAGTACATTCAAAACACCTGACTCAACTAAATTTCCACTGACATAAGACAAAGGTTTTATTTAGATATTAGCAAACATGAGCAATTATTTTCATTGATATACTTTTCATTCTTATTTCTTCCCTCCACCTAGGAAACAGTTAACTCTCAACTACTAGTACTAGCTGTTTCCTCTACCAGAGATGTAGCAAATGTCGATAATGGGTCCATTGTCCCAAGAGAAATAATGCCTGCAAAAGTTATCCTCCCCAGATGCAGACATGTTTAGTGCTAAACACCTAACAGCAGACTCTTCATGACACACCTTTACTTGATCTTTGTACCTTCTGTCAACTCCACAGCCCAGCCAACAAACCTCAGCCCCATTATTCATGAAGCCCTCTTAAATGAGTTAATCTTTTGGCTTCCCCTAGATCTTTCACGCCTATTTAGAGAAGTGTCATCAGTACTTTTGAATGTTCCTTAAAAGCACTTAGAAAGCAAAGCTGTTGTCTGTAACTGTCATCCTCATTAGAAAAAAAAAAAAAAAAAAAAATTCTATAGATAAAAAACTTCATGAAAAATCTAGTAACTTTAGACATTTGGACTAAAATGCTGACAACTGAATCCGGCCAAAACACTCTCAGCATGTATAATCCATGCACATTTTATATTAAACTGAATGCCCGGTCACCTGGCACTACCTAGCGGGTCACACTGTGCTCTAGACCACTCCTGAGGGAACATCTCTTTGTTTAGGTTTTGTCTGTAATCTAGCACATACCTACACTCCCACTAAGGTAGACATTACACAATACTTGACATCCTCAAGTTCTTTACACAAGTATTCACCTGCAATTTTCTCTCCCCATAAAAGACGAGCAAACGGCTTTCCTGCACTTCTTCCACTGAAAGCAGTTTAAGTTATGATAGCCAAGCTCCTCTCTGACCAGAACAGTGTGACTTACAAGCAGAAACACACACACATACCCACACACATATGTATATATATAAAGATGTGTGTGAGTGTATATGCTAAGAAAACGTTTTGAAAAGCAGGAGAGCATAGGGACAGAAACCAGGCATGGAGTATCTTACTTACTAATGCTGTCCGTTCGGACCTCTTCGGAAACCTGAAGGAGCCTCCGCTTTCCCCTCCTGCCAGTCAGGAGCCGCGTTGTGCCCCTAGTCCACAAAGGCCCAAAAGCAACTGCAAAGACAGAGAAGCACATGCCACATTAGGCAGTTCTGTTTTGGTGGGATTCAGCGCTGCTGCCACTAGCTGCTTGGGGGTACCCCTGCTTTCAGACCAGACTCCTGAAAAAGAGCCATCCTTCCCCAAAATTATTTTTTCTTTTGGAAGCTATAAAAACAAAAACAAAAAACAAAAAAAAAAAAACAAAAAAAAACAAAAAAAAAAAAAAAAACAAAAAAAAAAAAAAAAGAGAAAAAATAAAAAGGAAAAAAGCCTTCCCGAGACTCTTGCACCCTAAAATTTGAGGGGGGAAGTAAAGAGGGGCGCTGGTGGGGAGGGGAGAGGAAAGATACCTGCAACTCCCTCCGATGAGGCCGGCAGAGAGATAGTGAGGGAGGGAGGAAAAGAGCGAGGAGGAGAGAGAGGAGGGAGGGAGCGAGCGAGGGGTGGGGAGGAGGGGGGTGTGGGTGCGTGTGTCTGTGCGAGTGCGGGGGGCGGTGGAGCGCTCGTCGTCTGGGGCGCGGCGGCCGCCCGCTCTTCGAGCCCAGCCCCGGCGGCTGCAGGCGGGCAGCCCTGGGGGACGGGCAGGGCCAGGCCGGGGGCGTGCTCCCCGCCGGGCCCCGCGCGGGCACCGCGCAGCCCCCGCCGCCACTCAACCCGCTCACCTGCATTTCCTTAACGAGCCACTTGATGGCCAGCAGCAGCGGCGGCCCCGTGGCCCCGCCGCAAGTTTGGCGGCCGCGGAACTCCGCCGCTCGCGGGGAGCTGAGGATGGGGAGGTGCTGGCCGCGGAGTGCCGCTCCGGCAAGGGACCCCGCCGTCAGCCACCAGCGGAACTTTCCGTCCAGTGGCGGGTGTTGGGGGCTTGGGGCCTGGGTGGGGAGAAGGGGGAGCTAGGGGGCGGAGGCTACGCTCAGCTACGCGTGTGCGCGCCGCAGCCGCGCAGCAACGAGACCGGTAGCGGGGCCCGCTCTGCCGCCTGCCTCACCCCGCGCTGCCTCCTCCCACCGCGCTCCCCGGCGTGTGCGAAGGGAGTGAGCGATCGAGCTTCTTGCTATTAATAAGCCCTGTCCCCACATTCCTCCTCTCCCTGGGAAAACAATTAATAATGCATTAAAATAATGCACCTTTAAAGCACCGGCTGGCAATAATAAAATAGCAATATTACCACCACTTAAGAGAGCGCTGCTGTGGATGTGGTGGTGAGGCACGTTTCCCTATTATTCACACCCAAGTGTGAGGATAAATTCTGCTTCTGGTATCTGAGTGTCCCTTTTCCCTACTAGAGCAACTATCATCATCATCAAAGTCTCTCTCCAAAGCTGAGTGGAGACGAAGAGTCTCCGGGTGGCTGGTGTGGCTGGGCTGAGATGAGGGCATACCTCCCCTCCCCCCTTCCGTTCGCCCCAAACCAATCTCTTCGTTTCTCCTCTCTCGCTTGTGCCGGTGGGTTAAGCTTTGCGTTTGGCCCTTTTAGTGTTTTCCCTTCCGTTCCTCCCCTGACGATAGTTTGTGTATTTTAAATAAAGATTTCATTCTGCCAACCCGCAGGAAGCTTTTAACAAGATGCAGCTGAGCGTGTCGATATCATATCTTTTTACTGCTGCTCCGAGTGTACATCAACTCCAAACTCATTTCTTTTCTTCTCCACCTAATACTGTAGCATCTCGGAGACGGCGGCGGCGGCAGCAGCAGAGCGTTGCTCCCTGGAGGCACTTTTACTTTGCCCTCAAAGTATCTTCCAGCAATGAGACCCTCCGGAGCGCCCCCCCCCCCCGCCCCCCCCCGCCCCTTGCCTGCAGCCAAATGCTGGGGTGATTGCTCTAAGATTTCCAGTTCCACTGATGACACTACACAGCCTGAGAGCGGGGGGAGAGAGCGGGGGGAGGGAGCGGGGGGCGGGGAGGGAGGGATCGCCTTTTTGTTTAGAACGCAGTTTTGTGTGTCCGCTATTTTTAATTAAGATTTTTCCAGAAATAGACCCCATCGAGACTTAATTTACGCAGCAATCTCTAACGATGGTCAATACTGTCTTCCAAGAGGTACATTTGCAATCATTTGTCTCCCCACAACGATGCGCAAACGTTCTTCACAGACCTTAAACCGTTTATGAAATACTAAAAAAAGGATTTTGTTCTTTTTTTGTGTGTTTTGTGATTTGGTTTTTGGTGGGGTTTTATATTTCTTTCTTTAATTTACACTTCATCTGCATTAAAATAAAACTTTGTTCAGTATGCCGGCAACCTTCTATTGATTTCTGGGGCTTAAGAGGTGCTGTTTTTTTTTTTTTTCTTTTTTTTCTTTTTTTTTCCCCCGGGGTGTTGTGATATTGTGGTCAAGGTGATTTCTCTCCATAATAAGCGTTTCCCAACCCCTAGCTGTGCTCTCCTAGCTTGCCGATCCCCGCTGCTGATTCACCTACTTATGTCAACGCTCAAGCACCAGGTTAAACCAGAGAGGCACCTCGCGGGTTTAAGGCTCCAAAAGCTCAGCGCTGCCGGAGGGGCTCCTGGTGAAGGCTACGAGGTGGAACATCCTCCCTGGCTGCGGAAGGAGTGTAGCCAGGGATCCCCCCTTGTGCCTCTCGGTGCAGTAGAGCGGGGCGCTCCGTCCTATTAGGACCACCCCAGCCCGCGGCCGGCAGGGCGCGGCAGGGCGCGGGGTCCGCTTGCACGGCGGGCCGAGCTCTCCCCTGGTCACCGCAGGGCAGCCGCGGGTCTGGGCAGCCGCTCGGCCTCCGCCCCGAAAATGGGCTTGACAAGAGCTTCCCATCCTAAAAGTGACAGAGGGCGTATCGCCGCTTGCAGGGATTATGCCAGTTCCGAGGTTTCCCGACACAAACCGAAGCACTACTACCCTTTAAAGAGTGCAGACGATAGAGAGCTCTTGGTACACCTGCCACTGAGCATTCTTTAAAGTTTAAGCCACAACTCAATCTGACCTAGTTCGAAACATGAAGATTCAGAGTTTGGGTGAAAAAAAAAAAAAAAAAAAAAAAAAAAAAAAGAAAAAAAAGGCAAAAATATTCCCCCTTTTATTTCTTTATAGATCTGTTTATTTATTCTATTTTAAAGGAGGCTGTAAATTGTGCTATTGTAGGGTGCACCTTTATTAGGACAGGGTAGTTCCTCGCAGTGGTGTCTTCCTCTTTGATAGATCATTTGTATTACTTTAATGTACTACTAAATATGGCATCATTAATGTTTGTAAAACTGATTTTATATATACATTAAAACTGCTAAATGCAGTAGAAAATTAAGTGTTCCGAGATCTTAATGCTCCTAATCAGGTTGGAGTTACATATCTTTCATTCCTATATTCCTTTTGATCTTCAGACTTTCCCTTTTTTCTTTGACTGAGACTTTTCCAGCTTGCCATGTCTTGTTCCTACATTTTATTGCAAATTTCTTCACAGGAGTAAAATATATTGGTATATATTGCATTTCATGAGTACCAGAGTTTTGTGCAGTATAGTATGTTATCAGATCCCTTTGCCATAATTTGTGTAGAACCCGAATGAAGCACCCGTTCTGTATCCTGGGCATTACACAGTGTTTTTAAAGTTTCTGAAGGCTCACATGAATTCAGCACTAGATAGTGTTGCAGAGTTGGTCACAGGAGAGCAATTGCGAGAAAATCCATGGGGATACAAAATCTCATGGAGATAAACAAGAAATAAAAATAAAATCCTCCGAACATTAATTTAGAAATAAAAATGTACCAGAATTTGAAAAAAAACTCCAAAGATAGTCTGCCACATCTCATAATATCTATCAACTGAAATAACTAACCCTGTTATACAGCCAGTACTCCGCCTATACCCAACTAAGATACAGTAGGAAAGGTGATTTGCATATCCGCTTTTTTTTTTTTTTTTTTAGAAATTAGTTGTAGTAGTAAATATTCAGGCGTTTGTATCACCAGCACTTCTTTTGGGGCATAATCTATTTCTTTTTTGCAAGCTACTATGAAAATATGGCTGAGGTTGGGCATTTATAGATATATGTATGAAATGAAGCTTGTGCAAAGCCTGGGAAAACTGAAAACCAGTTTTAAATGCAAAGTACCATCTTATTTTACTTCCACCTTAAGGTCTCAGTGGGCACACATGGTCCTTTTTTTCAACCCACTTCAATCTTCAGACTTCTGCTTTCTGTGGACTAGTATCTCCAAAGAAAAGCGATAGACATTTTGGTATGTAGAGTATTTATGACTACAGTGAACAAAAATAGATTGAATTGTCTCATTCCAAAATGGAAGTTATGAGAGAAGAGAAATAGAAAATACATGTGAAAGAACACAGCAAGAAACACTTTGTGAAATTTCTCTGGAGTGTTTTTTCCTGGAGTCTAACATCTCCTGCAAGAAACTGAGAAGATGACTCAGCAATCTGTAACCACCTGGAAGGCAAAAAGGACCATTCCTGCAAAGACCAGGTGCCTGCAAGCAGCTCTGAAGCCCTGATGTCTTCACATCATTAATTTGTGTGATGCAGCTTCATCAGCAAAATCTCCCCATAGCTGTACCTTCCTTATTCACACTGGTCAGAGCTAAACACTTTCTTCTAAAGAAGAAGAAAAACACCGACTTGAAAAATTAAACACGTCTAGTATTAATATACTTTCCCAATAATCATTTCCTAAAGCAGACAGTTAAAAAGGTGACAGGGAAGAGATATGTATTTTTCTTCTCACCGGATATGAAACATAATCACCCATCATTCAAAGTCTGTGTCTGTATACTACATGTACTAGAAATCTGCATAAGATAAGAGAAATTAAGAATTGCACACAGAAACACAAATTAGCTTCCTTACAAAACGAGAGAAATTTACCTTTTTGCAGGTGTTTCCTACCTTTGGATCACAAGGTACCTAAAAATGCATTTGCTGAAATAGTAATTTCAAATGGTGTTCCTTTGCATACAAAGGACTAGGTATACACCCCAAGAGCCAAGCATCTCATGTGTCATAATGGGAATTTCTCACGGGAAAGGAATGTAGCTCAGGGAGCATGACAGAATGTATTAATGAGAAAAAATGTGATTTTATTATAGGACATTCATATTTATATATTAACTATGTTAATTCACAGGACAACAACAACCATCTCTACAAGTGTATGTACTTTAAAATATTTTGGTAGCACCTCTTGTATCTGGTAGTATTTTTTGCTAAAAAACAGTTTAAAAAGAAAAATACTTCAAACTAAGATGTCATACAAGATGATTTTAATTGTCTTTTTTCTTTTGATCAAGGCACTAAATGGGTCTTTAAATCCCTATTATTGACGAAGTATTTTTTTCTTATATGACTGAATGCCATTACATTTCTTTGTTATTCCTGACCTTTCATGTGTTAACAGTCTCACCCTGCACTTAAGAATTGCATCTGGTTTTAATAACATGAGGTGAAAATCTTGGACATTCAAACTGTACAGCCTGGGTTAGAGTGTTCGTATTTGACAGACTAAGCGTATTGTGTCCCTCCTCCTACAACTCTGGTTTAGGCACCTCTGAACTTAGAACTGCTATCTCTTGTTATTTCAGTAGAGCAACAAGTATTAGCTAAGGAACAAAAGCCTTCACTGTGATTCTACTGAACATGCTTAGCTGTGGCTGGGCACCCACTTAATTCTAGCCGAGGAGACAAAAAAAGGGAAAACCAGCTTCGTCTCTTTGGGTCAAAGTAGATTTCTAACTGCAAGAGATCAACCTGAGAATAAATATGAATGACTATGTATCCAACATCAATAGTATGTTTGCATTATTATTATTCCTGTCACTGAAACAGCTGGTGTTAAGATTTGAAAGCTTGTCCAGCTGGATCATGTGTCTGACCAGTATATCAATACCAATGTTCATGTAGGCCTTGGGAAATTCCAGGGATTTCACCTTGCATTGAGACATGCCTTGAAGTTTTGTCAGACTGTAGTCCATTATGGGGTTAGATTGTGTTTTGCACTGCAGCAGGTAAAGCATGATTTTGCCATTTAATTTAGTGAGGAAGGGATTGGTCTCCAAATGAGTAACCTCATCTCTGCTCTTAAGAAGAGAGCCTAGTAAGAGCTTGACAAATGTTTCATTAACCCACCCACTGATATTCTGTTTGAGTTTCTTGTACACTTGGAGTACAGGTTGAAGATAACTAAAGATTTCTGAAATGAAAGGAAAAAACAATGTTGTTCTTACCTTGAAGTTGTTTTTTTTCACTAATTCCCACAAGATATGTCTTAAGTATGTTTTAAATCCATGACTAAAATGAAATGAACTGTTAAAAACAAAGTAAAACCACTAATATAAGAGAATAAGGTGATACTTTTAGGAAAAAAAGATGAGTGATGGCAGAAGTCCTTAAGGCAGATAATGATGTACCTTGTGATAAAAAAACAATGTAGCTCTCTTTGTGGTCTTTTAATAATGACCTGCATCTCTGTTACACTAATGGCTTAAAGACAGAAAAGTCTTTGGTTATGTCCATTGTGGAATATGTGTCCGATAAGCATGTTATTTTTTAATTCTTGGCCTAAGGTAATACATGCTGCTGGCTTTTAATGCATCAAATCATGTCTTGCTGTACCATAAAATCTCTTCCTCCTTTTTATCTTACCCATCTGATTACTTTTACCTTTTCATTTTGGGGTTTAAATGAATTAAAACCAAAAGCTTTATACTATTGGTATCAATAGACCAAACCTATGCAACTTACAATGTTCTGTATGTGTTTTTATAAAATACTTTTTAAATACAAATTAACTGAAGAATAAAATCTTCAGAGAAAATGAATGTTTTAGAGAATCAAAGGGATATTTGTCAGAAGCATTTCATAGTGTCTGGAAAATAGGAATGCTTATTCTGCATAATTCAAATTTTGGCGCATAGCTAATTTATTTTCAAGGTTTTTTTACTAAGGTCCAATTAGGTTTCAAAAGCCTATTTAAATCAAGATTTATCCTTACTTTGGTGTTTTCTATTACCTTTTGCCAACTATATTTAGAGGCAGAACTATTTTTTATGCTCTAGCCTCTGTTACACCTTTCATTGCAGAAATATGTGGATGTCCGCAGACAGGACGCTATTCTTAGAGTGTAATATACTTCAGCTACAAGCTCTACTTAGTACTTGAAATCAGAATTCTCAGTTTCCCCTGAAACTCCAGATTCATAACTCTTAATATTATCAGCATCTTCTCCATTTAATTCTGTAGTATCATCTAACTATTCATAGAAAAGAATATATAATACAAAAAAGAATGCAAAAGTTTAAATGTTCTCCTATTCACCCCTTCAGATATGGAGAAGTGTGCTGAGGTACTGAGCAGGGATTGATCAGCAACAATGTCTGTATTTTCCTAACCTAATTTAAAGACCAAAAGAAACAGCGTATTTCCATAAGCTTGGGCATACAAACTGTACAAAATCCTCTATGAATTATGTCAAGGATCTGTAGAAGACTAACTATGAGTAGGAATAATCTCACATTTATTCTAAATCTAAATCATCAATAAAGTTACTACAAAAATTTGACACATATAATGCATATTTTTGAACATGACCAAGAACTGTAAGATGCAAAAGACAGGAAAAGATCAGATGAACAAGGAAAAAGAAAGGTGAAGAAAGAAAAAGAGGGGGGGAGGGAGAGGAAATAGTGAATATGTTCATAGATTAATGTAACAGCCTTTCTTGTTCATGGAAATCACCTTCCTACAAACCTGTTTTCATGATTCAGCAGTCTGGAAGTCTATGATTTGCAATACTAGGTCTAATACTAGAAGGGAAATTCGGGTCAAAGTGAAACTTTATTGTGGAGACGATAGATTAGAGGAATTGCACAGCCTGCGTCTGAATGATCAGTATTTTCAGCAATTTGCTGTGACATTAGGTAAGTGATACAGTTTCACGCAGCTATATAGTGCCAGTACTGGTGTTGGCAAGCATAATGACGGTGAAGCAGCATTAAAGCCTATGGATGAACAAAATTAAATCTAAAGTGGCACTGCTGTTGGGAAAATATTGCCTGAGAAAGCAATATTTTAAGGTGTGATGCAGACTTTGCATACTCAATAGAGTGGCTTCAAAGTTTTATAGGAAAAATACTATAATGATGTGCCAAAGAAAAGAAATATTTTGAAAACATTTTGAAGTTAAAATTCATTAAGTTGTTCAGAAGATAAAAATGCCTACTTTTCTGAACAAAGTTGCACACTAAGATTTCCTATCAACAATTCTTTCTGGAAGACTAATCCGAAACACCGATCGATACCCTTCTGAAAGGTAAAACTCACAATCAGGAAATAACTCACCCACTCATTGCAATATTTTTCTTGACTACTTCAGAGTGAAACATTTCTAAAACTATAGTTTCATAAATGTTAAGTGCAAAAATAAAAAAGCTTGCATTTAAACTACCGTAAACAGAGATCTCTTCCTGCTTTCAGAGTGCAGCCCTGGATACACCATAGGGAAACTGGTTCATAGGCCATGTTAGCATTCACAGATCTTATTCTTTACATATAATTGACAGGGCACATTAATTATTGTCCATATGATCTGACACCACCCACTGAAGATGAGAGTTTATTTTCTGTTTGATATATCATAAGATAATAAATAAATCTATTGTTATTAAGATTGCTTACAACTTCAAGTAACTTTGGTAAACCAAGATCATAGAATCATAGAATCATAGAATAGTTACTGTTGGAAAGGATCTTAAGATCATCTAGTTCCAACCCCCCCGCCATGGGCAGGGACACCTCACACTAAACCATGCCATTCAAGGCTATGTCCAGCCCCGCCTTGAACACCGCCAGGGATGGAGCATTCACAGCTTCCCTGGGCAACCCATTCCAGGGCCTCACCACCCTTCCAGTAATGAATTTCATCCTCAAATCCAATCTAAACTTCCCCTGTTTAAGTTTGAACCCATTACCCCTTGTCCTCTCACTACAGTCCCTCATGAAGAGTCCCTCCCCAGCATCCCTATAGGCCCCCTTCAGACATTGGAAGGCTGCTACGGGGTCTCCACGCAGCCTTCTCTTCTCCAGCCTGAACAGCCCCAATTTTCTCAGCCTGTCTTCATACGGGAGGTGCTCCAGTCCCCTGATCATTCTTGTGGCCCTCCTTTGGACTTGTTCCAACAGTTCCATGTCCTCTTTACGTTGAGGACACCAGAACTCCACACAATATTCCAAGTGAGGTCTCACGAGAGCAGAGCAGAGGGGCAGGATCACCTCCCTCGACCTGCTGGTCACACTCCTTTTGATGCAGCCCAGGATACGGTTGGCTTTCTAGGCTGCAAGCGCACACTGCCGGCTCATGTTCATTTCTCATGGACCAGCACCCCCAAGTCCTTCTCTGCAGGGCTGCTCTGAATCTCCTCCCCGCCCAACCTGTAGCTGTGCCTGAGATTGCTCTGACCCAGGTGTAGGACCTTGCACTTGGCATGGTTAAACTTCATCAGGTTGGCATCAGCCCACCTCACAAGCGTGTCAAGGTCCCTCTGGGTGGCATCCCTTCCCTCCAGAGTATCAACCGAACCACACAGCTTGGTGTCATCAGCAAACTTGCTGAGGGCGCACTCAATCCCACTGTCCATGTCACCCACAAAGATGTTGAAAAACACCTGTCCCAACACCGATCCCTGGGGGACACCACTCGTTACTGGTCTCCAGCTGGACATTGAGCCATTGAGCACAACTCTTTGCGTGTAGCCATCTGGCCAGTTCTTTATCCACCGAGTGGTCCATCTATCAAATTGATATCTCTCCAACTTAGAGAGAAGGATGTCATGTGAGACAGTGTCAAAGACATTACACAAGTCCAGGTAGATGTCATCAACTGCTCTACCCCTGTCCATCAGTTCCATAGCCCCGTCATAGAACGCCACCAGATTGGTCAGGCAGGATTTCCCCTTAGTGAAGCCGTGCTGGCTGTCACCAACCACCTTGTTGTTTTTCATGTGCCTCAGCATGCCTTCCAGGAGAACCCGCTCCAAGATTTTGCCAGGCACAGAGGTAAGACTGACTGGTCTGTAGTTCCTTGGCTCATCCATTTTCCCCTTCTTGAAAACGGCGATTATATTTCCCTTTTTCCAGTCCTCGGGAACTTCACCTGACTGCCATGATTTTTCAGATAGACAGTGGCTTAGCAACTTCATTTGCCTGCTTCTTCAGGACCCGCAGATGGATTTCATCCAGACCCATGGACTTGTATATAAGATGTAGTACTTTGTTTTTGCGTTCACGCTGTTGGATTTAGAATAGCATACTATCCAGAAATTCAGGTATAGTTTGTCATATTCCAGATGAGTCACAGATAAATTTGATTCTTCTGTGTATTCTGAGTACAAAAAGCACACTGAATCTGAAAAGAACAGGAATGGATTAATGGGAAATGGCGCATTTCTCCCCTTGTTTTCACTGAAGTTCTACTTGCATTTGGCACTAGAAAAACCTTCCCTGTACACACTGTCTCGGACTATCTTACCTATTTAGCGTATCTCCTACAGATGTTTATACAGTATCCAACACAAAGACTGTAAGGAGACAGTGAAGGATGCAAACAACCCTTAACCTAGGAAATGTGATTAAAACCATAAATTGTAGAAATATACAATGCTTTCAGTGTTCTGCCAGATTACATTTAAGCATATCTTAATAAATTGCTCAAGAAAAAGCCTGATGAGCCAGTATTGATCTGCATATGAGAGTTGGTAATAGGCTCCACATTGTTACTCACCAAGATTCACACACAGTGAGGCTAGTAGGCTGCAACTGAAACAGCAGTTTTTAAGCCATTCATTTTAAGTCTTGAAATTTAAGGTATAATAAAGACATATGTTGGTTTTGTCTTTTAAGTTCCAATTATGGTTTCCTCTGCAGTAGCTTCATTAGTGCTAGACCAGATGTGAAACAACCTAATAAACTCAGAATCACCATTAAAAACTTCAGCTCAGGCTCTTCTTGCTGCCTCAGGTAAGTAAGAGAACACTTGGCGCAGGCCCAGAGAAGTTATCCATATCCAGTATGGCCAGGACAAGACTCTTTGCCCTTCTCAGGCTGGCACTGGGACTACTAGGCCCATGGCATCTGTGCCTTCCAGCTCAACTAAATTGAAAAGAAAAATATAACCTCTGATATTGTCCACATTCAGTTGCTGAGTATGGAAACAAAATAATTTATCACAGTAACTCAAAGTAAAGAAATTATGATCATTACAAAACAGAAGTGCTTTGCACTTTGCAGTAGTATATAGAAAATCAGTAGATTTACCTTTCAGAGAAGGTGAATTTCAGCTACAGCTCACAGAGAAGCTGTTAGTCCCTCAGAATAATGGTGAAGGGAAGCAAAATAATTACCATTGCTTTGTCTTGCAGGTAGTTGCTTTGTAGATAATACAAACCTTATAAATCCAAGCACTTCCTGCATTTTTACAGAACTATGCCAGCCTAATTCAGGAATCAAGTCCACATATTTGGAATTTGTGTCTTCTGTTCTCTCAGGGTGTCCCTTATTTCACTTGCTGATATCTCTCAGCTGTCAATTAACTACTTAACTTAATCCTGAATTCTTGTAGAGGGGAACAATGACAGTAAGTGTATATTCCTCCAGTGACTTCTCACTGGTACTGTTAGGTAAGTCAGCCACTGACTGAACAATATGAAACATACAAAACAAGACATTTGCCATGAGCTGGTTTTATAATTACTTCTAGAAGTTCAATATCATTGGATTCCAGGCCTTCTGGAGTGCCAGTAACGTTATTCGCCTTCATCATATTCACCTTTCTGTTCATTTGGCATAGAAAGGATTTAGCTTCATGTATCGATATAGTCCCCATGGCAGCTTAGGCTGATAATATATTTTCCAACTTTTTGGCTCTCAAATCGATTTGAAAAATCCTGCTACATACAACTTCAATCCTCTTATTTATGCTTGAAACTGCTTCTTGAAAACTGTCTAACCTTTGTTAAGAACATCTCTCTTTGCTGTCAGCTTTTGTTTCAGTCCCATGATCTCTGTTTTCACAGTGGAGAGCATAAGGGTGGACGCAAGGATGATAGCACGGCAGCACTGACTAGTATTCAGTGACCTTATTTTCAAAACTGAGTCTAAAGATCTAGCTTTGATTCTATGAAGCACTTAAACTCCAGAAATAGTAGTATTGGGTTTAAAAGTAGTCCAGTTGGTTCTTAAAACACATCACAATTAGCTGCTTGGTGCTTTGTGTATGAGATTTATTAAATAACACAAGTTATATTTAACCATTAGTCTTTTTTATCATAATATAGCAAGGGATTATTGTGTTTTGGTTTTGTTTTTTTTGGTTTTTTTTTTGTTTGTTTGGTTTTTTTTTGTTTTGTTTTGTTTAGGTTTTTTTTTTTTGGTTGGTTGGTTGGTTGGTTGGCTGGTTGGTTGGTTTTTAGTATGTCCACAAATCACAAATAGTGAAAAATTGAATGAGTGCTTAATTGTGTCTCCTCTTTTGGATGCTCATTGACCTGATTGTTAAGTTTACTTGTTAGGAGATTGCAAGTGTAATCATCTACCACAAACACAAGCCATCAAAAAGATTTCTGGAGGGTGACACAGGTACTAGATGGTGCAACCAAGGTGGCGCGCAGCTGGATCTGCTCATGGTCAGCTTTACTAAATCTGAGGAAGGTGCTGGATATGTGACAATCAATGTACTAAGGTTCCAGATCGGGAGAGGAGTGCTTTAGTGTCAAATTTACTTAGAGAGCAAATCTCAACTTATTCTGGGAACTGGCATAAAAGATAGCAGGGAAGGCAGTTCTGAAAGGCAAAGGAGGTCAGGAAAGCTGGCTAGTCTGGTGCAAGAATGGTTCGTCTCAGGAAAACAGATAGTTTTATCAGCAGATAAGCTTGGCTAAACAGGAAACTCATGCCAGAGCCCCAGTGCAGAAAAGGAGAATACGGGAAGCATCTCACTTTGGTCACTGTGAAAATGCTGTCAGAAGTCCAGTCAGCTCAGAGGATAATAGATAATGGGTCAATCTGCAGGCTGGTTAACAGATGGGTATGTTAGGGGTATGTCCTTGGATCTGGAGCGTACAAAATCTCTATCAAGGACCTGGAGGAAGTGAAAGAGGGATCTGTCTGGGAGAAGCGTGGAGCAACCTGGTTTTACCTACAACTGACCCTGCTTGGGGCAGGTGACTTCCAAAATCCCTGCAGTCTGCATTGCCTTGTGGTCTCTATGAACTTCATTTTAACCAAAAATTTTATCCCAAATAGGAGAAAAGGAGGAAAGCAAAATTTGGGAGCATGGAAATACATTTACTTTTTTACTCAATTCATTGCTGAGGTGACTGTCTCGCGAGGGGAGGCCTGCAGCGCCTGATCGGGGGGGAGGCTCGGCGTCTACGAGCTTCACCTCAGAGCAGCAACTTGCACTGAGGGAGCCTCAAATTCTTGACAAGGCCTACCCAGGAGCCTGCAGCTCAGCGGAGGCGAGCGGCTGACTCAGAGGGGGCGGTGCCAGGAGGACCGGCGGCAGACCTGACTGGTTAAAATCCTGCCCCAGGGAGCGTGAGCGACCCGGAGCGTGGCGAGCAGGGCGGGCTCGAGGCAGTTTGCGCGGCAGTTCGAGCGGGGTGGTGAGCGGGATGGTGAACACTCGCCGTACGGGCAAGGCTCGGTCTGGGAGCTCCGCTCTGGCTACGCCGGTGGTGGCCAGTGTAGGCACCCAAATGGAGCCAATGGGAAGGGAGGCTGTAGTGCAGAGCTCGGGGTGTAGAGAGCGCCTGCACTGCTGTCCTGAGGGAAGGGTGAGCAATGGGCAGGGCTGCACTCTGTGCTCCCTGATGGAGGTCCTCCTGCAGCAGATGGCTGAACTGCAGGAAGCTGTTACCAGGCTGAAAGGTGTCAGGGAAGCTGAGGGGGAGCAGCACTGCTTGCTCCAGGACCAGGCTGTTCCGGGGCCTCGAGTGTCTACTGTTGCCTGTGCAGGAAAGGAGGCTGCTAACCCAGGAAGCTGGGAAAAGGTAACAGAAAAAAACAACAAAAAAAGGAGGAAGAGGGCAATTAAAAGGAAGGGGCTTCCTCCTACATCTGTTGTCCCCACCCAGAACCACTTTGCTGTCCTGAAGGGGGCTGATGAGCAACAGCGCTCCCACCAGGCGCAACCAGCTAGTGCACTGATAAAGAAGATCACTACTGGTGCTGCCAGGAAAAAGCAGCAGACCATAGTAGTAGGGGACTCTAATCTGAAAGGCACAGAGGCACCCATCTGTCGGCCTGACCCAGTCTCAAGGGAGGTGTGTTGCCTACCAGGGGCTCGGATCAGGGATGTGGCCGAGAAGCTGCCTGCTCTAGTCGGTCCCACTGACTATTACCCACTCCTGGTAATACATGTGGGTGCTACTGATATAGATAGCAGTAGCCCGGAGACCATAAAGAAGGACTACAGAGCTCTGGGAGAGGTGGTTAGGGGCTCTGGAGCTCAGATTGTCTTTTCGTCAATTCTCCAGGATACAGGGCAGGACCTTGAAAAAGCTAGGAGGATTGGACAGGTTAATAAATGGTTAGAAGAGTGGTGCTATAGTCAGGGGTTTGGGTACCTTGAACATGGGACTCAATATAGTAGGCCAGGTCTACTGGGGGCTGATGGAGCTGGACTGACAAAGAAGGGGAAGAGTGGATTTGGTAGGAGGCTTGCCAGACTGGTCAAGGATGCTTTAAACTAGATGTGTTGGGGGAGGGGGGCATCATTCCATCCCAACACACCCAGTGGGTTGGCAGCACCTACAGTAAGCGTTCGGAGCAATGTAGAGATATTCCAGCTGCTCCAGCCAATGAGCCGGCTTCAATTGGAGCTCAGCTCAAATGCCTCTATACAAATGCCCATAGTATGGAGAACAAACAAGAGGAATTAGAGATGTGTGCACGTCTACGGGGGTATGATATCATAGGCATCACAGAAACATGGTGGGATGGCTCCTATGACTGGTGTGTTGGAATGGAAGGTTACCGGCTCTTTAGGAAAGACAGGCCCGGCACACGGGGAGGGGGAGTTGCTATTTATGTTAGGGATAGGCTAGAGAGTATGGAACTCTGTCTGGGGACAGGTGAGCAGTCGACAGAGAGTTTGTGGGTCAGGGTTAAAGGGAGAACAGCGATGGGTGACATTATTGTGGGGATCTGTTACAGACCGCCTGACCAAGGGGACTTGCTGGACGAAGCGCTCCATAGGCAGATAGGAGCAGCCTCACGCTCGCAGGCCCTTGTTCTCATGGGAGACTTCAACTACCCTGATATCTGTTGGAGGGATGGTACGGCCCGGCACACGCAATCCAGAAGGTTCCTCGATTGTGTGGAAGACAACTTCCTTCTGCAAGTAATAGAGGAACCGACAAGGAGAGGTGCCATGCTTGACCTTGTCCTCACCAACAGGGAAGGGCTGGTTGGGAATGTAACGCTCCAGGGCAGCCTTGATTGCAGCGATCATGAGATGGTCAAGTTTGAGATCCTCAGGACAGTGAGAAGAGCGTGCAGCAAGCTCACTGCCCTGGATTTCAAGAGAGCAGACTTTGGCCTCTTCAGGAACCCGCTCAGTAAGGTTCCATGGGATACAGGCCTAGAGGGCAGGGGGGCCCAAGACTGTTGGTTGATATTCAAGGCTCACCTGCTGCAAGCTCAGGAGCGATGCATCCCACCTAGAAGGAAGTTTAGCAGGAGGGCCAGGAGACCTCCCTGGATGGATAAGGACATGCTGAGCAAAATTCGAAGGAAACAAGAGTCTTATAAAAGGTGGAAGAAGGAGGGGCAGCCTGGGAAGAATACAGGGATGTTGTCCGGGAAGCTAGGGACCAGGTTAGGAAAGCTAAGGCCCACTTCGAATTAAACTTGGCTAGGGATGTTAAGGATAACAGGAAGGGATTTTATAGGTACATTGCCAATAAAAGACAGGATAGGGACATCGTGGGCTACTGGGAGAACTGGCTACCCTGGATTTGGAGAAAGCTGAGGTTCTTAATGACTTCTTTGCCTCAGTCTTTACCGGCAAATGCTCTGACCACACCACCCAAGTCTTGGAAGGCAGACGCGGGGACGGTGAGGGTGGGGACCCTGGGCCCACTGTGGGGGAGGATCTTGTTCGGGACCACCTTGGGAACCTGAATGTATACAAGTCCATGGGTCCGGATGAAATCCATCCACGGGTCCTGAAGGAGCTGGCAAATGAAGTTGCTAAGCCACTGTCCATCATATTTGACAAATAATGGCAGTCAGATAAAGTTCCCAACAACTGGAAAAAGGGAAATATAACCCCCATTTTTAAGAAGGGAAAATGGATGACCCAGGGAATTACAGACCAGTCAGTCTCACCTCTGTGCCTGGCAAAATCTTGGAGCGGATTCTCCTGGAAGGCATGCTAAGGCACATGAAAACCAGCAAGGTGGTTGGTGACAGCCAGCATGGCTTCACTAAGGGGAAATCCTGCCTGACCAATCTGGTGACCTTCTGTGAAGGGGCTACGGAACTGATGGAGAGGGGCAGAGCAGTTGATGTCATCTACCTGGACTTGTGTAAAGCCTTTGACAATATCCCACATGACATCCTTCTCTCTAAGTTGGAGAGACATCAATTTGATAGGTGGACCACTCGGTGGATAAAGAACTGACTGGATGGCCGCACGCAAAGAGTAGTGCTCAGTGGCTCAATGTCCATCTGGAGACCAGTAACGAGTGGTGTCCCTCAGAGATCGGTGTTGGGACTGGTCTTGTTCAACATCTTTGTGAGTGATATGGACAGTGGGATTGAGTGCGCCCTCAGCAAGTTTGCCGATGACACCAAGCTGTGTGGTTCGGTTGATAAGTTGGAGGGAAGGAATGGCATCCAGAGGGACCTTGACACGCTTGTGAGGTGGGCTGATGCCAACCTAATGAAGTTTAACCTTGCTAAGTGCAAAGTCCTACACCTGGGTGGGAGCAATGCCAGGCACAGCTACAGGTTGGGCGGGGAGGAGATTGAGAGCAGCCCTGTGGAGAAGGACTTGGGGGTGTTGGTCAATGAAAAAATGAACATGAGCCGGCAGTGTGCGCTTGCAGCCTAGAAAGCCAACCGTATCCTGGGCTGCATCAAAAGGAGTGTGACCAGCAGGTCGAGGGAGGTGCTCCTGCCCCTTTACTCTGCTCTCGTGAGACCTCACTTGGAGTATTGTGTGCAGTTCTGGTGTCCTCAACATAAAAAGGACATGGAACTGTTAGAACAAGTGCAGAGGAGGGCCACGAGGATGACCAGGGGACTGGAGCACCTCTCCTATGAAGATAGGCTAAGAAAATTGGGGCTGTTCAGGCTGGAGAAGAGAAGGCTGCGTGGAAACCTCATAGCAGCTTTCCAATACCTGAAGGGGGCCTATAGGGATGCTGGGGAGGGACTCTTCATGAGGGACTGTAGTGAGAGGACAAGGGGTAATGGGTTTAAACTTAAACAGGGGAAGTTTTGATTGGATCTGAGGGAGAAATTCTTTACTGTGAGGGTGATGAGGCCCTGGAATGGGTTGCCCAAGGAAGTTGTGACTGCTTCATCCCTGGCGGTGTTCAAGGTGGGGTTGGACATAGCCTTGAATGGCATGGTTTAGTGTGGTGTGTCCCTGCCCATGGCAGGGGGGGTTGGAACTCGTTGATCTTGAGGTCCTTTCCAACCCTAACTTTTTTATGATTCTATGATAATAGCATTCACTAAAAAGCCAGTGGAACCACAAATTCAAACAGACCTATATAATTATATTTAGCTATTTACTTGAAGGAAAAAGGAAATGTCTCTTCTCTGTTTCTTAATACACATAAACAATTAGATCGTAGAATCTTGGAATCATAGAATAGTTAGGGCTTGAAAGGACCTTAAGATCGCCAAGTTCCAACCCCCCCTGCCATGGGCAAGGACACCTCACACTAAACCATGCCATCAAAGACTCTGGACAATCTGGCCTTGAGCACTGCCAGGGGTTGATCGATTGTACTTTTTTCAAATTTTAGCTTGATGAAGTTTAGTGTTAGCATTAATACTGTTACTGAAGTATATAAACCTTAAAAAAAACTTCCTAAATTACTGGAGGATCAATGGGTTACATACAAAGTATTACTGCTCCAAATTTCTGCAGAAATATTTTGTTCCAGAGTAACCAAAAAATCTTGATCACTAGGAATTCTGTCTTTAATGAATGCAAAGACACACTTTCAATCGAGAACTACAAAAACTAATTATGTTCTTATTTTAATAAAATGTGTTGGTATCAGCATGAGCTATTTATTAAATGCCAAAAAAAAAATGTACTTGTTTTGTTAACTTTTAGTGTTTAAACACTAAATCACAGGATTTGGATGTTTTCTTATATACTTCTTATCTTTAACAGGATTCTTATCTTGTACACTGCCCCTTTACTGAGAAATAGCAGGTCAGTAAGATGGTACTTTACATCTTTGTCGGTTTTAAACTTCCAAAGGTGCTCTAACCTTAGAAGAACTTGAGAACTTTTGAGAATCTGCAGTTTATTTAGTGAGTTAGAAGTTAACTCAAGAGCCTAAGGCTGCTTGTTTAATGTCTCTACCAGGTGAAAAAGGTCTTTCCAGAAAGTAGCGTCTGATTGCTTATAAAGCTCCATTCAGACAGGCATCTTCACTCAGACTACCCACCAGTAAAGAATTGCTGTTTGTCAGCATTCCATTCTTCTGCTTAGAATGGCTTCAAAATCTTGATCTCAAATTGGCCTGGGAGAGGGGAGAACTCTCTATTCCTATCTGTCAATTTACACTTCAAAGTAAAGATAAGCTCATTTCTTTCCCAAACATCCCTCTGGCAATGAAAGCTCAGCTGTCCAAATTGCAATCTCACTGGAATGTGGCAATCTCCTTCAGTTTATGCTATCACGGCTGCATTGAAACAGATGACTAGGGTGCTATCTCAGTGTTGCCGAACATTTTATTCTTAAAGATTTATCCTACTGAAAATTAGCAGAGCTGTGCATGTGTACATCATACCTAGCCTCTGACAATGTACTCTGCTGGTGATACACAAACCCAGTGCTATTCATAACATTTTCTCTCAGGTATTCTTGCTCTGCAATAGTGCTAGGAGTAAAAAGGGACATTTATTTTTCTCACAAAACCATATATTCATAAATCAATGACTTTCTGTTTATACCCTTATGTATCAGAGCCCAGAGCAGCTGGAATGTTGCTCTGCTGCCTAAAAGCTTCCAGCACATGAATAGAAAAATCTCATCAATATGAATAGAAAAGTCTCAGCAATAGTAAAGGAGTTAATCTGAACACACTTTAAGAGTCTACAAAATGAGCAAGAGGTTGTCATATGCACAGCTTTCCTTAAAAATGCGTTCATACTTCAGTGACCTGTTGAAACCCATGAAATTTTCACTTACTTCAGAACTGGTATATCACTTTCATTTTGCTTAAGATGATGTTTGAAATCCTAGAATATATACAGTCCATAGGAAATATCTCTACTCAGCTGCTCCATATTTTTTGAACACACCATAATTCTCTGCAGGCCTGTAGTGTTCCTGCCAGCCAAAATGAGTGGCACAGACATTCTGCCCCCCTACTTCCTTTTATTTTAACCCAACAAGAAAATAACAGTTCTATTCAATTAATGACAAAAATGAAAACTCTTCTTTCCAACAGGAGCCACAATTTTCTGTCCTGTATGATGAATATGTTGTTTTTTCTTGGGGACCTGCCCACTTCTCTGCCTGCCTCTGCCGAGATCTTCCTACCTCACACCTATTCATCACTTACAATGCTCTCCATTCCTTTTAGGCTGCAAAATTTTGTAATTCTGTCCTCAGGGTAGTAGGACTCTGAGCTGACGCCTAACATAGTGCCTTGTTCCTTGATTTTGTTTGTTTGTTGCATTATAAAGTGTGGGTAGACATCTCCTGGGCCCACAAACTCGAAGGAACATGCATTTTTCTGGTGGATGTGAGCAATGAAAACCTGATTAGGTCACTACCACTGCTGCCCCTATCTAGGCCCCAGCAATGCCATTATTTGTGAAATCATAGAATCATAGAATCATAGAATAGTTAGGGTTGGAAAGGAACTTAAGAACATCTAGTTCCAACGCCCCTGCCATAGGCAGGGACACCTCCCACTAAACCATGCCATCCAAGGCTATGTCCAGCCCCGCCTTGAACACCACTAGGGATGGAGCATTCACAGCTTCCCTGGGCAACCCATTCCAGTGCCTCATGTTCATGCTTTTGGTAAATATTTTCAGTTGTATCTTCAGTTGTCTATTTTTGATGTCAAGCTCTGTGGATCCTCTAACAGGGACTTGGGTAAAGAGAGTAGTAAGAGCTTAGAAGTAAAATTAGTATTAATTACTTCCCTGCTCGTCTTTCATTTTTTTGTCTCTCTCACCTTAGCTGCTCTGGCTGTATGCCTGATTGTTCTTTTGAGTTGTCTGCACAGGTGTTTCAGAACCTTTATCTTATACTGAAAAAATCTAAACAAACCTTGTCCTTTTTGAAATATGAAAAAGACATAGAAAAGCAAAGGAATCAAAAAACCACCAGACAAAATCAAAGAGAAATTGAATATCATCTATTAATTTTCATTATTGCTTATATTGTAATAAAAACATTTCAGTATTGATAAAAAAACCTTTAAATGCTATTAATCCATTTAAATTTCTGTGATATTATTAATTTATAGAAAACATGGGGTTTATTTTTTTCCTACATTTAAGATGGCCTTACTTTTCACTGTTACTGATTTTACTTTATTATTTCCATGTACATTGCCAATCCAGAAGCTATCGGGAGAACTGGCTACCCTGGATTTGGAGAAGGCTGAGGTTCTTAATGACTTCTTTGCCTCAGTCTTTACCGGCAAATGCTCTGACCACACCACCCAAGTCTTGGAAGGCAGACGCGGGGACGGTGAGGGTGGGGACCCTGGGCCCACTGTGGGGGAGGATCTTGTTCGGGACCACCTTAGGAACCTGAATGTATACAAGTCCATGGGTCCGGATGAAATCCATCCACGGGTCCTGAAGGAGCTGGCAAATGAAGTTGCTAAGCCACTGTCCATCATATTTGACAAATAATGGCAGTCAGATAAAGTTCCCAACAACTGGAAAAAGGGAAATATAACCCCCATTTTTAAGAAGGGAAAATGGATGACCCAGGGAATTACAGACCAGTCAGTCTCACCTCTGTGCCTGGCAAAATCTTGGAGCGGATTCTCCTGGAAGGCATGCTAAGGCACATGAAAACCAGCAAGGTGGTTGGTGACAGCCAGCATGGCTTCACTAAGGGGAAATCCTGCCTGACCAATCTGGTGACCTTCTGTGAAGGGGCTACGGAACTGATGGAGAGGGGCAGAGCAGTTGATGTCATCTACCTGGACTTGTGTAAAGCCTTTGACAATATCCCACATGACATCCTTCTCTCTAAGTTGGAGAGACATCAATTTGATAGGTGGACCACTCGGTGGATAAAGAACTGACTGGATGGCCGCACGCAAAGAGTAGTGCTCAGTGGCTCAATGTCCATCTGGAGACCAGTAACGAGTGGTGTCCCTCAGAGATCGGTGTTGGGACTGGTCTTGTTCAACATCTTTGTGAGTGATATGGACAGTGGGATTGAGTGCGCCCTCAGCAAGTTTGCCGATGACACCAAGCTGTGTGGTTCGGTTGATAAGTTGGAGGGAAGGAATGGCATCCAGAGGGACCTTGACACGCTTGTGAGGTGGGCTGATGCCAACCTAATGAAGTTTAACCTTGCTAAGTGCAAAGTCCTACACCTGGGTGGGAGCAATGCCAGGCACAGCTACAGGTTGGGCGGGGAGGAGATTGAGAGCAGCCCTGTGGAGAAGGACTTGGGGGTGTTGGTCAATGAAAAAATGAACATGAGCCGGCAGTGTGCGCTTGCAGCCTAGAAAGCCAACCGTATCCTGGGCTGCATCAAAAGGAGTGTGACCAGCAGGTCGAGGGAGGTGCTCCTGCCCCTTTACTCTGCTCTCGTGAGACCTCACTTGGAGTATTGTGTGCAGTTCTGGTGTCCTCAACATAAAAAGGACATGGAACTGTTAGAACAAGTGCAGAGGAGGGCCACGAGGATGACCAGGGGACTGGAGCACCTCTCCTATGAAGATAGGCTAAGAAAATTGGGGCTGTTCAGGCTGGAGAAGAGAAGGCTGCGTGGAAACCTCATAGCAGCTTTCCAATACCTGAAGGGGGCCTATAGGGATGCTGGGGAGGGACTCTTCATGAGGGACTGTAGTGAGAGGACAAGGGGTAATGGGTTTAAACTTAAACAGGGGAAGTTTTGATTGGATCTGAGGGAGAAATTCTTTACTGTGAGGGTGATGAGGCCCTGGAATGGGTTGCCCAAGGAAGTTGTGACTGCTTCATCCCTGGCGGTGTTCAAGGTGGGGTTGGACATAGCCTTGAATGGCATGGTTTAGTGTGGTGTGTCCCTGCCCATGGCAGGGGGGGTTGGAACTCGTTGATCTTGAGGTCCTTTCCAACCCTAACTATTGTATGATTCTATGATTCTATGTAATATATGGGATATAATTTATACAGTTATGTTTTAATTACTTATATAGTTTAAGAAATGTTCCAAGGAGTCAAGGAAATTCTGAGATTTTTTTTGCATTTTTCCTATATGCAAGGTTGCTATATGTCAAGAGATAATACAGCCTTCTGAGGGAAGTTCTTCTTTTTTGTGCTTATAATTTTGTATTATATTTATGTGATAGTATTTCATACTTACAGAACCTACCAAAATTCAGTCAGTCCCCATGATCCTTTTTGTATACCAGAAAACCAAAGATCATATGACTTTTCGTATAGATCATGACATTATCTTTTTCTGAACTGACCCATTCTAAAAAATTGAGATCATTCTGGGTGCAGAATTAATATTTTCCAGATTAGTGATTCTTTCTGAAAATCCTGAAGCTGTACTTTGAGATGGTGATTGCTGCAAAACAATTCACTACTCCAGCTTTAAATGTTGGAAAGCCGAAGGGATTAAACTGCTTAGCATTTGTCCAAATTAGCTTCAGGTAAAATGAAATAAAACTTTTTTCAGAATTTAAGCACCTCAATATAATTGCCAAGACTTAAGAAATTTTTTGATTATGCCGGTTGATAAATAAACATTGTAAGTAAATGTGAATATCTAATACTGCCAAGGTGTGTTACATGCACCATGGTTTTTAAAAATATGTTGTGGGCATCACAGGACCTTCTTGACTAAGGAGGGGACACTGTCATGGTTCATAGATTGGTTTGGGTTGGTTTTTTCTGTATTTTTCTTTCTTTTTTTTTTTTTTTTTTTTTGAGTGGTAAAGTCCAAATGAGACATTTAGGACCATACAAATCTGTAAATACTAGGCAGTTTGAAATTCTGATAATATTTTCTTCTCTTGACGTACAGATGTTATACGTCTAGGGCTCCTGGTTCTCCCCTGTAAGGTGCTTCTCTAGGCATGTCTGTCTTGGAATCTGGAGCTTCCATGGAACACTGCCCCTCATACACCGTATATGAGATAAAACTTGGGCAACAGGAGTCTTCTCACAAGTATGGTTCTTGGATATGTGTAGAGAGCTATTTGGCTGTGAATGGGCATGTGAGCAATCCAGACAACTGCTTGACAATTGTAAGGTAGTGACCCACAGGCACTGAGGCCTCGCCTGGGGGTTACTAAAGTTCATGTACGTGCAGAAGCCTTGAGAAAGTTAGCGCGGAAAGCTACTGAGAGAGATGTGCAGGAGGGAACTGATAACTGTAACCTTGAAACATATGCTGTAATAGTTAACCAATCATTAAACTGTTGCTAGCACTCAGCTAAGTGAAGTTAACCAATCAAGTGTTATCGAATGTTCTACTGTTCTGAAACTTGCCTATAAAAGGCACGATTTCACACAATAAATTGTTCAGCGTTTGATCACATTGATCTGTGTTGCATTGTTCCTTAATCCCCCGCAGATAAGATACATGAATAATGAATGCTTGGTCTTAAAAATATTGATAACAACCAAATAAATATAATTTCAATGAGTTATCATAGGTCAAAACTGCAGACATGACAGAGACAGCTCTGATCTCCTTATGACTGTTTTTTTGACTTCACTGCAAAACTTTCATCCTTTTTTCAACACTTTCTCACTCTGAAGTGTAAAAATTATTAGGTAGTTTAGAGAAACGCATTGTTGCTGATTTCCCACAATTTCCATGGGCTAAAACAAAAACACATTTTAATTAGAGCACTCTATTTAATTGGCGCTATAAATCTCTAGTTGCATTTGGCAATGAATCACTAATTAACATAATCTTTTTTTAGAACTTTGCCACAGGTTTTCTGTTGTTATTTTTTAAACCCACAAATTTTGTATTCCTCCCACTGCCTGCCCCCACATATGGTCTCTTAAGATTCTAAAATTGTACAACTCTCCTCAATATGCATTACAACCCAGCTTTATTTAAAAAGTTATGGCTTCTACTGAGTGTTGGATTACGTTATTCTGTGATTCTTCTTCCCCCTGTACTTTTTTTTTTTTTCCCATAAATCTCTTATAATGTGTTGTCTATTCATATCTAAGGGAAATGCTAGTCAGAAACACATCTTGATAGGTACCATACCCCTCAAGGAGTCAAACTTAAAAATGTTAGCTATCTAAACATTGTCACTGAATAAGTTATCTGAATTTATCCCAAATCTGTGCCTTCAAATTACAGTATTTCCTATTTTATTTTCTGTGCTATACTTGCAACAGCAAGCACACTAACCGATTTATTTCCCTTTAATTTCAGAATACTACTTGATTTTGGTTGGACCAATAAAACACCCTCAGAAATGTAATATTAACAAAAGAGATGGAAAATAAACCCTACAGTTAGACAGAAAAACCTGACAGGAGGTAGCAATTTTTTTCTAATTATATATGCAGAGTCAAAAAAGCACTGCTAGCATTTTACCACCACAGCGTTCATGCAGTTTCGTGTCAGAGCAAGTGTCAGTTTTAATGAATTACAATTAACATGCAATTTTACTATTCCAACTCATGCTGATATTAGTAATTTTAATGGTGTAAGATTAAAATATAATACTAGGTTGCTGTCAGGGAGACGAAGCTCAACCTTACGCAAATGTGGAAAGATTTATAATCCCAATTAACATTTGAAAAATATAGGGATAAATTTACAAAATGTGAAGTGTCAGTTACTAGAATCTGTGATCTGTTTCTCTAGATCTCATGATGCCATTTCTATAACATATTGCCAGACACAGTATGTCTATGAGTCAATTATATATCAACATTTATTTTCCAGTGACTCCCTTAGAGGACGAAGGAATTAACTATCTAGATACATCATATATAGCCTTATCACCATAGAATCAAAGTGCCTCTGACGTATTTAAAAATAGAAGAAACAGCAGACATCCTTTGTTCTTTTTCTCTTTCTCTCCCATTCTTACCCTATAACAATTGTATTTAATTAACTAGGACGGTTTGGGTTTGTTTTTTTTTTTTTTTTTTGAGGGTAAAGAGGAAGGGGGTGCTCATATGCATGTATCTATGGTAAAGAGAAAGGCTCTTTACGTATTTTTCAGTGAAAATACCTTATGAGGGGAAAGCTAAATAAAATTATGTTTCATATTTAGTTCTGAAAAATACCAGGCCTATGGGAATTCTCAGTATCTGTGGGAGTGAGTGCTACAGGCTAGGTCCTGATCCTGTGAAATTTCTGTCTTCTTCACACACGAGTCTCCCTAAATTGATCAACGATGACATGATGCTGTTGGAAGACACCTGCATCAAAGGCGAAAGTGGGTGTAAAGTACACGATTACTCTGGGACATAACAACCGAAGTCATGATGCAGCCTGAATTTCGGGGTAGAGGGTTTGAGTATTCAGCAGGGAAAAAAAATACTGAGAAACAGAACTATATGGTCATAATGGTACTTGCAGGTGTCTGGCTTTCTCTTTGTGAATCAGCTGGAAATTTAAAAATATTTTTTTGCTGTTACTGCTTTTGGGATTTTTTACCTGATGATTTTGAAATAATGGAGAATGAACACTGGAAACATAGAACTTATCTTGGTGAAGAGCGTGAGAAATACGTTAATACACAGACTGTTGACTGGCCATGGATAAAGGAGTAATTTTTCTCTCTAGAACTATGCCAATTTACAACACCAGTGAGAGGTCTCCAAGAGGCTACTTGAGACTCACACATTATTATCAGAGAAAGATGCTAAAAAGAAGCAAATTCTTCCAGGGAGGTAATTCTCTATGAAATATCATCCTCTTTTTTTATTTCCTGTCAGCTTTGTTTAAAAGCTTTTCCTAGATGCAGCAGTGCCAGATACACATTAAGAAAGCAGGAGGTGTGTACAAAGGAGATCCAGATACAGGTGCTCAGATGTTTGTGGCTGCCATTTAGCTCCTAGGCAATAAGCACCTCCTCATCTCGTCCAAACTAATTGCTGTACAAGAAACATTAATTCCATTAATATTAGGAATTGCACCATCACAGATTTACAGAAAATATTTAACCATATATTCATAATCGTAATATATAAGAATCATGTCACATCATAGTATTCTAAATTATGCACTTTCTGATACTAAGCTAAATAAACACTAATGCTTATATAGCAGCATGTATTAAACTACAAGTCAAAATGTAAGTACATCAGATGTTTGAGCTGTTATTAGGTTCAGCAATTTATTGATAAAAAATCAACTAGTTCTCTAAGTAACACAAAACTCGTGTATGACATGTACTTCTTTGGAAATGCAGCTTTTTATTATGACGTCATGAGGAACATATTTGTCACCTTACTGGCAATTAGTATAGGGTCTCTACCTTCAGAACATGATTTAATAGTAGCAGACAGTGGGCATAGCTAGGAAAAAACTCAGCCTTGCTAAACCTTGCAAATAATTCATCAGGGAATTAAACAAAGTCTGTTTATCATAGTCATCTTGCATATTCAAGGTCTCTTCCTTGGTCTACTGATAAACCATCTTAAAGCCTGAAAACTGTCCCACAATTTATTACTAAGTATCTGCAGACTTCCAAAATAGGCCTTTTTGTCCTAGAGATAAATGGAAAGCCAGGGTCAAAACCAAACCATTATATTAGCATTGCATTTCCATATAATCTGGAAACCTCTGGCAGATGCTGCTGTAAACTACTGTATGTTTTCATATGAAAACCGTTTTGTTGCCATAAATACTTTGTGGATGTTGCATGTCCCATTCATGATTTTTTAGTGGAATTAGGATATTGCAAAACCAGCATAATAGCTAAAGAGTTGTAATAAATAGTAATCTCTCTTCTCACATCTCTTAAACCCCAGAACCTCAAGGTACGTACTAGTGTACAAGTCCCTTTTTGTAGAGAAAAATCAGGTTCAAGAGCATCTGAGGGAACTGAATGTGCACAAGTCCATGGGAGCTGACAAGATAGATCCCAGGATTATGAGGGAACTGGCTCGTGTAGTTCCCAAGCCAATAATTATGATATTTGAAAAGTCAAGGCAGTCTTGCAAAGTCCCCAGTGATTGGAAAAGGGGAAATGTCATCCCAGTTTTTGAAAAGGGTAAAAAGGAAGAAGCTGAGGACTACCAGGGGCTGACCAATCAGCCTCTCCTCCATGCCTGGTGAGATCATGGGAGAGATCTTCGTGGAAGACAGCACAGGCATATGGATGACAGCGATGTGATTAGATGCAGCCAACATGGCTTCACAAAGGGCAAACTGTGCCTCAATAAACTGGTAACCTTCTACAGTGGGGTAACTGCATTAGTGGATAAGGAAAAAGCAACTGATCTCATATACCTGAACTTCTGTGAGGCCTTTGACATCATAAAATCATAGAATCATAGAGTGACAGAATCATAAAATCATGAATCATAGAGTGACAGAATCATGAAATCATAGAATCATAGAATGGTTTGCATTGGAAGGAAAAGTTCATCTCGTTCCCATCCACCTTCCATGGGCAGGGACACCTTCCACTACACTGTGTTGCTCAAAGCCCCAAAGTGGCCTTGAACACTTCCAGGGAGGGGGTATCCATGGGCAACCTCTTCCAGTATCTCACCAACCTCATAGGAAGAACTCCATCCTAATCATAGAATCATAGAATGATAGAGTAGTTTTGGTTGGAATGGACCTTCAAAACATTTTTAGAATGAGGGTGGTAAAACACCGGCACATGTTGCTGAGAGAGGTGGTGGATGCCCCATCCCTGAAAACACTCAAGGCCAGGCTGGATGTGGTTCTGGGCAACCTGATTTAGTTGAAGGTGTCCCTGCTCATTGTGGGGGTGTTGGACTAGATGACCTTCCAACCCAAACTATTCTGTGATTCTACAAAAAACATAGAGAAAGAATTTATACAAGGCTTGTAATGACACAACAAAGGGCACTGGTTTTAAGCTGAAAGAGAGTAGATTGAAATATTGGATATAAAGAAGAATTTTTTTGCAAGAGTGTTTTAACACTGGAACAGGTTACCCAGAGAAACTGTGGATGCTCCACCATTGGAAGTGTTCAGTGTTGGGTTGGATGGGACATTGGACAATCTGATTTGGTGAAAAATGTCCCTGCCCATGGCAGAGCGGGCAGGACTAGGTGATCTTTAAAGGTCCTTTCCAACCAAAACCATTCTATGCTTCCATGAATAACATCCAAGTGCTGAGTAGCTTAGTAACGTCAACTCATCTTCCTTTTCACTGTCAGTAATGGGGTAAGTAAGTGACTGGGAAATGTAAGTAGAAACAGGTTGAGGGTGATTGGATCTAGTAGCAGCTGGTGTATGTATGCTGATAGCAATCAATTCACAGGATCTAAAGGTTATTTTGTATCAACATTTAGAATCCCTAATAATAGTAGTAACATCTTTGCATGTGCATGAAGTCTCATTCTGACTGTAACAGTTAAAATGAAGGGGAAATATTATACAGTTATTTTGACAGACAAATTTATACGTCAGACAGAGTTGTCCTGTTAAGTTAAATAGCACTGTAAAACCTTCAAATTCTCCAAAGTCCACAGCACATATGGCAGCACACCTTGTACCACTGCAGCAAAATATCTTTTCTTTCAATAACTGATTATGTATGGATATGGATTTAATGTATAAAGAAAGCATATTCTATCATTCTGTGATTCTGTGATTCTATGATTTTATGGTTCGTTTATACAATGAATCCCTGTGCTCTACTTTGGGAAATGTTATTCCTCCTGGGTTTGTTTGTCTACACTATTTAACGGAAACCAGTACTTTTCACCAATATTTCAAATTGCATAAAATTTACTCTTGACTTGATTAAGTTTGATAAAATGACGTTTTCACTTTAGCAAAATTTCAAGGACAAGTAGCTATATGAAATGGCAATTTTATATTTCATTTATTTAGTTACTTATTTTGACAAGATGTTTTGTGCTGACCCCTCTTTAGCACATTGTGTGGACACAGACAATGGAGCATCCTGCAGGAAAACAATGTCACTTCTACCTCAGGCAGAAAGTCAACAAGGTAAGCTAACAACCAAACATTCACCACCAAAAGTCGTATTGAAATCTTTGCTGAAATCCATTAAAAATAAGTCTTCACCACTAGTACATGAAGTTAGTATGATATATTGCCACTTCTGAGGAAGCTGAAAAAATTTAAGGACAATTGAATCTGAAAATATTTGAAATTTTATAACTAATACTTCATATAGCTCTAATGTGAAGCTGGGTGTCATGGTTTAACCTCAACACCCAGTTTTAAGTACCACATGGCTGCTCGTTTACTCTCCCACCTCCCCAGTGGGATGGGAAGGAGGATCAGAAGGAAAAGTAGCACCAATGGGTTGAGGTAAGAACAATTTAATAATTAAAATTAAGTACAATATATTACTACCAGTAGTAATAGCAAAAAGGAAAATAACAAGGAGTTCTAAAACTTGAAGGGAAAAAAAAAAAAAAAGAAAAAAACCCCAACAACCAACAGTGACCCACAATACAACTGCTCACCACTCGCAGACAAATACACAGCCCATTCCCAAGCAGAGATTGATCCCTTCCAGGTAGCTCCCCTCAGGTTTACATATGAAGCAGGACGTGCTGTGGGTATTATTTGCCTCAACTTCAGCAAAGTTTTTGAGACTGTTTCCCATAACATCCTCAAAGGTAAGCTTAGGAAATGTGTGTTAGATGCATGGACAGTGAGGTGAATCAAAACCTGGCTGAATGGCAGAGTTCAGAAGGTCATGATTAGTGGAGTAGAATCCAATTGGAGGCCTGTAGTCATTGGTGTTCCCCAGGGATCAATACTGGGTCAAGTCTTACTCAACTTGCTTATCGATGATATAGATGAAGGGCTTGATGGCATGAAGCTGTGGGCAGTGGCTAATACACCTAAAGACTGTGCTGCCATTCAGCAGGACCTTGTTAGGCTGGAGAGCTGGGCAGAGGGAAACCTAATGAGATTCAACAAGGGCAAGTGCAGAGTACTGCACTTAGGGCAAAAGAACCCCATGGACCAGTGCAGGTTGGGGCCTGACCCACTACAGAGCAGTTCAGCTGAGAAGGGCCTGGATGTATTGATGGACAATAAGTTGGCTATGAGCTGGCAGTGTGCCCTTGTGGCCAACAGGTCCAGTAGTATCCTGGGGTGCACCGGGATGCGTGTAGCCAGCAGGTCCAGGGAGGTGATTCTCACCCTCTACCTGACCCTAGTGAGGCCACATCTGGAGTCCTGTGCCCAGTTCTGGACTCAGCAGTACAAATAAGACAAGGAGAAACAGCTCCTTGGAGGGGGTCCAGTGGAGACCACAAGGATGCTGAGGCGTCTGGAGCATCTCTTTTATGAGGAGAGGCTGTGTGAGCTAAGCCTGTTTAGTCTAGAGAAGAGAAGAATGAGAGAGAATCTCCTGAATGCATATAAATATCTCACGGGTGGGTGCCAAGAGGATGATGCCAGACTCTTTTCAGTGCCCAGTGACAGTACAAGGAGCAGTGGCCATAAACTAAAACACAAGGAGTTTCACTTCAACAAGAGGAAGAACTTCTCTATGTTGAGGGTGGCAGCGCACTTAACAGGCTTCCCAGGGATGTTGTGGAGTCTCCCTCTTTGAAGACATTCAAAACTCTCCTGGACATGTTCTTGTGTAACCTGCTGTAGGTGGCCCTGCCTTGGCATGGGGTTTGGACTCTCCAGAGTTCCCATCCAACCTTAACAATTCTGTGATTCTGTGTACCTTCTCTACCCTTGTTCTTGAGTGGAAGGATGCTTAGCGTGAATAGCTGAGATGCTGGTCTGTACAGGTGGGGAGTACAATCTATTCTCATCAAGTCACTGGACCAGTTTCTATGTTTTTTTGGACAGTTCTTCCACAGCCAAGACATAAAACCATAGGAGAAAGAGAGATTGTCTTCATATTGCCAAAGCTGGAAAGTCAGCTCATTTACTGTTGTTGCCTCTTCATCTTCCCAGTTCATTATTGTCAATGAGTTAGTATGTGATGATGGTGCACTTTGTACCAATTTCTGCAACATGATTCATGTACATGGGACTTGGTCTGGGTCTATCAGTAACTGTGTGTTGTTTGGGTCAAAATAAATGATCTCGTGTGCAGCTTAATTCCCTTAGGTACTGAATACCTCTTTCCATTGCTGTCTACTTTGCTGGGTTACATTCATCTTCCTTGAAGTGATACCTTTCCTTCATGGATGGTAGGAGTCACCTCCAGAGGTTGAGGCCTTGTCTCCCTTTTGCAATTGCCTTGGAAATGCCTGCTCCCCTAAGAAAGTGATCCCAGCCGCCAGGCTTCACTCTAAGTCCAGACTAACTCCATTATCCCAGTGCTGAAGCAGCCAGATGATAATGTGCTCACCTGGATGACAGCTGAAATCTTTCTGTATATCATGCAGGTCACTCAGGGTCAGGGATTGAGAGGTTACATCTGGTTCTGTCTCTTGTTCTGCTACCTGTGATGGCCCTGCTTCATCCTATTTCACTACACAATGTCTTTTTTTGTCCATTTCTTCTTCTCCACAAAGGTGACTGATAACAGTACAGATTGGTTCTTTGGTTCAGCTGCAGTACTTGCTGCTGGGGTTGGAGTTACTGCAGTGTCTTTTGCTGGGGTTGGAGTAGCCGCAGTGTGCTTACCGGGGCTGGCATAGTTGCAGTGTCTGTCACCAGGACTGAAGTATCTGCAGTGTCTGTTGCTTTGCTATCAGATGTGGAGATCTTCTTTTCCTCTAGAGTACTGAATAGTGTTGAACAATGCTTGGTAGGCATGGACCAGCCCCCAGCACTTCGCAGTGATTTGTGTCTCTCTAGTATTGCCAAGACAACAGCATACTTTTTCTAAATACCTTACTGGCTTTTCTGGATTCCACACTTGTTCAGAGGTGAAGTTACAAAACACTGGGAGTGCACACTGGCCTAGGTACTTGCCTGTACTATCCCAGACACCCTGCCACTCATAACTATCCAGCCTTAGAAGATCTCTTGGTGGCATTTTTAAATAGCTTGCTTAATTTGACATTAAACAAGAACAAGACCTGAACCACACTCAGCAACCCTGACGGCTCCTAGCAATAGGGCCAGGCTGCTTTCAACATCCCAAGAATATTCAAAAAATAAGCTGGCTTGGGAAGGGGAAGGTGTGAGAAGGCATCTCCTCAATAGGCTGGCCCTCTGAAGAGACAAGGCAAAAGGTATAATTATTTATAGTTCCCATTAGATGGCTCCCAAAGTATACAGGTGATGGCAATGCTGAGGACACATACCAGGTCAGTTTCATGACCTGCAATTTCATCTTATCATAAGCCGCTATTACAAAGTACAACCAAATGAGAACCTTAGTTCAGGCCCTGAAGCTGCTAAACACCAAAACAGCAAATTCTGACTGCAAGTAAGGTGTGACATAATGAAACTGACAGCAAGTGCAACAACTATGAGAGCAAATAAATCAACATTTTGATCAGTGATTATTAAACAAATATAATAAATGCTTGTAACAATTTTTTTTTGACACACGCTGGTCAGCTCCGTCATTATCTCAAGCCTTTCAGTCCATGTTGGGCACCAAATAGGGCTGCTATGGTTTAACCTCAGGTGATAACTAAGAGCCATGTAGCTGCTTCCTTACTCCGCATCCCCAGTGGGATGGAAAGAAGAATTAGAAGAAAAAGTAAAACCCACAGGTTGAGATAAGAGCAGTTGAGTAATTAAAATGAAATACAATATACTCCTCCTCCTCCTCCTACTACTACTACTACAGCGACTACTACTAATTAAAAGGGAAATAACAAGGAGAGATAATAAAAGGAGAAAGGAAAAAAAAAACCCAACAAATAGTAATGCACAGTACAATTGCTCACAACCTGCTGATGGTATGGCCCAGCACAAGCAATCCAGGAAATTCCTCGATTGTGTGGAAGACAACTTCCTTCTGCAAGTAACAGAGGAGCCGACAAGGAGAGGTGCCATGCTTGACCTCGTCCTCACCAACAGGGAAGGGCTGGTTGGAAATGTGATGCTCCAGGGCAGCCCTGATTGCAGCGATCATGAGATGGTTGAATTTGAGATCCTCTGGACAGTGAGAAGAGCGTGTAGCAAGCTCACTGCCCTGGACTTCAAGAGAGCAGACCTTGGCCTCTTCAGGAACCCGCTCAGTAAGATTCCATGGGATATAGCCCTAGAGAGCAGGGGGGCCCAAGACTGTCAGTTGATATTCAAGGCTCACCTGCTGCAAGCTCAGGAGCGACACATCCCAGCTAGAAGGAAGTTTAGCAGGAGGGCCAGGAGACCTTGGATGGATAAGGAGCTACTGAGGAAAATTCAAAGGAAAAAGAGGCTTATAAAAGGTGGAAGCAAGGAGGGGCAGCCTGGGAAGAATACAGGGATGTTGTCCAGGAAGCTAGGGACCAGATAAGGAAAGCTAAGGCCCAGTTAGAATTAAACTTGGCTAGGGATGTTAAAGATAACAGGAAGGGATTTTATAGGTACATTACAAATAAAAGGCAGGCTAGGGACAATGTGGGCCCTCTCCAGAAGCTATCGGGAGAACTGGCTACCCTGGATTTGGAGAAGGCTGAGGTTCTTAATGACTTCTTTGCCTCAGTCTTTACCGGCAAATGCTCTGACCACACCACCCAAGTCTTGGAAGGCAGATGCAGGGACAGTGAGAATGAAGACCCTGGACCCTCTGTAGGAGAGGATCTGTTTCGAGGCCATCTTAGGAACCTGAATGTATACAAGTTGGAGAGACATCAATTTGATAGGTGGACCACTCGGTGGATAAAGAACTGGCCGGATGGCCACACGCAAAGAGTAGTGCTCAGTGGCTCAGTGTCCAGCTGGAGACCAGTAACGAGTGGTGTCCCCCAGGGATCGGTGTTGGGACCGGTCTTGTTCAACATCTTTGTGGGTGACATGGACAGTGGGATTGAGTGCGCCCTCAGCAAGTTTGCCAATGACACCAAGCTGTGTGGTTTGGTTGATACATTGGAGGGAAGGAATGCCATCCAGAGGGACCTTGACACGCTTGTGAGGTGGGCTGATGCCAACCTAATGAAGTTTAACCATGCTAAATGCAAAGTCCTCCACCTGGGTCGGAGCAATGCCAGGCACAGCTACAGGTTGGGCGGGGAGGAGATTGAGAGCAGCCCTGCGGAGAAGGACTTGGGGGTGTGGGTTGATGAAAAAATGAACATGAGCCGGCAGTGTGCGCTTGCAGCCCAGAAAGCCAACCGTATCCTGGGTTGCATCAAAAGGAGTGTGACCAGCAGGTTGAGGGAAGTGCTCCTGCCCCTTTACTCTGCTCTCGTGAGACCTCACTTGGAGTATTGTGTGCAGTTCTGGTGTCAACATAAAAAGGACATGGAACTGTTAGAACAAGTGCAGAGGAGGGCCACGAGGATGATCAGGGGACTGGAGCACCTCTAGTATGAAGATAGGCTGAGAAAATTGGGGCTGTTCAGGCTGGAGAAGAGAAGGCTGTGTGGAGACCTCCTAGCAGCCTTCCAATACCTGAAGGGGGCCTATAGGGATGCTGGGGAGGGACTCTTCATTAGGGACTGTGGTGAGAGGACAAGGGGTAATGGGTTTAAACTTAAACAGGGGAGGTTTAGATTGGATGTGAGGAAGAAATTCTTTACTGTGAGGGTGGTGGGGCCCTAGAATGGGTTGCCCAGGGAAGTTGTGACTGCTTCATCCCTGGCGGTGTTCAAGGTGGGGTTGGACATAGCCTTGGATGGCATGGTTTAGTGGGAGGTGTCCCTGCCCATGGCGGGGGGGTTGGAACTCGTTGATCTTTTGGTCCTTTCCAACCCTTACTATTCTATGATTCTATGATTCTAAGTCCATGGGATCAGATGAAATCCATCTGCGGGTCGTGAAGGAGCTGGCAAATGAAGTTGCTAAGCCACTGTCCATCATATTTGACAAATAATGGCAGTCAGATTAAGTTCCCAACAACTGGAAAAAGGGAAATATAACCCTCATTTTCAAGAAGGGGAAAATGGATGAGCCGAGGAACTACAGACCAGTCGGTCTCACCTCTGTGCCTGGCAAAATCTTGGAGCGGGTTCTCCTGGAAGGCATGCTGAGGCAAATGAAAACCAAGAAGGTGGTTGGTGACAGCCAGCATGGCTTCACTAAGGGGAAATCCTGCCTGACCAATCTGATGGCGTTCTATGACGGGGCTATGGAACTGGTGGACAGGGGGAGAGCATTTGATGTCGTCTACCTGGACTTGTGCAAAGCGTTTGACACTGTCCCACATGATGTCCTTGTCTCTAAGTTGTAGAGACATCAATTTGATAGGTGGACCACTCAGTGGATAAAGAACTGGCTGGATGTCTGCACACAAAGAGTTGTGCTCAATGGTTCAATGTCCAGCTGGAGACCAGTAACTAGTGGAGTCCCTCAGAAATCGGTTTTGGGACCGGTCTTGTTCAACATCTTTGTTGGTGACATGGACAGTGGGATTGAGTGTGCCCTCAGCAATTTTTCTGATGACACCAAGCTGTGTGGTTCGGTTGATACATTGGAGGGAAGGAATGCCACCCAGAGGGACCTTGACACGCTTGTGAGGTGGGCTGATGCCAACCTGATGAAGTTTAACCATGCTAAGTGCAAAGTCCTCCACCTGGGTGGGAGCAATGCCAGGCACAGCTACAGATTGGGCGGGGAGGAGATTGAGAGCAGCCCTGCGGAGAAGGACTTGGGGGTGTTGGTCCATGAGAAATGAACATGAACCCACAGTGTGCGCTTGCAGCCCAGAAAGCCAACCGTATCCTGGGTTGCATCAAAAGGAGCGTGACCAGCAGGTCGACAGAGGTGATCCTGCTCCTCCACTCTGCTCTCGTGAGACCTCACTTGGAGTATTGTGTGCAGTTCTGGTGTCCTCAACATAGAAAGGACATGGAACTGTTAGAACAAGTGCAGAGGAGGGCCACGAGGATGACCAGGGGACTGGAGCACCTCCCGTATGAAGATAGGCTGAGAAAATTGGGGCTGTTCATCCTGGAGAAGAGAAGGCTGTGTGGAAACCTCATAGCAGCCTCTCAGTGTCTGAAGAGGGCCTACAATTATGCTGGTGAGGGACTCTTCATCAGTGACTGTAGTCATAGGACAAGGGGTAAAGGGTTCAAACTTAAAGAGGGGAAGGTTATATCGGATATAAGGAGGAAGTTCTTTACTGTAAGGGTGGTGAGGCACTGGAATGGGTTGCCCAAGGAAGTTGTGAATGCTCCATCCCTGGCTGTGCTCAGGGCCAGGTTGGACATAGCCTTGGGTGACATGATTTAGTGGGAGTTGTCCTTGCCTATGGCAGGGGGTTTGGAACTTGATGATCTTAAGGTCCTTTCCAACCCTAACTATTCTATGATTCTATGATTCTATATCCAGCCCATGCTGAAGCAGCAATCAGCCTCCTCTGGCTAATTCCCATTGAGTTTACTTACAGAGCATGACATGCTGTGGTACGGAATACCCCTTTGGCCAGTTTGGGTCAGGTGCCCTGACCTTCTCTGCTGCCTCATAGTTTCCCATGCCTCTCCTTACTGGCAGAGCATAAGAGATTGAAAAGTCCTTGATCATGGTAAACTTACTTTTCTAACAGTTTATGAAATAATCAGTATCTGTATTGTTTACTCTCTAGATCTTCAGAGGACACAGTGGCTTACACAAACCATGTTTTCTGAAGATCTTGAAATAAAAGGTGTCCATGCTTTCCAGATCCCATGGCATCCTTGCCCCTGTATACTGATGGCTATATATCGTTGGCATTGAGTATGGCCATTTAGTTAAGATGCATGAGAGTTGGCTGGTGTCACCCTCTTTGTCTATTATATAGCCAGTACAATGTAGCATTCACAGTACAAGTACCTGACTACCAGCTATTGTTCATGGAGAACACCATTTTGGGGCATGTTGAGGGTAAATTGCCTAATCAAAGGACAGCCTGCCAAAGAGACACCCTGAGCAGCCATATTCATTACCATAGGGTGGTTTAGAGGGAATATAACAAACAAGACAGGCAAAGAATCAGGAAAATTTTGCATTCAAAATTAGCCTCCCTACTAGTGATTCTCAGCATGACTGGGTTATAACATAGGAATGAATTAAGTTATGGCTTTTGCATATATTTCTACTAGATTTGTGTTCTGCTAGTGTAAGGATACAGATTACATCGATGGCATCACAGTTTTAGATGTAACAAAGATGACCTCATGGTCCTATAGTAAGGGATGTTCTCAATCATCAGGGTGTTTTTGAATGCCCTTGTCATCTTTATAAAGCAGAGAGGTGTATTTTGTTTTGTGCTTTCTTCTGCTGTAGTAAATCACTGATGATTGATTGGAAGAAGCAGCCATGGAAAACTCAAGCCAATAAAACTACTGACTGACAAAGAACAGATCCTCCTTGACCGTTGTTTTCATATGTCAGCACCCTTTTCAATATCTGTATACTTGAATATTAACTTCATCAATCAAGTGCCACCTTACTTGAGAACGGATACCTTTCTAGATATAGTAATTGTGATTTGGAAGTCCTTAAAAAAATATTTCAGTGACTGATGACATTGCATTTTCCTATAGTATTCTGTTCAAGTTCATAATTCCTCTTCACACAGCATTGAAAGACAATAAAAAAAAAACAGCCTTAATGCTCAGATTTTGAAGAGATATCTTTTACATGTACAGGTATTGTTTTTCATCTAGTTTTGATCAAAACTATGAGAAAGGGCATAATACCTGTTACCTTAAAACAAATAGCTGCATAAAACTTTCATATGAACCTGAGCCTGTTACCATCAATAAGAAAGTACACTGGTTCTGCTGGAACTGGCCCAAGTTCTGTTTAGCGTAGTATCTTGTTTCCAAGAATAGTCAGCACCATCTGCCGCAGAATATAAAAGATATCAAACTGCAGAAACGATTGATCACCTACCCTTTTTGCCCCAAAAGAACTCGCCTGATGACCAACAGTGTTAACGACTGAACCTGAAGGTATCATAAGTTCTCTATCTTTGATATCTCAAATCCTAAGAGAGTGAACAACAGTTCTGAGATCTTGATGGATAGCACAGAACCGATTTGTTTTATTGTTCTTTCTGAATACAAAACACATTGCAAGTGATGTGGATGAGCTATCAGAATTTAGTGAACTGTGTGCAGTTTTCCACTAAGAATCCTTTCCTTTGTACTCTTTCAAAGTCTCTTTCAGCTGCTATTTCAATATTCTACTCTCATTAAATAAAAGAAAAAAGCATTCTTTTTCTGAAGAAGAAACTCAGACAACTGCAAAGCTTTCTGCATATTCATACAATAGGAAGAACAGAAATTGTTTCGCTGGCCATGCCTTAGTTAAAGAATTAATTTTGTGAAGAAATTTTTTCTCTTTGTGAAGAAAGTGTTTAAAGAATTAATTTTGTGAATAAATTTTTTCTCTTTGTTAAGAAAGTGTTTGAAGAATTAAAGTTGTGAGAGATATTAAAGAAGAATGTTGGGAATGCATTGAAATCTGTCAGTGTCCTGCATAACCAAGCTTCTAGACTGTTTGCAGAGTTTAGCTAAATCAAAAAGTTTGCCTCAGAAATACTTCAGCTATTTGGAAATATAATGCAGTATGACATTCCAGCCTTTCCAGTCAAGATAATTTCTTCTATTATTTGCTGCCAGGTACTATATTTTTGCTTGTTTACTTTTCTATTTTAAATCTGAAAATTTTGTATTTCATTTGTTTCTCTGGTAAATTAAAAAATGCATTTTCCGTGATAAATGAAAAAATGCAGCGATTTTGATCCTGGAGACACTGCAGTTTCAATCAAATAAGAAACAAAGACAATGCCACTGAAGAACCAAACAGGAAGAAGTTTTCCCTACCTTAGCCAATATATGAGAAAACCAGGGAAGCATCATCCTAATTTTTGAAAAGGGTAAAAAGAAAAATGCTAATAACTAGTAGAGGCTTCCAAAATGATTATTACCATATCTAACAAGGTATCCTTTCTCAGCCTTTCCTCTGTGCCCTGTAAGATCATGTCTTTGACATGGTACTGTGCAACATCCTTTTCTCTAAATTGGTGAGATACGTGTTTAATGGACAGAGTATTCAATGGATGTGGAATAATGTGGATGGCCTCACCCAGAAATTTGTAGTCAATGGCTCAATGTCCAAATGGAGATCAGCAACAAGCAGCATCCCTCAGGGGACCATATTAGGACTGTAGATGGTAGAACTGAGTGCACTCTCAGCAGTGTTGCTGCTGACACCAGCCTGAGTGGTGTAGTTGATGCACATGCAGAAGGGGATATTGTGCAGAGGGACTTCAAAAGATTTGAAGAGTGGGCCCATGGGAACCTCATGAAGCTCAAGAAGGCCAAGTGCAAGATCCTGCAGCTGAGTTACTCTGCTGGCAGCTTGATGGTAAATGAAACCGGACACAACCAAAAAAAAAAAAAAAAAAGGTATTACTGAGTAATAAAAATCATGTTCTTCTAAATTTGCAGAATATTTAATTCAGCATAATTGACTCACATGAATCTCTTCTGGAAAGACAAATCAAACAAAAAATCCCAACCAAATTCAATCAAACCAAACCACTAACAACCCCCTTGTAATAATGTAATCATAGTTTAGTACACACTCCTTTGTACATGGACAGCACTGTTTTGTCAGTATGAGAGCATTCTGGGAAAACAATCTCCTACTATGGTAGTTCTGTCAGTATACATAGGTGCTTCTGTTTAGCAGGCTTCATGAACAACTTACTTTAAAAAATTACACAGTGGCAGGGAAAAGGGAAGGCACTTGCTACAGTATCATTTATTCAGAGATAATAGCACCTGAACCATTTTCTTCACTAGTAACAGTGGACTTCAACTTTAGGAAAATATTCAAGAAAAGCTTAAGTGTCACATACTGGAAAATTGGACAAAAAATGAAGTACTGTTAATCAAGAGGTTTTAACACAATAAGACCTTTAGTTAACTCAATGCTTCTTTGAAAATGGAGAGATTCAATAGTATACTTTAACACAACATATTTAAGCACCTTTTTTTTTTTTTTCCTCATACTGATTTTAAAAATTAGTCATTCCAATGTAAGATTATTCTTAATCTATACACCCAACTTAGGGGTTCTGTAGATTGGAGGATGCAATACTGAATTTACTACACGTGGTAGATTTACAGAATATTTGTGCAAAGCTCTGCCAGAAGTTACTACTTACTGCACACAATTTCTAAACTGAAAAAACCCATGAAAGTAAAACCAAACGAAACCCAAATCCCCAAACCAGATGCACCATGTTTAACAAATATCTACTGTAGCAAACAATTTCATTTAATAAAGCAACATCAATGAAATAAAAGCCAGTAAATATTTTTGTGATAATTCCTTATCTAACTAAAAATTATACCCATGGCTTCATTTCTGAGAAGGCAACTTATGGAAACAGGGTTTTCAATTCTGTTAAAAAATCAGGTCGTTGGCTTTCATTTTTATTTCTGCATGTAGACACTGTTAACACGATGAGGGACATTAGCACAGCAAAATATATTTAAACTTCAATAGCCTAATAAGCATTAAAAGCTGATTGTTATCAGCTGTCTTATATTGCCATTTCCCCCCTTATTCTCCTGCAATATCAGTGAACATTCATTTTACATTCTCTAATAATCAGTGTATGATATACATACATAAAATAATAAAACATAAATGTAAATAGATTAATTATGCAATGATTGTTATCTGGTTAATGCTAACACATTTCTTTGTAGATCCTTGCTTTCTCCTAATCCAGCATAATTAAATTTTCTGGAGATGTTTTCCTGTTTTAATTTAGGAAATGTCCTGAAATTCTAAGGTACAATTTGTCCTGATCAACATTTCACAGAAACTAGGAAAATAAATGTTTTCAGAAAGAGTTAAGGAGTCCTGATCGCCGTTTTGAAGCAATTCATGAGTATGTTCACTGCACACAAAATTACTTTAGTCAGACCTTAGCTGTTTCTATTCCTTTGCTCTCTATTTCATGCTTCTATAAATGAAGATAAATGGATGCAGAAACACCAGAACAACTTTTTTCTCTTTTTTTATTGTTTTTATAGAAGGTATTCATTAAATGCAGCATTAACAAATGCAGTCATGTATTATAACATCCTATATACCAAAAGGGGATGGAGGAAACCACTTATGTGTGCTTTGATCATCTTTCTGTCCACTTCCATTGCAACCAAATACTATTTAAAATGTCTTTTCAGTGATGCTTCTGAGTGCAGCCCAAGCACCATGTAGCACTACTTCTAAATTTAAAATAAAAAAAACCACAACCTGACATAATTCAATTCTGAACTAACAGTTAGCAAGCCCTTAGAAATATTTATTAACAGAATTATAAAAATAGAAAAGGAGGAAAGAATACATAAAAAATAAAATCCACAATTCTGTGTTCTGCTCCTTTGGAAGAATTTATCAATATCAGCTATTAGAGCTGATATTATAGGAATAGCAATGTTTTTAGGAGAGAAGAAAAAGAAGTTTTATATTACATTATTAAAACCACTTGAAAATTAAATTGGAAGTGTAACAATGACAATAAAAAATAAATATAAATATAGCTTAAGCTAATTTGTTTTGAAGAATTTATAGCTGTCTTTGAACGTTATAGCTTTTCAAGTTTTTTTTTAAAAATATGAATGCCTGAAAATAATTTTTCATTAAATTTTCTCACCCTTTCTACTAATAAAAAATATTAGTTTCAAAATTACTCTTCCCTTTTCAACCTCCTTTTTCAAATTTCCAGCTCCTAATGTCCAGCTTTTCAAGGTTCATATGCATCAGAAATGTTGAAAGTAACAAAAAGAAAAAACAATAAACATAAAGCAGTATGCCCTTTTTTAATTTTCTTTTTTTTTTTTTTTTTTTTAATTTGAAAGACAAAAAATAGGATAGCAGATAAAAATGATGTATAAAATGGGCCTTAAAGCAACTTTATAATTATAGAATCATAGAACAGTTAGGGTTGGAAAGGACCTTAAGATCATCAAGCTCCAACCCCCCTGCCATAGGCAGGGACACCTCCCACTAAACCATGTCACCCAAGGCTATGTCCAACCTGGCCCTGAGCACAGCCAGGGATGGAGCATTCACAACTTCCTTGGGCAACCCATTCCAGTGCCTCACCACCCTTACAGTAAAGAACTTCCTCCTTATATCCAGTATAACCTTCCCCTGTTTAAGTTTGAACCCTTTACCCCTTGTCCTATGACTACAGTCACTGATGAAGAGTCCCTCACCAGCATAATTGTAGGCCCTCTTCAGACACTGAAAGGCTGCTATGAGGTTTCCACACAGCCTTCTCTTCTCCAGGATGAACAGCCCCAATTTTCTCAGCCTATCTTCATACGGGAGGTGCTCCAGTCCCCTGGTCATTCTCGTGGCCCTCCTCTGCACTTGTTCCAACAGTTCCATGTCCTTCTTACGTTCAGGACGCCAGAACTGCACACAAAACTCCAAGTGAAGTCTCGCAAGATCAGAGTAGAAGGGCAGGATCACCTCTGTCGACCTGCTGGTCATGCTCCTTTTGATGCAGCCCAGAATACGGTTGGCTTTCTGGGCTGCAAGCACACACTGCGGCTGGCTCATGTTCGTTTCTCATGGACCAACACCCCCAAGTCCTCTGCAGGGCTGCTCTGAATCTCTTCTCTGCCCAGCCTGTAAGTGTCACTGGGGTTGCTCCGACACAGGCGTTCGACCTTGTACTTGTCATGGTTAAACTTCATGAGGTTGGCATTAACCGCCTTCGCAAGCGTGTCAAGGCCCCTCTGGGTGGCATTCCTTCCCTCCAGTGTATCAACCGAAACACACAGCTTGGTGTCATCGGCAAACTTCATAAGGTTGGCATTAGCCCCCTCACAAGCGTGTCAAGACCCCTCTGGATGGCATCCCTTCCCTCCAGCATATCAACCGAAACACACAGCTTGGTGTCATTGACAAACTTGCCAGCAAACTCCACCTCACGGCATCTTGTATTCCAGAGGACCAATATGTTTGTGAACCTATCAACACGAAGTCGCTTAAACAACACAGAAGTGAGTTTGACTTTCAGCCTCACATCACTATTCTCAGCAGAATCATATCATGTTGTACTGGTGAAAAAAAAAAAAAATAAACTAAAATTAAACCAAAAAGACTAACAAAAAGAAAAACCCCAAACCACCAAACTTTTTAACCTGCATGCATTTATTTTTCATATTAATTGATCCTTGTAATCTAAGGTATATTGGATGCAAACAAAAGGAATATGCACGAACCCTATATAGGATACTTTCTCTTTGATTTTGTACACTAGTGAATTTTTACTCCTTATTATTAGTGAACTTAATTAGGATAGATTATTATACATTATTACACAAAAACAATACAGGTTTTATCATCACTAATTAAGTACGTCTAAAGAAGAGCAATAGATACTGTTTCTCAAGTTCTGTTACCATCATCAGTTTTCACAAACTTTAACTTCCACTCCAACCGTGCTTTCATTGATATTTTGGGTATAGTGGCTGTTAGGGTGTGTTCATGACTGTTAACAGCTTGCGGAGACAAGGTACTTTCCCACCCACTGGAGATGGAGGGAAGGTGCAGAAAAATTTGTGGTGTTTGTCTTCTTATAGTTATCTTCTGCTCTGGGAGGGAAATGTCCTGAGGAAATGATGGTGAGAAATAAGGTGATGTCCCAGATGAGTAGAACAGTAACAGCAATTTCATTTCCACTCGGCTCTTCTATCAGTATGAGTAACACAGGCACTTACTCCTCTGCTTTGCTCAGAAAAGCAGTTAAAATTGTCTATGTAACCAGTTGCACCTTTACTGGTGAGTATGCTTTGAATGCAGATGTTCCATCTTGAAACTGCTGTTCCCAAGGAACACATAGAGACAATCTGACAGGGTTTTGACAAGCTCAGACTCCACTGCTTTTTAACTCCATTGGCTGAAATTCAGAGATGCTGGCTTAACACATGTAGATAAGACTGAGAGGATAGACTTCTCTCTTTTTATCTCTGTAACTCAGTTTTTTACTAGCTGATAACAATCTGCTGATAACAATCTGCTTTTATAGCAAGTACAGCTGTTAGAGGACCACTGCTGTAGGTGAGCTCTTTTTATACAGCATGTGGACAGCGAAGTGAAGAGAGAAAGCGATATTTAAACACTCCCTTAAAGAATTTGATTCAATACTATCATTTTGGGTGCGTAGAGAGAAAGAATGAGGCATTTTCATCCTATTTTCCTGTAATACAAAATGGGCAGAGAAGTTATGTGAATTATCAGGGACTGTATTTCTTTAACTCTTTGAAACCCACACAAACACCTTACTACATGTATGAATGAGCTAAGGATGCTATTCACTTATTTTGAAACCTTGTCACTCGTGTTATTTTCCGTTCATAGTAAAAAATGTCTTCATGCAGAACCTAACACTGATAATTTCGAATCATAGAATCATAGAATAGTTAGGGTTGGAAAGGACCTGAAGATCATCTAGTTCCAATCCCCCTGCCATGGGCAGGGACACCTCCCACTAAACCATGCCACCCAAGGCTCTGTCCAACCCAGCCTTGAACACCGCCAGCGATTGAGCATTCACAGCTTCCCTGGGCAACCCATTCCAGTGCCTCACCACCCTTACAGTAAAGAATTTCTTCCTCAGATCCAATCTAAACTTCCCCTGTTTAAGTTTGAACCCATTACCCCTTGTCCTTTCACTACAGTCCCTAATGACTTGTCCATCCCCGGTACCCCTATAGGCCTCCTTCAGACACTGAAAGGCTACTAGGAGGTCTTCACACAGCCTTCTCTTCTCCAGGATGAACAGCCCCAACTTTCTCATCCTATCTTCATACGGGAGGTGCTTCAGTCCCCTGATCATCCTCGTGGCCTTCTTCTGGACTTTTAATCTATAATCTTAATAATCTTCTTTATGTAAATTTAATTATCAAAATACTAGTAAATAAAGCTGATAATCTTCAGTGGCATTTGCTTTTGCAAGCTGGTGCCCCTAATAATTGCCTAGAAATTCCTTTTTCTTTTTCTACCTCCCTGGAAACAGCCTTTTGGAACTATTCTAGGTTTTCTTGCAAGAACATCTGAAGTCTAACATGATAAAACCAATTAATAAGCTTCTTTCTACTTAAAGATAAAGTCATTTTTTTATCCCATGTTAGAATTCAAAACCCGTAAATGGATCGTATTTCAGGATTCCTGCTCCATAGACAGCATCATATGTTAGTTAAGTGGCCTCCTTCATCAAGTATATAAACACACAGGTAATTATTTATACATATGTATGAACCCAAAAAGTTTGCCATGTTACAGCAAATTGTCATACGCACCTCTACATTCTCTGTTTAATACTTCTGCTTTACTTTTATTAAATGCTTCTGAACATAGCCAAGAGATTAATTTTATTCTGATCAACAATGTTTAAACAAAATACAGCTCAAGATTCTCAAAGGAATTGTCCTGATTCAGGAAAATAGCTAAAGAGTTTGACTCTGAACTGGTGGTTAATTTCCAGGTGCCTAACTGAGAAGGTTATAAATGATAAGCAATCCTGTAACCAAATCTGTTTTCTCTACCATTTTTTTTACCTGTGCCTGCATATTAAATGCAGGTTTTGCACAGTGTGAAAATGCTACTTTGCAAAGTTTAATTTTGTTAAATTTATAATAACTTACAGGAAGGAGCTTGCAATTTAAATTCAAGGACTGGATCTGGAAGCAGGATAACACAAAAATAAGAAGAAATTAGGTTAAAGAAAAGGAAACAAACATATGCCATAACATCCCAAAACAGATTAACAGAAAAATTGGCAAGTTTGTTGAGGAGAAGGGCAACAGATAGCATATTTAAAGAAAGGAAAATTCTCCTGAATGGCATAGCGCAAGAAGTCTAGCAGGGCTTTCTGAGTAAACAAGGAAAATATGCAATTAACTTCACTTTCCTGAAGCTGGGTTTGCTAATTTTCTTAATGCTCCACTTGTGCTTCTGATATAAACTCAACCTGCTATAACAAGATACTACATCTGTGTACATCAGTTAACACAAAAACAGAGGAGAGAGATAAGCATGGAGGATATGTAGGATATAAAACAAGCTACTGACCTTCATTAACTTTACTCAAGGTATTCGTAACAGAGGGAATTCACTAACAGATAACTAATTTGGTAGGATTGATGTTTCATGCTGTTACACGATCACAAAAAAAGGGATCCTTAATTTATTTTATTTCACCAAATACAGATATAATCCCATGAATACAGCATATTGCTCATAGTTGTAGTACATATTAGCTTTTAGTACAATTTAAGCAGTCTGCATGGTACTCTGCACACAAAACAAATCCTGAAAGTCAAATTGAATTATAGAGTTTGACTCTTCTTGGACAGATGTGCTTCACTTTGCTTTTGTTATGCTGTGTTTCAGATTGCATCTACATTTAACAACTGCATAGTGAAGAACACTGTTCAAAGTATTGCAGTCCTCTTTCATTGACCCTACCAGAATACAGATCCTGTACTCAAGTCACCAGAATCACAAACACATTTCTGTTGAAGAAATTTTATCCTCAGCTACTTAATCTTTGGAATGAGCTGTCATTACTCTCTATTTTAAGGATTCAAATAATGGAAAGTAGAGATTGATTTTTGGGAGGCATGTTTTGGTGCTCTAGATTATAATAGCCAAAGAGTTGTCAAAAGAGATCACTTGTCAGGCACTGCTATAGACTTGTTAGGATTATTTGTGCCACTGACAGGTTATGCGTAGCAATTCTGAGTTCTTTTGAACCTGAAATTGGAAGATTACACAAAGGATACAAAATTCTGTACTCAGGCCATTTCCCACCAAGGAAAAACTAAGAATGTGAAATTGACAGAATGGCATAATTAAACAAAAAACACAACTCCCAACCTCTAACAACCAACAGCCTTCCCAACACTAATTAATTTTCATGTGACTGGATACTTAGTTTGCAAATAAATGGCTGCAAAAAAAATTCATCTGAAGTCTGATCAAATTTAGAAAGTGGGAACTTTCGACAGAATATACTGAAACAACAGAGGTAAGCAAACTTTATGAAGAAATCAAAATAGCCAAAGGCTGAAGATGGAAAGAAGTGGCGTTTGGTGTACTGCAACATTAAAGGTTGCCATGACTAGGATACTACATAAGTGCAGAGGTGATTAGAACTCTAAATGGATCTGAACAATGAAAACTGGCTTATGAAAGAAGTGGAATGTAAAGGGGTTTTGCATTTAAGAATAAAATTACTGTGTCCTATGATTTAAAGAATGAATGTCTAAATTTTCACAGACGGCTTTCTTTTTTAATTCAAATTTGCCAGAACAGAATGCTTTTAAAGAAATTGTCAACTTCTTTTGATAAAATAATTGTTATATTGAATAAGTGTTTCACTTCGTTCTTTTCCTATTGTTAAAAACCCACTTCATAGTTTCTTTTTCTGGAAACTGTCATTTTTCTGCATACTTGCCCTATGCATTTCTGTGCAGCCATAATTTTGTATATAAATGCCACTCTTCCTTGTCAATCTATTTTTTTTTTTTAATTTTATGCATTTAGTTATATAATGTACTGGTAATGGATACTTACCAGTATTCATTATCCAGTATCCATTTAATGTACAGGTGATGGATACTTGTAGCTTACTTTCCTTATACCTTTATTGCGCACAAACACACACACACACGTACACAGGTCTTTCTATAATATTTGACCACCCCATACAAGTCCTGCTAAGTACTTTTCTAAGCATGTAAGTGTTAAAGAACACATTATGTCTAGTTGTCACTGGCTAGAGTTGTTTTATTTCTCCTTGCATTATTCCTTATTCTAAAGCTTTCTAAAACCTAGACAAACAGAATAATCAATGGTCTGACTTCTGATTTGAAGTGAGTAACATTAATAAGAAAATATATTTTTCTGATGCGTTGCTGTGGTGGATTTGACTTTGGCTGTCTGCCAGACCCAACCCAGCCACTCTTTTACTCCCCATCTTCAACAGTAGAAGAGAGAAAATAAGGTGGAAAAGCTCCTGGGCCAACAGAGGGATCAGTCACCAATTTCTGTCACAGGCAAACCAGACACAGCTTGGGGAAGATTAATTTAATTTATTGTCATTAAAAACAGGGATGCTGAGAAGCAATGACAAACTTAAAAATATTACCCCCCCTTTCCCACCTTCTTCCTATGCTTAACTTCATTAAGTATCATAATTATCTAAATTATTGTGACCAATGAAATTATGGCCACAATTCATAATCTTCATCCATGCATCTTCTACCTATAATGAACCATCGTTTTATTTGTCATATCTTCATATATTGATTTAGCAGCATAACTTTGGAATGTATCTCTGGAGAGCTGAAGGGTGGAGGTCCCTTATCTAAGGCTAGTGGGCTACTGTTGAGATATTTCGTTGTTAAAACTGTTTGCTTGCTTCATCCTCTACAGCGTTTGCAGGAACAGCTGAAATTAGGATGGCAGTGTGACTCAAACTATATCAGTGGCAGCAGCATCAGCTGGAGTTTGTTCAGACGAGTGCAAGAGCTGAGAGTGCCAAACTATAAGAAGTGCTCTGGCAATATACTTTACACAAATTTTGATATTAACTGCTGTAATTTGCTGTAGTCTGCATTTGGAAAGCAAGAATAAACCACATAGTTTTACTTCTCTCAGCTTTTTCTGTGCTGTCCCATTGCAGATCAAGCCTTCGTCAAGTGTGGGATAGCTATCAAGCTGTTTCCCTGTTACTGAGGTTAAGTCCAGAATCTTTTCTTATCTAGTGGTGCATGAAACCAATAGAATATCTGTTGCACAAAAGAAGCTGAGACACACTTACATACATAAAGCTTTACTCAGATGGATCATTGTTAACACACATTAATCCTAAGTGTGAAATTTACTTCCGGGGTTTAAAAAAACCAACATAATACCCCACACCAAAACCCCAGAAGGGCTGTTTCCCAATGACAAGTCAAGAAAAGTACTGACTAGTCCCTTCCCCGTGTATCACCTCCAGTGCAGCAGGGGATGAAGCTGAAGGTAATGAGACTTTTACCACTCTTTCCTAGTACTATAAGATTTTCATTTGGACCCATTCAGTTGGGTTGTTTCTGCTTATGATGGTATTAGTGTGGATTACAGTATGCTTAATGTCATGAAGATTATGTGCTGATTGACTGCTAAGATCTTTTGCATACACATTATTAGATACTGCTTACTGCATAGTTAAACTACTGCATATTATGACAACTGTGTTATTATTCAAGCAGTTTTGTGTTTCTCTAGTATTAACTAAACCCCACAAAACAGGGCATAGTAAAAGAAAAGGAACAGAGGTGATTCTCCCATCAGTGACATTTACTTTGCTTAGGAACTCAACAGTGGAAGAGCTGGTGTTAACAGGTGCAAGAAAAACAGCACAAGAACAACACGGGAGAAGAATTGCACAGGAGCTCTGGAAAACGCTGTCACAGCAGCTTCGGTAAAATGTTACAGAGCTGCAGAGAAAGGCAGGCTGGACATTTGTAAATGGAAAGGTCCTTACTGCTACACGGGTTCAAGTACTTAAGGTTCTGTGCAGCACTGAGGAAGTACACATGGGTCCAGGTGTGGATGCAGATGGATAGGTCAAGGTATGAGAAAAAAATACCCTTTACAAGGCAGAAAGCTTAAGGTAAAAGTCTGTGGGTGGGAAATGCTAACTGGCAAGGACTTAAAAGAGAATAGTAGTACTAGTAATAGGGAGCTTCTATAGTTAAAGGTGGGCAATGACACACTGGGCAGTGAACTAAAAAAACAATAGTAGTAACAAATCAAAATGATAAGAGAAAATGCCCTAACATCTTAATGCTGTGAGCCCTGAAAAAAAGAGACCAAATTTTATATGTGATAAGACAATCAGTGTCTAGCCTTCTCAGACTGTCTTCATAAGGATATAGGTGCCTTCTTCTTTCAGAAAACTACCATGTATATGTGCTTGGTAGTTGCAGGCTACAAATTTTTTCCCCAAAAAATCTCAGCCCCTGTAAGTTCTCCTCATGGTCTGAATAGATGTTTCTTCTATTTTTCTGTTTATTAAATTGCTCTTGTAGTCCTCCTGGATCTTATTCTTTTCATGACACTTTGCTTTTTCTAAACTGTACAAAGGTCCACTTTTGCCATTATTACACATATTTAGGACAAATCCTGCAGTCTATATGAATAAATGAACTGTGCCACAAATGGCTATCATAGTGGCAGCCTATAGTCTATTGAATGGTAATTTAGGACACAAAAGTTTTTTCAGTGCCAAGCCACTGTTAAAACACAGCATTGTTATGGGAGATGTATTACACAAACAGGTTTTGCTGAGATGAAAGATTTTTTTTTTTTTTCCTGTGGAAGCATACCTTTATAAATTTGTTTCCTGTGGGGATTTCCAATATGCAGATCCAGCAGTGTAGCACATGAAATCATAGGATCATAGAATAGTTAGGGTTGGAAAGAACCTTAAGATCATCTAGTTCTTGCCCCCCTGCCATGGGCAGGGACACCTCCCACTAAACAATGCCACTCAAGGCTCTGCCCAACCCAGCCTTGAACACTGCCAGCGATGGAGCATTCACAACTTCCTTTGGCAACCCATTCCAGTGCCTCACCACCCTGTGCTGCTCTGCCTGCCGGAACCCCTACTGGCTCTATTGAGACTCTTTTTGGGCATACAGATGTTTTTGCAGGTGTTTTTTTTTGAAGGTCAAAGGTGAAACAATGCACAAATAGTACAGACGAACACTGAGAGGATTTTTATGGCATAGCACGTCAGGCTGTGCATTAAAATACTGAGCTGGCTTGTGGCATTAACTCATTTCTCCTGAGAGTAAAATTATTTTTATTGTTCTTGACAATTAATTCCTTCACTTTTACTTTCACTGCACTGAAGCAAGTATGTGGATAAGCATTCAGAAACTGTAGAAGGTTCAAAACTTTTTCTTCCAACATATGGTGAAGCTGGGAAATTGTTATTTGTATTGCTCTGTTCACATAACAAGTTAGAATTTTAGAGATGGAAGCAAGAAAGAGAAAAACTGATAATCTGTGATGGTTGTTGGCATCATTCCTGGAATCACACCAGATTTCTGCAGGCTAAGAAAACTGGTCAAAGAAGATCAGTTCCTCAGAGATGACTTTGAAGCTTCTTCTGAGCATCCACACAGGAGCTCAGTAAGAGCAGACTGCTCTTGTCAGGAGAGAAAAACAAAAAGAAGACATGAACTCACATTTCAACACTGGTTTTCTGCTGCCATGGAGCCAGAAGTATCTTACTAAGATTTGAAACTTATAATTAACTCCTCTCATTCCTGAACGCTGCAAAACCTTTTGTCATTTGGCTCTTTGGTCTTTGTTTCATATTTAACTTCAGTATAAAAATCAGCCTTAGCTCTTTTCACCAATTTGTATGTTCACACATTACATTATTTCTGGTTTATTTTAATGTATGAGATATCTTCAGTTAACTTGATAACTTCAAATATTTCTTCAGAAAATATTTCAAATTAAAACTTGATCATATCTGCAGGTGATCAAACAATAAAGGAAAAAAAGTTGTGACACAGAAATACAAAAAATTGCCATCCTTTAAGTAAGTCTCCTGATATAGTTTGTATGGCAGGCCACATGCCACACATATGCATTTTTTTAATCAGGAGCTATCGACAATAAAGCAAATAAACAAATGCCTATTGCAGTACCAATGTGGAAAAGAAAAAGGCAGTGTTACTTCAAAACCTGGGAAAATAAAATATTCATATCACAGAGTTCACTCAATATGAATATAGTCTTGAAAATTTAGGTGCACACACACACACAAAATCATGGTTATGAGAAGCGTACTGGTATTACTCACAGTATTGTATTTATAAGGTTATTGTTCTATTCAGAATTAATCCAAAGGGGCTAAGAATATATTTCCCCATATCCATAGCCCCATAGGATCTTTCCAGATAGGTTCGGTAATTTCACAGATAACATTACTTGTCAGAACACTAATCTCAAACGCAAACATCTATGAAAAAAGGAGTATTTAACATCCTATGGCCAGATTTTCCTCTAAAATACAAATGTGCAAGAAGCTTCTGTTCATTAAGTGAAGAAAATATCAAACTCAGCCTACATTTCAACCACAAGAGCTGAGCAATGTGTGTCAGCACAGCTTTACTCACAGAATGGCAAACTTGAAGGATTATTTTTATTGTAAGGGTATACTGGAGTGGTTGATCAGATTCAATTGTGTGTGCAGAGATCTGCTTATAGGTGAGAAGTGGTAAATTGAATAAAACAGTACAGTATCTTCCATTACTGCTAGGTCAATGGCTCTGACATTGCTTTGACTGGTAATGACTGAAAATGTTCTAATAAGGATGCTGCACAGTAACATGTAAAAAAAGGCAACATTGTCAGTCCTGCTTCTTGAGGACAGAAATCTGTGCTAAAGAAAAGCCACTCTCACTATTGGTCTTGGCTGTCATCCTTATTAGCAGTGTCAGCAGTAAAAGAGGCATGTTTGGACAAAGGGACAGAACTACTTCAGAACTCGTACCTTTGTATCCTGGTTAGCCCATGCTGGTGAAGGAGGCCTGTGATGGTAACTTTGAGATTCATCAATCACATTGTCAAAATACTATCTAATGCAAAACATTACATTTTTTTGTTTGGGTTTTTTGTTTGTTTGTTTGTTTGTTTGTGAAAAGGGAGTAGGGAAAATATCATTAATTCACAAACTTATTTTCATGTGTAAATTTTCATTCACTCAACTATTAAAGCTATGTATAATCGTGGCACATGAAAACAGATTTGAGGAAACTTTAGGACCTTTTATCACAGAAGCCATCAATAAGCTACTGCACTTAGTACCGAAGTGGTTGTAATTAAATGCATGCCATATTATGGCTTCCTAAAGACAATTTGAGGTGCTAGAATTTAATATTCAATAGCATTTGAGATGCATAACAATCTTTATTACTAGTCCTTGAGGTGTGAAAATAAGTATGTACGTATTAATAGTTTTCAATAGCAACAACATTTGGTAAGCTGTCAGGATGTCTTTGATACTAGACTGTTACTCATATTCAATATAGGGATGTGCCTTGTCCTTCTGCTTTAGGGAACCATTCTGTCTTAGAATTACTATACCCTGTCTACACACCTTCAGGGTGGAAGTGATGGCTGTAGTCTTCTTGCTAACACAGTCCATCTTCATGACCTCATGGCTTTACCTGAGTTGTCATTTGAGAACAAGGGTGTCATTAAACATTGTCTCCTTTTGGTGTCTTCTCACTGTAGATTTACAAAAATTATTCCCTTCAAGTTTCTGAAAGCACTGTTGCCTGAGGTGTTGAAGCCTGCAAGCCACATAATGAATTGTGGAATATGGTTATGTCACCTGAAGTCAGTAACCCTCTGAAATTCATACACTAAGTAGACTTGCACTGTGTTAGGTTTTCAAAAGCAAAGCTTCCAACAGAAAGTCTAGGAGCATTGTTGTTGACATTCTTCTGAATCAGAAGTGAGCTGAGGTTTTACAGTGCATTGTGGTAGCAAAGAGGCTGTCTTTTTTAACAGCATATAAACCTGCTTTTTTTGCTTATCCATGACCAAGTATTCCTTGGAGCTCTTAGCCAAAAAGTTGACATAAATCATGCCCCATAAAAATATAGCACGGGAGTTTTCCCTCTGCTTTTCTGAGCTATGACTGAACTACCCAAGACAATAGTTTCTACTTTGAATTGCATAGTATTCTGCTTTGTTCCCAATTGAAGTTGCTTGCTTTCAGTCTAGAGGTATCTGATAATAAATTCCTGGTTTTATAGATAATTACCTGTGTCCTCTTTGCTTAATTAAAAAAAAACAAAACAAACCAACAAAAAACCAACCCAAAACCAAACCCCCCAAAATCCCCAAACATACAAAGAAACAAACAAAACAAACAAAAAACAATCTAGAGAAAAACCTCATTAGTTGCTAAATAGATTTTAGGTGTTTAGAAAGGTGGTGCATATGTGAAATAAACTATTTATTAAAGTGGAATATAATGCTACAGAAAACTTCTTGCTCAATGGGCTTGACACTCATGCAAGGACAGGCTTTTCAACAGGAGAACTGAGAAGCAAGACAATGTTGAGAGAAAGAGAAGTAGTAATAATTGTGTGATACTCAATTTCAGCACGAAATGTTGCTTGATGTCAGTTCTTTAATCAGAAACTCTATTTACTTTTTGTACTACTACACTGTGAAGTCGGTATCTGTTTCCGAAAGCAGTGAGGATGGCGATGATGCCTTCCTTCTTAGCCCTTTCCAATTATCCAGTATAAATGGGTAGAAAAGCAGGCTGCTTTGTGTGATTTTCAAAGATTTTATACTTATTTCTAGCTGTCATTGGCATTACTCATACATGACCTCACCTGTTCATGAAGCAGGTTCTAGGCTGGTCACACCCACACTCAGATTTCCTGTTTTTCTAAAGATTGTGATGTTGCATTTAGTATGGTAACCTTAAACAAATAAATCCTTTAGAAGCAGTTCTCTGTCAAGTCAAAGGACCTCTATACATGGTCAGATAAAAAATCCAGGTCCCTATTAATCCATTCTTAGTTTGCCATTGGAGCCATCTGAGAACACGGAGACGGCTTGCTCATGTGTCAATTACAAAAGCTCCACAAACCATTAAAAAAAAAAAAGAACAACAAAAAGAAAAGAAATGCAACCAACACCCTTTTTACATTTTTTTCTCCTGACTACCTCTTGTGCCTATTCTTTTCTGTAAATTATTTTAGAAAGTAATCTAATATTTTATAAGAAGAGAAAGCTCGAATCTTGAACCAGAAGCCTCCTAACTGTTACCTTTACTTCAGGGAGAACATGAAACTACTGCTGTTTCCGATTTTATAGATGTCAAGTATTTTAAGATTCCCCTAACTCACTGAAGACTTTGCAAAGCCATTTTCTTCTGGTATTTTTTTTCTCCAGTAAGTGGTTTGCTTAGCAATACAATCTGTTTTTCTAGGCAAAAGAAATTCGGCCTGATTTTACATTAGGTATAAAAGCATCTAGTTTTCTTATCTATCATATATACAAGGAAAACCAAACAGTATTCACACCAGTGAATTACATTCTTGTATCTATAAAAATGAACACAAGCAAACAGGTCCTAGCATCTAAGCAGATAGTATTTTCATCTCATTTTGCAAAATGGACTATTAGGTGGTAGGTAATTCTTCACTGTAATCCAGCAGTGTTTTTCTTAAGTTTGTTTTTTAGTTTGTTGTTTTGATTTTTTTAAATGCAGCACAGAGAACTAATAAGAAATGTAAAAGCAAAAAAAAAAATAAAAATGCACAATTCACTCAATACGTCAGATATTTTCACTGATGCTTTCCTTTGTCCTGCTTGTATATATTTCTTCTGTTATTTCTCTTAGAACTCTTCATTCATATAATTTTTACCATTATGCTGCAAAGATTAGTCCACAGAATTCTCTTACAAGATCCATATTTACATGAATACCCATGTAGCAAACTTAATTGAGCAACAGAAGAGTTGTTACTCCATTAATGATGTCTTTGCTGCATCATGAAGACAGCAATTTGGCACTAACCTATAAAAAGAAAGGTGCAGTGGATGCAACTGGCTGGTCTTGTATTTTTGATATTCCCTTCAGAGTGAACTATGACACAACCTAATTACAGATGTAGAGATTTCACTGCAGGGAAAAACATTGTTATTTCATCTGACAATCAAGTAATTATCTTCTCTACTGGATGTTTTACTGGATGTTGCTAATTAAGTAATCCACAAGAATGTATTTAAAATATAGAAAATGGTGTTGCTTTTATACAAAGTTGGCCTTCAATAATGAAAATAATTTTTACAAAACCATTCTCTGGGGCAGTTTTTTTTAAGAGTTACCTGTCAGAGTGCTTAATTAAGCAGAAAGCAGACATTCTTCCTGACTACACAGTTGCTTCTTATTTCAGAGCATGGACTCAACTTGCAATACCTTCATTTTTGGTGCCGTAGGGCTTCTGCTTAGTGCTGGCAGCAAATTCTTAAAAGCAGTAACAAAAGTGGTGACTGAGCTATATAAGTAGTGGAGATAGTGGGGAAATAAGGGACTCAAAATTTCATGTAATTGCCCAGGTGTTCAAGTAAAGAGGAAAGGTGGTAGCACAGTAACTCTAATGAAAGGATAATCAAAATGTTCATTGTATAGAATTAAAGGCAAAATTAAAATTTTAAAGACCTTAAGATCAAAAATCTTAATATCGGTACTGTGACATTATAATATTTGAAAATGAAGATGCCTGACACATTTATGCAGCTATTTTCTCAGTACCCTACAGCTAAAGAAAAGAAACTTGGTGGCCTGAAATAAAATATTTGAAAAGGTTCTACTAAGTTCCTGAGACAGGTCTGCATAAGTTATACATTATTTCTCATCTGTATGTGCTACATATGCACATGGTATACAGATGCATTTTGCTGTACAAGTATAAAACACTTTTAGCTATATTGAAAAATGTAATCACCTATAGATACCTGAGTAATTTCCTGTTATTGTAGCAAAACCTACATTACAGCTTGTAGAAAGTTTTCTAACATCAGGTGTTATTTAAAGTTGCAGGCAACAATTATTTCTGGCTTTATCTCTGTTTTTCTGTTTAAATCTAGTGAATACAAATTATACCTGGTCTGACTTTACAGTATTTGGAGCACTTAAGTGCACCATTCTTTAGTTAGTCAGATTACACTTTTCTTGCTACTTCAGTGTAAATGCAATTTGAGAGTCTGTTGCTTGTTTCTGGTAAGTGTTGTGACTTGAAGATGAAAATATGCCATCCTGCCTTGTTGGTTCTACCTGCAATATCATAGAACTGTCCCTTCCAAGTAGGAAGAAAATGTTTCATCATCCCCATTAAACTCCAAGGGCTTAGGAGATGTGCTGTGTTTACAAAGCTTCAAGTACTTTTTGCTCAGCAGCTGTGTACAACTTCAAAGCAAGGATAATACTGGCTCTTGTTTAAAAATGAATAATGTAGCATTTGAGGATCTTTATATCAAACTACAGAGATGTTTCTCAAGCACAACAGAAATTTTTTTAAATTTCATATTAACAAGAAAAAAGTTATATAAACCACTCGTAATAGAAGCAGTGAAAAGAGACGTATTATGATTCAATTTCTTTTTCCTACAAACAAGCTTTACCGTCCTCAACTTTTTAAAAGATATCTTTGAACTTTGTACACAGGAGAGAATCTAGGAAGCGCTATACAAGAATGCATCTACTCAAATGCCTATCAAGTTAAACCAGATACTCACGTCAGACTGCTGCTGCTTCTACTGAATCTGTAGCCAGTGAATCTATTTCTTTCATGTGTATGTTATGTTCTTTCATCAAAAATAGTATAAAAGCAACACAAAAAGCTCTGTGCTGATCTGTGCTGTATTGCTTAATCTAATAATAATGAGGGGAAGTTTCATAGCAGCTCTCTTAGCATCACTTTATTTAAGATCTGTCCTATTTCTATACAAAACCATAAATATGGCTCTATGTAGACTAGTTTAGTAACCAGTTGAATCTAATTTTTATTTGCCCACTACCATATTTGTGGGTATAAAAATTACACCAATTAACTTTTATAGTAGGCTGGAATACAAATTCTCCACTACAGACCTGGTAGATGGATCTCTCATTATGAGAGACTTAGGAAAAAAAATCTAAGGTAAAAATTCATTTAACTTTGTGGGAAAATCGATGTTGTTTTAATCCTCACATTAAGAGCCCAAGTACTAATTCTTATAACAAAGCTAATGTAGTACTAAATAATAGCTAGAATATGCCTATTTGTGCTGGAATGGTGAGAAGTATTTCAATGTGAGCATCACAACGGAAAAGTCAAATCCTCCCTGATGGCCTTAAAGGGGTTAGGAGCCTTGCTTTTCCACAAATTGTGAAAATAGAGAGTGGAATACACTGCCGAAGAATCGTTCGAAGCTGAAAGTGCTTATATAGTCATGTTCATCCAACTGAGATATGCAAGCATTGCTGTTACCATGAAACCTCCAGCTTAAAAAGTCTTCAAACTGTTCATTTCTATAAGCTATACCATGGAACGATTAGCTCTTTCCTTTGATACCTGCTCTCTGATTGCCATTTGTGACAATAGGTTGGTCTGCTCTGCAGTACAGTGCTAGTTTTCTTTTCTTAACCTACTGTTAGGAAGGATCAAAGTCTGGCTGCTCCCCATGGAGGGGGAGCCAGGAGCTGAGGATGAATGCAGAGCAGGCAGGGTGATGACCTAGTCTGACGAAAAGCCAGGATACTGAAGCAGGAACTCAGGGTCAGGATCAGGCAAACCCAGAAACAGTGACCAGGGCCAGCCTTGGTGATTTGAAAGCCTGGTATGTCCACTGGGGTAAGGCTCATCCAAGGCCAAGGTGGTAAGCAACATGCTTGGGTCCATATTGGATTGGGATTGAGGCTGTATGAATCTAGGCACAGAGAAGGCTGCTGAGCAGCTGCAGCACACCTTAAACAGGGCAGCAGAGATGGCATTTGTTGAAAGGTAGTTCCCCAGAGAAGGAGGGCAGCCCAAGCTTCAGGCTTTCCAAGAGCAACGTAGTTTACCTCCAACTCATCCCGTTGAGCCGCTTAAATTATCCTACCGAGCAGCTTAACTCATTGAAGTTGTGGAGGAGTAAAAAAGACTGTGTTGACACCTCATCTAAAAATTTAAACCATTCTAGTTTCTTTTCTTTTTTTCCTACCTAAAGCAGCTCTTAACCAAGTAATGAGTACAACTTTTTGTAGGTTTATATTTATAAACAGTACGCGAGAAAAAGCAGTCAAGTTAATAGCTATTTTACTGATCTGAAGGAGTTGCCTACCTTTTTCATCAATCAGGTAGCATTTCTTTTCCATAAATGTATCATGGCAGCTGAAAAGGTGAGTTTTCGTTACAGTGCATAATGAAACTATCACTCATAATTGAAATAAGTGAATAATATTTAATTAAAAAACAACTGTCAAATATCACATAAAAAAAGGAAAAGAATTTATGAAATATGACTTAGTTGTGCATATAAAGAGAGAAAAACTTCTTAAGTAGATGGGGAAAATTAAAAAAGCTTAGAAAAATACTTATTTAGAGTTTGCATTTTAGGACACCAGCTTTTCTGAACTAAACATATTTTTATATAAACTACCTAAAAATAATAATTCAGCATTTGAAAGTTTTCCCCTTATTTGTATGTGCTTATGCCTAAAGAAAGACTATACATTTCATATAAGGATATAATAAGCAGTGATAGAAAGAATGGAATATTAAAAAAAAAACCACAAAGCCTCCACCGGCCTTTTATTTTATCTATACTCTGTGTCCATTTTTACCTGAACTAATAGAAGTCAAGCCATTTCAATAATTAGGTGTTTAAAACAATCATACTTTTTTCTATCAAAATGCAATTTAATTCTTTTCCTTTATGAAATCTAACCAATAGCATATATTATTAATACGAGTGCATAAACCTAAGAAATTCTGAGTATGAGACTTGTACACCAAATCTGTATTCAAAAAGCTGTTCTAGTGGGCTAGAAAAATCTCTCTAACAGCCTTTATAGAAACATGTCAGAGAAGTTAAGTAGAACTGCATTTTCCAGGACAATTTACCTTCAGAGTAAGGACATACAACAGAGATGTAATGTGACACTCAGGTTAAACTTTTTTAACCTGAGGTTAAAGTCCTGAGGTTAAGCCTGAGGTATTATGACGTCTTTTTGGTGACCTATTATACATGTGACCTATTATTACATTCTGTAATGCAAGAAATTACCTTCAGACTAAAATGATAATAACTACTAACTTGCTCTTTAGAAATAACTAATTTAAATTAATCATGTTAATTTCTTTTAAGAAATATTAATACTACAAACACCTGCATTCTTATTTCACTTATACCAGATTTACCTTGAATTTACAAAACTTAATTTCTGGTAGAATAATACCAAAAATTGGCTTTTCCTCCACCCTGAAATGCATTTGATGTTCAAATGTACTCCCTCGCTCAGCTCAATTATGCTGGACACTGCCTGTAATGTTATTTTATAACCTGAGTATTACTGTCTGATCAACTTTCATGTTATATACATGGTTACATGGTAGAGCAAAAATAAAATGGTGTTTGTAGCTTTCTTGTGATCACTGAAGTAAGCACCTCACAGGTGTAGACATGGTGTTAGCACTGGGCTGTGTCACAAGGGATCACCAGAAGGCTTACGTGTTTTGCTTCAGTGTTACATAAAATCATTACCAAGCTGTGATGCCAGGGATTCTCTAGATCCCAAATAACAAGGTGCAGAATTAAATCAGACGCCAAGAGTGAGTTTCAGAATAATAATTTGCAAATAGTAGAATCAACAAATGGAAGCTAAGATTCTCACTCAGTTTAAGAACGAACAGATATGCATGGCTTGATTCTGTATTACAGAGGATCAGCATGGTGGCTGATATACTGATACTAATTTCTGTACTGCTGCTATAACAAATGTAAAGGAGGTGGTCAGGAAATGAAAAAGCATTTGGTGGAAGAAAGAAGTATAGAAACAAATACATTATTCTTCAAGTTAGAACAGGCTATGAGTAGAAAAGTATGTAACAAAAAGCGGATTATTTTTCTCCTAAAGAGGGAGGTCAAGAGTATGCCAAGCTAATGCAAATATAATTTTCACGAACTGCATAGATTGGGATGTATGTTTGTTGCAGTGTTTCTTGTTGAGAGTGAACATGTGAGCAATCCAGCCTCTGACTTAGCCTCACTTGAGTAGTGAGCTGAGGGCTTCGTAGGCTACTGAAAGGGTTAACAAAGGATGCCTATGTGCCGACATGAAGAGGACCTTGCCTTGGGGAGGCACTGAGCAGGCTTACCACAAAGACACAGAGCACCTGCAATCAGGCACTGAGCACCTGCATTTAGGTTACCACAAAGGCACTGAGCACCCGCATTCAGGTTACCACAAAGGCACTGAGCAGGATGTCAGCGCCGGATCAGGTTACCATGGAGCAGGCTTTGCTTGCAAGGCAGGAGCCTGTTGCTATGGACGTTTCATAAGTTAACCAATCAGATAACGACTGTTTCAGTACTTTGTAACTTTTCTATAAAAGGCGGTGCTTGCGTTTAATAAATTGTCAACGTTTGATCACATTGGTCGTTGCTGCGTTGTCCATGTTCTCCCGCCGCAAGTGGCGCCCGAGCAGGGACCCTCTTGTCGTCGCTTTCCGGAGCTTTGAAGACGGCTGGAATAGGAGGGGAGCGGGAAAGCCGACCGGATATCCTTGCTGCCCCAGCAAGAAGAAGAAGCAGCAAGAAGTGAATCCTTGCTGCCCCGGCAAGAAGTGGAGCCTTGCTGAGCTGAAGGAGGCTGGAAGCGTGCTGTGACGGAATCTCACCCTGATCAGGTGAGCGGTCGGGGAGGAGATGGGGTCTACACTCTCAAAGGAAGAAGAGGCAGTAGTTAAGCTCCTCAAACATATCTTTCTAAGAGAGGGATTAAATATGAAGAGGACACCCTGAGGGTGTTGTTACAATGGAGTAAAGATGAAGGGTTGCTAGATGGTGTAGGCACTGCTCTTGAACTCTATACTTGGGAGGCCAAAGGGGTGCAGCTACGGGACACTGTTAGCGATGGCAGCGAGGCTGGAGAGGAAGCACAGAAGTATTCCACATTATGGAAGCTTATTCGTGAGACTTTACGGACAATGAAATCAGAGCGAGCTGCAGTAGCGTCTGCCGCAAGTGCTCTTTCACCTCCTATACCCCAGCACGAAAATGAGCCTTTAGCGCTGCCTGCCGTCGCTGCCGGAATCCCTTTGAGCACTGTCTTGCTGTCCCGGGGCCTTGGAAATTAACTAAAACTGCAAAGAGTGCCTTTCACAACCCACCGCAAGACAAAGGAAAGAATGAAAAGAGGAGTAAAGATGCTATCGGAGCTATCAGTAGTAACTCTGAAAAAGAACAGCCTAGCCAGCAGGACGCAGATTGCTGCCAGCCGAGGGAACCTGTTTGTTTTTGCTTTTCATCGCCTGAATCCTCCCTTAAAACTTCTGTTGCAACCACCCCGGGGGGAAAAACCCCCGGGGAGCCCAGGGAGGACGATCGGACAGGGGTGTTGTTGCAGGGGGTGATTGAGAGGCTGGGTGCTTTTGGGCCAAGAGAGGGGTCTGGTCCAGGTTGTACTTTGTCTATGGAGACAGGCGGCGGGGCGCAGGGTGGCTCCGCGACGGGGCCTGCTGCGTGTGTGCAGACCCCGAGGCCCGAGATGGCGGCACCCGGGCTGCAGCTGTGTGCTGCCGCCGCGCTGCTCCCACTGCTCCTCCTGTGCCTGCCGCTGCTGCGTGCCTGCGCCGACGAGCACAAGCGCACGTACCAAGATACAGAGGAAGATATGGGAACCTTGCAACCTGGTCTGCCCTCACCTGTCATGTTGCCTGAAAACTGGGAAATTCTAATTATTGATTTAAAGGACTGTTTCTTTACAATTGCACTGCATCCAGAGGATATGGAAAAGTTCGCCTTTTCTGTTCCCTCAATCAATAAGTCTGAGCCAGCAAAACGATATCATTGGGTTGTGTTGCCACAACGCATGAAAAACTCACCAACGATATGTCAACAGTTTGTTGCTTGGGCCTTGAAACCTTTTCGGCAAAAGTTTCCACAGTTGATTATTTATCATTATATGGATGATATATTAATTTGTGAAGAAACACTAGAAAAGCATAAGATTTTGACCATCTTAAAATTTGACTTAGAATCAAGAGGTCTGAGAATTGCCCCTGAAAAAATTCAGGATTCTGCACCATGGAAATATCTGGGTTGGGTTATTACCCACAGCGCAATTCAACCTCAGAAGATAAAAATTACCTCCACAGTTAGAACACTTAATGATGTGCAAAAACTGGTCGGGGATATTCAATGGGTCAGAAATATTTCTGGCATTATTAATGATGATTTGAAACCTTTGATACGATTGTTAGGAACCTCTACAAAAACTGATGAGTCCCGGTCTTTAGGCCCTGAACAACAAAAGGCGCTTGACATTATCAGTGAGAAAATTTGTCATACTCATGCTCAGCGAATTGTGTTATCACTTCCCATAATTCTAATGATTATCAATATTGACAATCAGCGCACATATCCTTTTGCGCTTATTATGCAGTGGGATAGTAGAGTTGCCTGTAGCCTTAGAATATTAGAATGGATATTTACTCCTGTCACACCAAAGAAAACCATAACCACAAATCCGGAAATTTTGTCTCAGTTAATTATGAAAGGACGCAGTCCAGCGTTGGAAATATCTGGAAAAAGTCCTCAAAAAATTGTTATTCCCGTTGTTCAAGAATATTTAGAGTGGTTGTTACGCACTTCTCTGTCCCTACAAAGTGCTTTAGCAGACTTTGAAGGTGAAATAAGCAATGTCTATTGTTGACGCAGAAGTCCCGGACACAGCACACAGACCAATATGATCAGGCTTGTGCCAAAGTTTATTGCGCAGATAGCTCAGTATATATAGACACTCTTCTTGTCTATCATTAACACACACAAGTCTAATTGGATACATGTATTTTTCACACGGCTAAATACCAAATAGGATTCACTCAGTAACAGCTTAATGATCGGTTAACTATGACAGCATATGCTTCAAGGTTACAGTTAACATTCCTTCTCTGCGTATCTCTCTCAGTAGTTTTCCATGCTAACTTTCTCAAGGCTTCTGCACGTACATGAACTTTAGTAACCCTCAGGCGAGGCCTCAATGCCTGCGGATCACTACCTTACAATTGTCAAGCAGTTGTCTGGATTGCTCACATGCCCGTTCATAGCCAAATAGCTCTCCACAAATCCCTCTTTTTGTTTTTGAGCAATCCAGACCCGATTCACAGCATGAAATAGCATACTTACAATACACTTCCATAAACAACAAAATATTTAAACAGTAATAATCAATACCATTGAAACTGTTAAACCTTGTTTGAATAGTACTCCTAGCCAACCACTAATACCCCAACCCTGTAACAGCTTTTGAAAACAATCCCATCCTGAGAGTACTTGTAACTTTTGCACTCGTGACAGCCTAAAGTGTGGTTTTTGTAAGCAAGTAAGATTTACAGTCCAATTCAGCAACCTTCTTATCTTAGCTCCTTCTTATCTTCCAGGCCTGCATTCTTGTTTCATTAACTGTCCGGGAGTTGCTTCTTTTCCACGGTCGGCTGCACAGAGGTAACCAGGAGTTACCCCTGCTACATGGCCAGCTGCACCTGCTTGGCTTTCATTCAGAGCAGGCATATGTCCATTCTCTAACAAGAAATCATCCACATCTCCCCCTTTTCTTTTCTTGAATGAGCCAAAGCTGTTTTACTGGGTTTTCAATCATACCATGAATACATTGCAAAATACAAGGTACAATCATAACTATGGTCAAGATTATCACTAAAATCATTCCAATACCTTTAATCAGCTGTCAGATGTCACAAATGCTGTACTGTAGAAAGAGAATCAAAACTAGACAAATTTAAAAATTTTTGTACAAATTAAGTTTTGCAAACTGTTTGAAGAAAATCCTTACATTCCCCCTTTTTTATTTTTTTTATTTTTTTTTTATTTTTTTATTTTTTTTATTTTTTTTATTTTTTTTACCTGCTTTAGACTACCCTACTTGAGCAGGGGATTTGGACTAGATCGTATCTCCAACATATGCCAACCACAGGCTGCTTGGCCTGCTTTTCTCTCCTGTATAATTCTCTGATAACAGGAGAGGCCATCCCTCACATAAAGGTCTGGCATGGCATGTGTCCCCACCACTCAACGCCTGCTGGGTTGCAGCCAGCAGCGGAGCTAAAGGTTCTTCTTGGTGGCAAACACAGAGGCCAACCCAGTCTTGCCCTTGACTGTGACAGGAGATATTTGGCCAATCTCAGTCATGGCACCTTGTTGTCAGTGCAGAGGTTCACCTGTTTCATCCAGTAACAAGTCACTACTATGGCAAAGCACATACAGATTTACATTAGCAGTATGTACACTACAGGGTGCAGCAGCATGTTGAAGATGCTAGTGGCAGTGACGGACCAGCCAAAGAAATTTTTCCACCAGTGATGTTCTCCCACCCTCTTAATTCGTTCCATTACCTGCTTTATAGCACTATCATTGTATTAGAATCTTTCTAGTTTTTGCCTTAGCATTTTCTAGCAGCTGCTGCAAATATGCATACTCTAACGTCTGTTTTACAAGTGACAAATACATACAATATGAGGTGTAGCTTCTTATTAACAACTGGCTAGTAAGTACAGGTGGTTTTATAGACAAAATCACAGCCTCTAACAAGAGCTACTTTACATGCACATATATTCAAGCTCCTGTAGCTAAGGCATTGGATTTTTCCGCTCGTTTGTCCAGCTCATGGCAAGGCTTGAGAAACTTTGCAGGCAGCCTCCATGGACCTGTAGGTAGAACACAAATATATCCCTTCCCCGATGTTATCAGTTCTTGAGAAGTACGTCAGGTTAAAAATGATTCCTTAAACCACAGGCATTCTGATGAAACAGGAATGTGAAGCAGGTGCAGAAGCAAACTGCACGGTGTTAACAGTCAAGGAGTTTGCTGTGTCATCACCCATTTTTTATTTTATTTTTTTTTTTTTTTCTCTTTTCTATCTCTGCCACCCTGGTGTTGTTTGGGTGGAGGTTGGTAAAGCTTGGATTCTCCCCTAGGTTACCTTAAACACACTAAGCAGGACTGCTCAGAAGCAGCTACAAACGCCTGCCTGCCCAGCAGCAGCTACAGCTGCCAGCCTGCTGAGCAGCAGCCATAAATTCCTGCCCGCAGCAGCACCTCTGCATTAACCCTTTCTTGCCCAAAATGTTAATCTGCTACCCATTAAAAACTTTTACATTAGCCCAACAACAAAAAATACACAGAACACTGTCTGCCCTCAACAGACACACACATACACACACATTCATGGGATCCCACAAACACACTCCACACAACTACAATATGTGAAACACAAAATGCAGACAATCATTACTCCCACTACATGGTCCCACGTACAAAACGTAGTTGCAATGACCCTGTGAAGACAATCAAGAAACCAGCCCCGAGCAGCATCATCACAGTGCAAGGTGGCAGGCTCAATCTCAGCAGGCGTCGCCGCAGAGGCTCTGCCTCCCTCACATTGCACGAGGCTTGGGCTTTTATACTGACCAAAATGCACACTCATTCCAATGCAGGTGGCCAACCTACATCGGGAGAAGTGGCCAACAGTATCTATACAGGTCTGCAAAGGTCGATAGAAACATGAACATACTTACATTTGCTAACTTTTAGTACATGAATATCCCAGAGGGACTATAAGCACACAATACATCTGCATCCCCTACTCATCTTACTTTTCCCTTTATAACTGCCCATTTATCATGGGGATCTGGGGGATCTAAATCAGGCTTCTTTTCCGGATCAACAGGTCTCGGGTCAAAAGGACTATCCAGGTCAGCATCAGAATTATCAGACGTCAGAACTTCAGGAACAGCAACAGCAGTCTGATGAAAATGCTCAGGCTCCTCATTAATGTGTTCTGAAGTTTCAGCATTATCAAGTGCCATTAAAACATTTCCTCCCGTGAGTTTCAGGTGATCTGAGAGTAGGCTTTTTCTTGGGATTAACAGAGTCCGGGGCAAAAGGATCGCCTTCATCCCCGTCCTCAGTCTTCGCAGCCATAGCAGCGATCGGCGGAGGTTCAGGGGGGTGTGTGGGGGGGGTGGTTTGGGCTCCACTATGTCATTCTTTGACTTAGCCATGTCGGAGAGCTGTAAATTTCTAAGTCCGCCATGAAGTGTCTGTACTTTCTCATCTAACAATCCCGTCCATTTGTCCCACCCTTGACGATCTTGAGGATCGGGCTCTGGGGGGAGGGAGGCCAGGGGCGGCGAAAGTGATAAAGGAAGATACAAACTCGTATCCCCTGGCCCATCCATGGGTTATTTTTTAAAGAGTCAGTAATTAGTCTCCACACAGTGGGGTATTAACTTGCCTCCTTGGATCCCTTACTTACCTCTTCCCACAGCGTTGCCCCTATTTTTTCCCAAGTTGCGATTTGAAAGGCAGCATCCACTGAGGGGATTAAATCCTTTCCCTTTGCCCAATAGTGCAAAGCCTTCAAGGCAGGCTCATCACAACTCGCTGCTCTCATAGAGAGAATGTGTTGGAGGAGCTTCACCACTTCTGACTTTTCCTTGGTCAGTGTGGACCCCCTCTCCTCCCCGGCCGCTCACCTGATCAGGGCGAGATTCCCAAACTTTTTGCACTAGCGACTTCCGAGTGCCGGGGCAGCGCCCGATATCGACCGGCTTCTGCCCCTTCCTTCCTGTCGATCTTGTCGGTTTTATCCAACGCCGATCTGAGGGTCCCTGTTCGGGCGCCACTTGTTGACGCAGAAGTCCCGGACACAGCACACAGACCAATATGATCAGGCTTGTGCCAAAGTTTATTGCGCAGATAGCTCAGTATATATAGGCATTCTACTTGTCTATCATTAACACACACAAGTCTAATTGGATACATGTATTGTTCACACGGCTAAATACCAAATAGGATTCACTCAGTAACAGCTTAATGATTGGTTAACTATGACAGCATATGCTTCAAGGTTACAGTTAACATTCCTTCTCCGCGTATCTTTCTCAGTAGTTTTCCATGCTAGCTTTCTCAAGGCTTCTGCACGTACATGAACTTTAGTAACCCTCAGGTGAGGCCTCAATGCCTGCAGGTCACTACCTTACAATTGTCAAGCAGTTGTCTGGATTGCTCACATGCCCGTTCACAGCCGAATAGCTCTCCACAGTCTATCCTTCATATAAACTGTTGCTAATGTTGAGTAATCAGAAGTTTGAAACATGTCCAAAGCATTCAGAAACACCTGTGTCAGGTACTACTGTTTTTACAGACGCTGGCAAGCGTTCTAAATTAGCTGCTTGTGTTTGGCAAAACAACCGGCAGTGGGAGAGACATTTGATTAATGGTACTATTGATGACTCCTTGCAGACGTTGGAGTTGCGAGCAGTTATTTGGGCCTTTGAAAAATGGAATGATACACCACTTAACATTGTCTCTGATTCATTGTATGTTGTTGGAGTTGTACACAGAATTGAAGGATCACTTCTAAAAGAAGTCAAAAACAACTGGTTATATCAATTGTTACTAATGTTGTTGCGTTTATTGCAGAATCGTGAATTTCCTTATTTTATTACCCATCTTCACAGCCACCAATCAAGTTATGGATTAGCCATAGGTAATAATAGGGCTGATGTATTAGTTTCTCCTGCTTGGGCTGGACCGCCCATTAATAGTTTTGCACAAGCCTGCGAATCACATTCGTTTTTGCATCAATCTGCAAAAATGCTTGCACGGCAGTTTGCCATTCCTCTAAGTGATGCACAAGGCATTGTAAAATCTTATCCATCCTGTCAAAAAATTGGATTCGGTCTAGGAATTGGAGTTAATCCTAGAGGCTTACAACCACTGCAACTGTGGCAGATGGATGTTACCCGTTTTCCAGAATTCGGTCGACTTAAATATGTTCATGTTTGTATTAATACCTTTTCTATGGCACTGTGGGCAACTGCTCAGACAGGTGAAACAGTTAAACACATACAACGCCATCTTTATATGTCTTTTGCAGTGCTTGGAGTTCCACAAAGTATCAAAACAGATAATGGTCCTGCTTATACATCACGACGATTTCTACAGCTTTGCACAACATGGGGAATTAAACATATCACAGGCATTGCTCATTCCCCTACTGGACAAGCTATAGTGGAACGGGCACACCAAACCCTAAAATCTCTTCTTTTAAAACAAAAAGGGGGAGAGGTACTCCCACCTGCAGAGAGACTGGCCAAAGCATTGTATGTAGTGAATTTTTTGCGATTAGCAGGGGATAGGAATGAACCACCTATGGTCATTCATGGGCTAGTCATGCAGTCAGGAGTAACAGGTAATAAAACTGAGAAAATCCTAGTTCAGTACAAAGATTTAAATACAGGACAATGGAAAGGTCCTGCAGAGGTTAAATTAGCAGGCAGAGGATATATGTGTTTACTTACAGATAACAGGATTCGTTGGGTACCTGCCCGTTGGACTCGTCCATGGAAGACGCCACCCACTGTGGATGCTGTAATGGATCATGACGAGTCTGACTAAGTTTGTTGGGTTAATCTTGTTAAATTTTGTTAATGTTATAACAAGTTTTGTGCATGGAATAAATCCACGAGTAAATCTGTGGATCACTTGGGCAAATGAAACTGGCAATGATGCATTTTGCCTTGCCATGCAGCCAGCCACAGATCCCTTTAAAACTTGTTTATTGGGAATTCTGCTCTTTGATGTTTTAGCTTTTCTGACATGCCTTACTGCAAAATTGTGCAGCCATTGATTTTTGCTGCTAGCACAGGGTCATGGTTGTACTGACTTTGAAGGAATGTGTTGTATGAATCTAAATTTTTGGTTATTGTGATTGTCATGTTGATTATGTGTAAAATTATATTTAGTTGTGTTAAAAGGTCATTATCTGAAGCTATGCAACACGTTTGGATTGCTCAAAAACAAAAAGAGGGAATTGTTGCAGTCTTTCTTGTTGAGAGTGAACATGTGAGCAATCCAGCCTCTGACTTAGCCTCGCTCGAGTAGTGAGCTGAGGGCTTCATAGGCTACTGAAAGGGTTAACAAAGGATGCCTATGTGCCGACATGAAGAGGACCTTGCCTTGGGGAGGCACTGAGCAGGCTTACCACAAAGACACTGAGCACCTGCAATCAGGCACTGAGCACCTGCATTCAGGTTACCACAAAGTCACTGAGCACCCACATTCAGGTTGCCACAAAGGCACTGAGCAGGATGTCAGTGCCGGATCAGGTTACCACGGAGCAGGCCTTGCTTGCAAGGCAGGAGCCTGTTGCTATGGACGTTTCATAAGTTAACCAATCAGATAATGACTGTTTCAGTACTTTGTAACTTTTCTATAAAAGGCGGTGCTTGAGTTTAATAAATTGTCAACGTTTGATCACATTGGTCGTTGCTGCGTTGTCCATGTTCTTCCGCCGCATATGTTGTTTAGAGATACTAACAAACAAGGAACGCCTCGTGAAATATAAGTTCTCTACCAGGATAGAGGTTGATGCAGTGGTCAGACAAATAAAAAATCTCAAGCAAATTGTTTATATTCTGAAAGTTTTAAAAACCAGTTAGTATGGTTTGGATTTGCTTGCATATTTTCTGCACCAAAATTCAATATACTAGAAAACATTCCATAAAAATAGAGCATGAAAAGGTGACATGAGAGGGTGAAAATATAGAAAGCAATAGGAATAAATAATTAGTAAAATACTAATTCTAAAAGAAACAATAGACAAAAATGTGTTATGGTGTAGTGACTGTATTTAATAACAGTTATTGCTGAAGCAGAGCTTTATGAGCATTAAAGACTTTTTTGCATTGCAACCCACCATACCTGTGAGAGAACTGTGGATGCAGGAGTCGGGAGGGCACACAGTTGGTACAGCTGACCCCAATTCATGGAATCATAGAATAGTTAGGGCTGGAAAGGACCTTAGTATCATCTAGTTCCAACCCCCTTGCCATGGGTAGGGACACCTCACACTAAAACATGTCACGCAAGACTATGTCCAACCTGTCCTTGAACACAGCCAGCAATGGAGCATTCACAAATTCCCTGGGCAACCCATTCCAGGGCCTCATCACTCTTATAGCAAAGAACTTCCTCTTTATATCCAATCTAAACTTCACCTGTTTAAGTTTGAACTCATTACCCTTTGTCCTATAACTACAGTCCCTAGTGAGGAGTCTCTCCTCATCATCCTTACAGGCCCCCTTCATATACTGGAATGAGTATATGAAACTATGAGGTCCCCATGCAACCTTCTCTTCTCCAGGCTGAACAGCTCCAACTTTCTCATCCTATCTTCATACAGGAGGTGCTCCAGTCCCCTGGTCATTCTTGTGGCCCTCCTCTGGACTTGTTCCAACAGTTCCATGTCCTTTTTATGTTGAGGACACCAGAACTGTACACAAAACTCCAAGTGAGGTCTCGCGAGAGCAGAATAGAGAGGCAGAATCTCCTCCTTCGACTTGCTGGTCACGCTCCTTTTGATGCAGCCCAGGATATGGTTGGCTTTTTGGGCTGTGAGCGCACACTGAGGCCGGCTCATGTTCATTTATTCATCGACCAACACCCCCAAGTCCTTCTCTGCAGGGCTGCTCTGAATCACTTCTCTGCCCAACCTGTAGCTGTGCCTGGGATTGCTCTGACCCAGGTGTAAGACCTTGCACTTATCATGGTTAAACTTCATGAAGTTGGCATCAGCCCACCTCACAAGTGTGTCAAGGTCCCTCTGGATGGCATCCCTTCTCTCCAGAGTATCAACCGAACCACACAGCTTGGTGTCATCGCAAACTTGCTGAGGGCACGCTCAATCCCACTGTCCATGTCACCGGCAAGGATATTGAACAAGACCGGTCCCAACACTGATCCCTGAGGGTCACCACCTGTTACTGGTCTTCAGCTGGACCACAACTTTTTTCATGCAGCCACCCAGCCAGTTTGTTATCCACCAACTGGTCCATCTATCAAATTGATGTCTCTCCAATTTAGAGACAAGGATGCCTTGTGGGACAGTGCCGAATGCTTTGCACAAGTCCAGGTAGATGACGTCAGCTGCTCTGCCCCCTCCATCAGTTCCATAGCCCTATCACAGAAGGCCACCAAATCGATCAAAGAGTTATTACAACATGCCCAGCAATGAACCTCCTTAGGAAGGAAGGAGGTTGGCAGAGAACATGGCTTCATTAAGGGCAAATACTGACAAATTTGGTGATCTTCTACAAAGTGGTTACAGTGTTGTTGGATAAAGGAAGAACAATTTACATCGCATGTCTGGACCCGTACAAAATATGTAACACTGTCCCACAAAACATCCTTGTCTCTAAATTGGAGAGACATGGATATGAGGGATGGACAATTCAGTGGATAAGGAATTGGCTGGATGTTCACACTAAACATGTAATGCCATCAGCAGCTCAAAGTTTAAGTGAAGAGCAATGATAAGTGCTGTTCCTAAGGAGTTGGTATTCAGACTGGTTACGCTTAACACCTTTGTCAGTGATATGATCAGAAGGATTCAGTGCACCCTCAGCAGGTTTGCTGATGACACCAAACTGCATGGTGAACACACTGGAGGGAAGGAATGCCATCCGGAGTGATAGGCTTCAAAGCTGGGCCCATGCCAACCTCATAAAGTTTAACAAGACCAAGTACAAGGTCCTGCATTTGGATTGGGGTAATCCCAAGCAAAAACACAGGCTGGATGGAAACTGGATTGAGAGAAGACCTGAGGAGAGAGACTTGGGGATGTTGGTTGATGAGAGCCAGCAGTGTGTACTGGCAACCCAGAAAGCCAACCGCATACTGGGCTGCATCAAAAAGAGCACAGCCAGCAGTTTGAGGAAAGTGATCCTGCCCCTCTACTCTGCTCTTGTGAGACCCCACCTGGAGAACTGCATTCAGCTCTGGGGCCCCCAGAACAAGAAGGAAGTTGACCTATTCAAGTGAATCCAGAGTAGGGCCATAGGGATGCTCCAAGGGCTGGAGCACAGCCCAGCTGGAGACAGGCTGAAAGACTAGGGGTTGTTTAACCAGGAGAAGAGAAGGCTTCAGGGTGACCTTGTAACATCTTTCCAATACCTAAAGGGGGCTGATCCTCATGAGGATGGAGTTATTTTTCTTCCTAGTAGCTGGTGCAGGGCTGTGATTAGGATTTAGGCTGAGAACAACACTGATAACACACCAATGTTTTAGTCATTGCTAAGTGGTGCTTACCCCGATCACAAACTTTTAAGTCTCTCATGCCCTGCCAGTGAGGGGCACAAGAAACCAGGAGGGAGCAGAGACAGGACACCTGATCCAAACCTGCCAAAGGGATGTCCCATACCACAGCATGTCATGCCCAGTATATATACTGGGGGACTTACCTCAAAGGGACCAACTGCTGCTTGGAACGGGACTTTATATGCTCCCATTTTTTTTGAGGTAGAGTCAGGAGAAAGTTAGTGGAAATAAATCAGTTAGAAATGAGTGTCCAAATCCAAACCTCTATTGCAAAATTTAGCAAAGATTTTCAAATCCATTTTTAATTTACAGTGCTTTATAAAAATTCTTGATTTTGTAATATGTAATTTTTTGTAAATTGCTTTGCTCTTTTACAGAAAGGTCTGCCATAACTTCCGTCAAATGCCGGAAAAATGATCAAATGATGAAGATAAACTAAACCTATGTATTTAATACCTATCTATCTATTATATTGTTAAAAAGATCACAGAATAATGCAGAGTCCTGGGTTCAGCTGTAACATTCTCAAATGCTACTGGAAATAGCCAGTTCAGGGAGTGAAAGGTTTGGGAGTATGTCTCCTTCATAGGTTGGCCCTCCGAGGGAGGAAAAAAAGAGGTGTAATTGTTAAAAATTCTCATTACATGCCTCCCAAAGTATGGAGGTGATGGCCTCGTTAAGAATGCATGCCAGATAAGTTTTACAATCAATAATTCTGTTGTATGACAAGCCATTATCATAAAGTACGTTGAAACTAAAACCTCAGCCCAGGCCCCAAAGCCTATAAACACTAAAACAGCAAATACTGGCTGCTGGTAAGGTGTGACATAGACAAACTCTGAGACCAAGTACAACAACTCCAAGACTCCGTGATTCCCATTGGTAAGATGATCCGTTGATTGGAGAGCCAAGGAGTGATCAGCAGGACCCGCTCACACTTTGATAGCCTCATAGGGCCCGTGTGAAAATCTAACTGAGAGTGGAGACTAACAGTAGACTATCATGGCCTGAATGAAGTCACACCACCATTGAGTGCTGCTGTACTGGACATGCTATAACTTCATTATCAGCTGAAGTCAAGGGCAGTCAAATGGTATGCCATGATTGATATTGTCAATGTATTTTTCTCAATTCCTTTGGCAGAAGAGTGCGGGCCACAGTTTCCTTTTACTTGGAGGGGCGTCTAGTACACTTGGAACTGACTGCCCCAGGGGTGGAAACACAGCCCTACCATCTGCTATGGACTGATCCAGACTCCACTGGAACAGGGGCAAGCTCCAGAACACCTGCAATACATTGATGACATTATCGTGTGGGGTGATAAAGTGGAAGAAGTCTTTGAGAAAGGGAGGGAAACAATCCAAATCCTGGTGAAAGCTGGATTTGCCTAAAACAAAGTAAGGTCAAGGGGCCTGCACAGGAGATTCAATTTTTGGAATAAAGTGGCAAGATGGATGTCGCCAGATCCCCACAGATGTGACCAAAGAGATAACAGCAATTGTCCCCACCAACTAATAAGAAAGAAACACAAGCTTTCCTGGGTACTGTGGGGTTCTGGAGAATGCACATCCTGAATTATAGCTTGATTGTATGCCCTCTCTATCATGTGACCTGGAAGAAGAGTGGTTTTAAATGGGGCCCTGAGCAACAACAAGCCTGTGAGCAAATTCAAGGAGAGATAGCTCATGCAGTAGCCCTTGGACCAGTGCAGACTGGGTCATATGTAAAAAATGTACTTTACAGAGCAGCTGGGGAGAATGGTCTTCCTGGACCCTCTGGCAGAAAGCCTCAGGGTCGATCCCTCAGCTTTTGGAGTGGGGGATACAAAGGATCTAAGGCCAGCTATACCCCAACTGAAAAAGAGATACTGGCAGCCTATGAAGGGTTCAAGCTGCTTCGGAAGTGATTGCCACTGAAGCGCAGCTCCTCCTGGCACCCTAGTTGCCCACGGTGAGCTGGATGTTCAAAGGCAGGGTCTCCTCTACACATCATGCAACTGACGCTACATGGAGTAAGTGGGCTACACTAAATACACAACGAGCTCTAATATGAAATACCAGTCGTCCAGGAATTCTAGAAGTCACCATGGACTGGCCAGAGGGCAAAGACTTTGGAATGTCACCAGAGGAGGAGGTGATGTATGCTGAAGAGGCCCCACCATGAAATAAACTGTCAGAAAGTGAAAAGCAATATGCCTTGTTTACTGATGGGTCCTGCCATATTGTGGGAAAGCATTTGAGATCGAAGGCAGCTCTATGGAGTCCTTGACAACAAGCTGCAGGAACTGCTGAGGGAGAGGGTGAATCAAGTCAGTTTGCTGAGGTGAAAGCCATCCAGCTGGCCTTAGACATTGCTGAATGAGAAAAGTGGCCAGTACTTTATACTGACTCATGGATGGTGGCAAATGCCCTGTGGGAGTGGTTGCAGCAACGGAAGCAGAGCAACTGGCAACGCAGAAGTAAACCCATCTGGGCTACTGCACTGTGGCAAGATGTTGCTGCCTGGATGCAGAACCTGGTGGTGAAGGTACGCCATGTAGATACTCATGTACCCAAGAGTCGGGTCACTGAGGAACACCAGAACAACCAACAAGTGGATATAGCTGCTAAGATTGAAGTGGCTCAGATGGACTTAGATTGGCAACATAAGGGTGAATTATATTTGACCTGTTGGGTCTGCAGGACCTCAGGCCATCAGGGCAGAGATGCAACATATAGATGGGCTCCTGATTGTGAGGTGGACATAAAAATGGACACTATTGCCCAGTGTTTATTTATGACTGTGAAACATGAGCTGCAATTAGGCAAGCTAAACAGTTAAAGCCTCTTTGGTATCGAGGACGACGGCTGAAGTACAAATATGGGGAGGCCTGGCAGATTGATTATATCGCACTCCCACCAACCACCCAAGGTGGGCGCTATGTGCTTAACATGGTGGAAGCAACCACCGGATGGCTGGAAACATATGCTCTGCCCCATACCAGTACCCGGAACACTATGCTGGGCCTTGAGAAACAGATTTTGTGGTGACACGCCAACCTAGGGACAACTGAGTCTGACAATGGGACTCATTTCTGAAGCAGCCTTGTAGACACTTGCACCAAACAGCATGGCATTGAGTGGGTGTATCACATCCCCTACCATGCACCAGCCTCTGGGAAAATCGAATGGTACAATGGGCTGTTAAAAACCACACGGAGAGCAATGCGTGGTGGGACTTTCTAACACTGGGATACACACTTACCAAAGGCCACCTGGTTGGGCTACCCCAGAGGGTCTGCCAACAGGTCTGCCCCAGTCCAGTCAGAACTTCTACATACTGTAGAAGAGGACAAAGTTCCTGTGGTGCACATAAAATAATTGCTGGGTAAGACAGCCTGGGTTACTCCTGCTTCAGGTAAAGGCAAACTCACTCGTGGGGTTACTTTTGCTCAGTGACCCAGATATACTTGGTGGGTAATATGGAAAAATGGGGAAGTCTGATGTGTACTTCAAGGGGATTTAATTTTGGGTGAAAACAGCCAATGAATTCAATTACATGCTGTTGTCTGCTATATGGCACCTCTTTAGCCCGTCAGCTAGATGGCCATCTCAACCACTCTGGGCTTTGAAAAGAAGATATGTGCTGTCATGATTGTCAGCAGAGAATAATGTCATGGGAAAAGCTGGCAGCAGCAGCTGGAGTCTCCCAGAATTGTCCTCAGGTCTCCATCAACTGACCCTGCCTTCCCTCCAATCATCACCCCAAGACTGATATTTGATGAGACTGGAGGAGTTCGATGGTGTCATTAGTAGGCAACAATCCAACACTGAACACGATGTCTCCTGCCCTCAAGGGCTGTTATGGCAGACTGAAGCTGACATCATGGACTGAATGAACTCAGTGGACTTTATAGGGATGGTCCATGGACAAAGGAATACTATCTGTCTCTTTCCGTGTATGCGTGTGTATGTATATATCTGTACATCAAGAGAAAAACAGCAATGGTATATTGGAAAACGTGGGATCTGAGCATGAAGTGAATGGTATGGAATAAGGGGTGGATACTGTCCTGGATTCAGCTGTAATAGTTATTTTTCTCCTTCTTAGTAGCCGGTGCAGAGCTGCATTGTCAACTTTAGTCTGAGAACAATGTTGATAACACACCGATGTTTGAATTGTTGCTAAGAAATGCTTACCCTGATCAAGGACTTCATTCTCATGCTCTGCCGATGAGGAGGGGCACAAGAAGCCGGAAGGAACCAGAGACATGACATCTGATCCAAACTAGCCAAAGGGGTATTCCATACCACAGCATATCATGGCCAGTATATAAACCAGGGGGAGTCTCCCAGAAGACCCAGATGGTTGCTTGAGTCAGGCGGAGTATTGGTCAGCAGGTGGTGAGCAATTGTATAGTGCATCACATGTGTTTATTTTTTTTTTCTTTCCATTTTTAGTTTTATGTTCTCTCCCCTTGTCATTATTCTTATTACTGGTGGTAGTAGTAGTTTTAGTTTATACTTTAGTTATTGGACTGTTCTTATCTCAACCCATAGGGTTTACATTCTTTTGATTCTCTTCATCCTGCTGGGAGTGAGGAGGGGGAATAAGAGGGAAAGTGAGTGAGCAGCTGCTTGGTTCTGAATTACTGGCTGGGCTTAAATCACAACATTCAGCCATGAATTTAGAAATATTTTTAAATTAAGTTTTAGATAAATCACAAACAGATTAATCACCAGGAGAAATCACAATTCTGTTCTTCATGAATAGTATTTTCTGAAGTCTTCCAGAGCTACTCTGGCCTGGCATAGAGAAAATGTTTGGGACCTAGGGGTGTGCTCTGTGTGAGCAGTTCTCCACTGGCAGGGAAGCTGACAAAGGAGATGTCACTGGGAAGCAATCTGTCATGGTTTAAGCCCAGCTGGTAGCTCAAGACCACGCAGCTGCTAGCTCATTCCCCCTGTTCTTCCTCCCCTTGCTCCTGGAGGGATGACGAGGAGAATCAAAAGAATGTGACTCCCATGGGTTGAGATAGGAACAGTCCTGTAACTAAGGTATAACACAAGACCACTACTGCTACCAGCAATAATAATAATGATAAGGGAAATAACAAGGGAAGAGAATACAACGGCTCACCACCAGCTGACCAATACCCAGCCCAACCTGAGCAGCGATGTGGTCCTTCTGGCTAACTGCCCCAAGTTTATACACTGGGCATGATGTGCTGTGGTATAGAATATCCCTTTGGTCAGTTTGGGTGAGGTGTCCTGTCTCTGCTTCATCCCAGCTTCCCCTCCTCCCTGGCAGAGCATGAGACTCAGAAAGTCATTGGTCAGAGTAAACATTACTTAGCAACACCTAAAAACATTGGTGTTATCAGCGTTGTTCCCTGGCTGAAAGTCAAAAACACTGAACTGCACCAGCTACTAAGAAGGAAAGAAATAGCTGCTACTGCTGAACCCAGGACATAAGCTTAAAGCATATTACTGAAATTAGTAAGTTTTCCACTTACAAGGTTTATAAGAAAGGAGGAAGTTTTGAAATTTTTTATTATTTTTAATGATGCTGCTGCTAAAATTAACTGGAGTACTTTGATGAAACTTTAAAGTTTCCTAATTCTCACAGTCATACAATGATTTTTCCCACATCTTTTTCTTCTATTTCAATATCTTTTGAATTTTTACTTCTACTTTGAAGCTCTGTTAGTGTATTAAGAATTTGAATAGTTTTGTCTATTTGTGATAAATTATATTTAGTAAAACTTGTGTGCCATTTAAGTGCTCTTGGTTTGGGGTTATCTTTTTTGAGGAAAGCTCTGAGGTTTTCCTCTTCTGCTAAAATATTATCCCCATGGCGCACACTACATTTTTACCAGAGTATGTCTGCCTCATCAGTGTACTCATGAGTTCAGGTTCATGTTGTTTTAAAGTTTCCCAGTGATGTTGGTTCTTGTGTGTACAGTAACAACCTAATTTTGTGTATTTTTCCTGCAAGATATAATGATTATTTTCTTCTTTAACAAATCAGGTTTTGAATTTGCAGTAATTTTTTGTCCTCTCTGTTTTTTTCAACCAAATGTCATGCATATGTAGTACAATCAAATGTATGGGAAAATATTTCTATATAGGAGTTTAAATGCACTAGTACATACCTTTAATAATAAGATACATATCATTTCAAAATACACCTCCATGCTTCTTTAGTGATTAGTTTTTTTATTCCCTGTGACTGCAGTTTTCTTACAGCATTGTAGTATTTCAACATGGTGTAACTATTTCACTTCTAAATCCTCAGAATTATTTTAATTTTTGCTTCAATATTAAGAAGAATAAGCTGTTTCCTTAAAAAGAAAAATCAATCAGGTACCTTCTGTGCAAGTTAGAAGCAATAATAGAAAAGTAATTATAATTTCTGTAATGGGCTCAGTTAACAGTGTAAATGGTACCCATTAAGATCCATAAAGAGATTTTCCTTCTTTGATCTGATCCAGTTTATATAATTTTGTCACTTTTATTTACCATTAAAGCTTCCAACCTATATTTATACGTGAAGAAGATACTCCTGTCGGTTGTTAACAATTAGTGAAGCAAACATGAAGGGCTGAAATGTTTCTGGCAGGTACTAAGCAATAATCTAGTGCTTCAAGATCAGACATGACCAAAGTCAGTGGCACGATATGATTGTTATTGATCTACTAATACAAAAGCAACTCTGACCTTATATCTCTCTCTGAAAACCAAGAGACACTTTTTTCCAAAAATGGAATGAAGTTTAGACATTTCGTTCTGATGCGAGATTAAAGATACCCAAATGGCTTAGGTATACTGAAAACTTTGCTAAAAGAAACAAATTCTAGATGCCAGTGAAGTCAAAGTGGCCTGTGCTGCTTTAGTCTATTAGTGGAAAATGACCTGTGATGAAAGCAGAAGCTAGTTATTCTTTCTTTAGAAATGTTTAGGATATAATTGCAATAATTCCTAGACTGCCTACTGCATACTGCCTGAAGTTTATTACTACAGATGGCAGATGAACTTCACAAATTACTCATATTCGTCATTCCATTTCTTTGTGAAAAAAATTTCATTGTCATAGCTTCTTGTCGAGACTGAGATTTTTAGACAGTACTAAAGAAGAGCATTTGTAAATGAATGTGTTCAGTGGACATGGGGGAAAAGCCTAAAAAAGGCTCCTTTTTGAAAACATTTGCCTGTAAAGTGTCCCTTTGCTGATCTGAAAATCCCTTAAAAAGCCACACAGTATATCTTCACTCTGATTTTAAACATGGAACATCTTCAACAGCTTCAAAAATAGAAGGTAATTAAATGGAGCAAATGTATTTAGTGTATTTTTATTTTTCAAAGACAGCTGTGACTTTCAGCCCTGTGAGTAAGTGCCACTAGGTTAATTGTGGCACTGTCTCTGGTTCACCTAGTGATGTATGGAGGCAATCTGGATTCACTGGTGTCTCTGCTGCAAATACTGCACTATCTTATGAAAGTAAACGAAGAATTTATTCTCCTGATGCCAAAACCTGCCAAACTCAAGATCCAGGATGGAGCCTGGGGAACCATTTACAAGTTTTGAGGGCTCTCCTACATCAGTCCCAGCCCTGGTGATTCCTAGAGAAGTTAAGGACTAGCACTAATGCAGAGACAGCCTTATTTACATAAGGCCCTTAATCTTTTTCAATTTCAAATATGTGCATTTAATACTTTCTTCCTTTATCTGTCACGGCTACTTAATCCCTGTGTATTTTGACATGGTTGTGCAGTGCTTCACACAACAAGATTTGTAATTGGTTTCAGTGGGGATACAGAGACATAGAGCATTGGAGTGGCACGGAAATACACAAGCTATTGAGAAAATCTGCCTTCTCATAGCTACAGATGCTTGGTCGTGCTTTCTGGGCCCACTACCAAATTAACAATACCTAAACAAAAGCAGAGCCTACTAGCTTGGGCTGGGACCTGAATTAAGAAGGTCGTATTTCTACTTTAAACACTGGGCAGAAACCAGCTACCTCCCTCTTCAGTGGCCAAGAACTTCAGAAGATCCTGCACTGCATGAAGCAGACATAGCCTGAACATTTTTGAAACGGAAGTGCTAAAAGCATTACATGAACATGCAAACTTAGAAATAGACTTTTACTAGCAACTCCATGGTAACACTTTCTGCTGGATATTTTCTTTTCATTGTTAAAATTTATTTCTAGGTAGAAAATCAGCCATTTTGTCAAAATAATTGGATTGTTATTTTTTGTTTGTTTGTTTGTTTGTTTTTGTTTTTTTTTTTTGTCTTTTTTTTTTGTGTGTGTGTGTGCATTTTCTGGTGAGTTTTTTTTTTTTTCTTTGTTTTTTTGTTTGTTTGTTTTAAATATTAGTCTGTCTGTTTATATGAGAAGTATAACTTTTCTGTCATGACCCAGACAGAAAGGTAAGAATTGTATCAATGTAAGAAATGTAAGAAATCCTGTATCAACACTAGTGTAATATCTTGAAATGAACATTTCTTTCTATCTACCTGCTTTCTAGTGAGAGAAAGTTCTGTTCAGGAGTTAAAACCACTTTAAAATCAATGTATGTTTCAGTGTTCTAATGCTACTTATTGTGGGATCTTCTTTTACCATAAAATATCTTTGCCTTGTTATGCAAGATTTCATGGAAGCTTATTTTAAACTATTTAAACCTTTTGGCTAACATTAACATGCTTTGTTTGTTTGTTTGGTTTGGTTTTGGTTTGTTTGTTTTGCTTTGTTTTTTGTTTTGACAGGGACTTAGTCCATTTAAACCTCAAATGATGTCCCATATTATTTGGTTCTTTCCCTTACTTCCATGTAAAAAACATACAACGCGTTTTTTTTTTTAAATTAAATTTTGAAACAGAAAACTTATTATTTTGAATAGAACACGAACCAGTTATAATGAGTAGATAGATTTCATTTTGTCAAACATTTTCATTAAGCGACTGAATTTTTCTTTTTTTTCATAAAAGAGCAAGCTCTTTTCCCTATTTGTGTTTGCTATAGCAAAACTTTCATAAATATAAAATTGACTTTATTTATTTATTTATTTATTTCAGATGCAACATACTGGACAGGGGTTGGACATTTCTGATTAATGAGCTGATAGAAAAAACACTTTCTATGCTAAGAAATTGCATGGGCAAGTCTGATTAGATAAACAATTTTGCAAAATTTTACATTACTAAGTTTTCCTATATGAGAACAATATTCCTATTTCTAAATGAATTTCCAAAATGAATTATATAAAGCTTAAGATACTTCATGTTGTTTGTTTGTTTGTTTGTTTGTTTGTTTGTTTTAATGAATCCCCTTAACTGACCAAAGTAAAAGTTCCCAAACAGATCAATAAGTAGGATTACATCACACTAAGAACTTATTACATTATTCACATAAGTAAAAGCAAAAACTTTATCTTATTTTTAAGTATCCCAGTGGATTACCAGCAGAAAGGTTGGTGTAGCTGTATAGGTTCTCAGTGAATGAGCAGTACCAGTACCACAAGGCTGAAGTTGTTAGTAATTTAATCTGACCTCTTTCCCTCAAGAACATAATGTTGAGGGTAAAAAGACAGTAGTGGTGTGTAAATAGACCAAATCAATAACACTTGTGCTTACAGGCTGTTTAGTCATAAAAAATATGAACAACGGTTAAAAATGTATTAAATCCAGTTTCCAACAAATGGGTTCAATTTTCTAGGAAACCTTTCCTATTCATAATACAGTAAAAAAATGTGTTGACATTAGCTGGTCAACAAAAAAATGATGTGATAGGTAGCCAGCAGATTTTAAATTCAAAGAAGCAGTATATCTGTATTCCTGTTAGGTAAATGAAGAGCATAAGTCTAACCAAGGTTCTGGGTATATCCTTCTGCCTTGCAATTCACCTTTAATGTCAGTGACAATTTACTTTTTCAGCGCTTCTATCCTGGCAAAGTTTCTCTCATAGTCTGTGTAAAAATGCAAGAATCTGGTCTTCCTGGAAGGTTACATTTGATTACTTTGATGTCAGCAGGAGAATTTCTTTATGTAGTAATGGAGGCGGAAGTGAAAAGAAAAATTACAGAAGCAACTTGAGCCTCTTTCTCTTCAATATCCACAGAAGTCTTATTAATTGACATAGATCAAAATGCACGCTGCAAAGAATGTATTTTCTAACAAAGGTAAATTGCATGTAGTTATGTAAAAACTGTGGCATTTAGCAAGATATATTTCCATAGGTCAACAACTGTTTCAGATGTTACACAGAAAATACAGGAGACTACCTGAGGTTATTTTGCTTTCTTGTTTCATTTAAAAGATATTATGCATGTATGTATGCATAGAGTGTTGTATTGAGATATTTTTTTGCCTTTGCATGACTACTACTTACCAGATGGTTTTATGAGTTCCACCCCTCTAACCATTTTTGTTGCCCTTCTCTGGACCCTTTCAAACAGGTCCATGTCTTTCCTGTACTTCAGAGCTAGGCACAGCACTCCAGGTGAGGCCTCACCAGAGCAGTGTGGAGGGTCGGAATCACCTCCCTTGAACTGCTGGCCATGCTCCTTTGAATGCAGCCTAGGAAACAACTGGCCTTCTGGGCTGAAAGCACACACTGCCAGATCATGTCCAATCCTTCATCCACTAGCACCCCAAGTCTTTCTCCCCGGGGGTACTCTCAATCTATTCATCCCCAAGCCTATATTGATACTCTGACCCAAGTGCAAGACTTTGCACTTGGCCTTCTTGAATCTTATGAGGTTCACATAGGCCCACTTCTGGAGATTGTCCAAGTCCCTCTGGATGCACCCGTTCCCTGTCAACTGCAGCTTCAACTGCACCAGTCAGCTTGGTGTCATCTGCAGACTCACTCATGGTGCACTCAATCCCACTATGTCGTTGATGAAGATATTAAATAGTCCCAGTATGGACCCCTGAGAGACACCACTTGTCACAGTTGATCAAACTCTACACCATCTAGGGGGAAGTACATGAATGCAAGAAAATCTTGCATCTTGAAAGCAAGGTCAAATTTTTCCTGTGTTTTTTTCAGTCCATGATATGAACGTTAATATATAGAAAATATTTTGTAGCAAAAGTACATTAAAGCTACTCAAAAGGATACTAGAAAAAAATTAAGTGGATTGCAGCATCACTTTTGAGCTCCGGACCAAATAAAGCTTTGCCAGCTTCTCGATTGTTTTCAAGTTCTTCTTCCAAGATTTAAAAAAAGAAATCTAAAAAAAAGAAATCTAAAATAATATACCAGTTACAGTAACCAAACTTATGTTTTTGTCCACTGATCATCTTCTAAAGCTGTCACAAACTCCATTCATCTGGATGCATGCAACTGCACCAAAATACAGAATGAACCACTAGAGAAATGTTCATAGGTTTGTTCTTATCTACAAAGCCCCCAAAGCATTGATGTTAAAGGTTGAATGCTATCAGACTAAAATTATAGGGCAGAACTGGCAGCAAATGTAATGACAAACCTGGTACTGTGTTTCATTTTCAGAATCCTATGATCACTGATAATCACAATAATTCTTCGTTATAGCCCCTGCTGAATCAGCTGACAAATGTAACACATTATGAAAGTGCAGATCACTGTTACTTACTAAGCCTCATGGAAGATGAGAAAGGCAATAAGTCATTCATTTTTAATGCCTTCTTTGAGGAAAGAAGAAACACGCACACACACGCACACACAAAATAAAAGAGAAAAAGCCAAACATAAACCCCCAGAGAAACTGTGTTGCTCCTGAAGTATTGACCTCCTTCTCACTAATTAACTCTCCTAAACCCCCTCTTTTATTTCTCTCAGATATGTCAGTTGCTAGTCTTTTAATTATCAAATGGTATCTAAGCCTTTTTTATAGTATTTTTAAACTCTCAGAGAGCTGTGCCAAGATATATCATGCACCTTATCCTTAAGCTAAGATAAAGAGCTTTTATAACAGACCTGTTAGTGCTGCTAATTAGCCTACATTTTATGATTTTGACACTTTCTCTTCTGCCTAAACAGTTGTAAAAGATGCCATCAGATCTTATTCCTGCATTCTGGCATACTTAACATCTGCATGGCCATTGGTCCGAACTCAAGAAAAGCAGCTATACAATTCTTTGAACATTTTTGAAGCAGTGAGGGAGCAAGATGGTGAGTACATCTGCATGCAGGCTGCAGTACTCTGAGCTTAGTCATATGACTATCTCCATCAGAAAAACATACTGGACAAGTTGGTGAAATCTGAACTACCAAAAAATAAGGGGAAAAATCTGTGGAATCCAGTGAGGAAGTAATTTTCTTTACCTTTCATAATAATTACTCTGAGAAAAATCTTTAAATGTATATTTGCATAGTGGGAGTGGTGTGCTAAACAAGCTACCAGCATAACCCTAGCTTCTGTGTAATGCATGTCCATGCTTATAAATAAAAGCTAAAATAAACATTATTAAGGTATCTGTGTCATCATTTCATCAGAGTCAATACAACAGTGTTTCTGCCTAAGACAGTTTGAACTTTTCAAATCAGATTTTTTGTGATGGTGCACAAAACAGCAAGAAATAAGTTAAAACATGGCTGTGAACTTGTGCAGTTTGGAGTCACGTTGAGCTAAATAAGTTAAAGTTCTTATCTTAAACTTTGATTTCTGAAAGAGAAAAAAATAATATATACATAATGTGAAAATTGGTGTCAAGAACCAGAGGACAGAGTAGGAAGGACATTGGTTGCAACAAAAAAATCATTGTGGGTTTTCATTACTGTGTACGTTTTCATCACTGCACTGATTTTCATATATAAATGTATCTAGCTATCTGTTTCTTTCCAAACAAGCATAAGTTCTGAAAATATTTCAGAGAACATAGAGCAGAATTCAGAAAGCTTTGTAAACAGACAGAAAAGGAAAGAAGAAATCAGCACTTAATAAACCACGTTATCTTAATACTGTCTTATGGAATCATAGAATCATAGAACAGTTAGGATTGGAAAGGACTTAAGATCATCTAGTTCCACCCCCCCTGTCATGGGCAGGGACAACTCATAGTAAAACATGTCACCCAAATCTCTGTCCAACCTGGCCTTGAGCACCACCAGGGATGGAGCATTCACAACTTCCCTGGGCAACCCATTCCAGTGACTCACCACCCTTACAGTAAAGAACTTCTTCATTATATCTAATCTAAACTTCCCCTGTTTAAGTTTTAAACCTATGCTATGAAGTCTCCAAGCAGCCTCCTCTTCGGCAGGCTGAACAGCCCCAACTTTCTCAGCCTGCCTTCATACGGGAGGTGCTCCAGTCCCCTGATCATCCTCGTGGCCCTCCTCTCCACTTGTTCCAGCAGTTCCATGTCCTTTTTATGTTGAGGACACCAGAACTGCACATAAAACTCCAAGTGAGGTCTCAGAAGAGCAGAGTAGAGAAGCAGAATCTCCTTCTTTGACCTGCTGGTCACACTCCTTTTGATGCAGCCCAGGATATGGTTGGCTTTTTGGGCTGCAAGTGCACACTGAGACTGGCTCATGTTCAGTTGCTCTTCGACCAACACCCCCAAGTCCTTCTCCACAGGGCTGCTCTGAATCTCTTCTCTGCCCAACCTGTAGCTGTGCCTGGCATTGCTCCGACCCAGGTGTAGGAACTTGCACTTGTCATGGTTAAACTTCATGAAGTTGTCATCAGCCCACCCCACAAGCGTGTCAAGGTCCCTCTGGATGGCACTCCTTCCCTCCAATGTATCAACTGAACCACACAGCTTGGCGTCATCGACGAACTCGCTGGGGGCATGCTCAATCCCTCTGTCCATGCTGCTAAGATGCTGGACAAGACTGGTCCCAACACTGATCCCTGAGGGACACCACTCGTTACTGGTCTCCAGCTGCACGCTGTGCAACAGACCACAACTCTTTGTGTGTGGCCATCCAGCCAGTTCTTCACCCACCAACTGGTCCATCTATCAAATTGATGTCTCTCCAATTTAGAGACAAGGATGTCATGCGGGAGAGTGTCAAATGCTTTGCACAAGTCCAGGTAGATGACATCAACTGCTCTATCCCTGTCCATCAGTTCCATAGCCCCATCATAGGAGGTCACCAAATTGGTCAGGCAGGGTTTCTCATTAGTGAAGCCATGCTGGCTGTCACCAAAAACTTCATTGTTTTTCATGTGCCTTAGCATGTCTTCCAAGAGAATCTGCTCCAGGATTTTGACAGGCAGAGGTGAGACTGACTGGTCTGTAGTTCATTGGGTCATCCATTTTCTCCTTCTTGAAAATGGGGGTTATATTTCCCTTTTTTCAGTCAGTGGGTGCTTCACCTGACTGCCATGATTTTTCAAATATGATGGACAGTGTTTTAACAACTGCATTTGCCAGCTCCTCCAGAACCCATGGATGGATTTCATCAGGTCTTCTCCAACTCCATCTTTACACACAGTTGCTGAACACTAGAGCTGCACTCAAACTGCCATACCCAGAATTATATGAAAAGGAGGGTCATCTTACTATGCATAATAATTTTTAAAAACTTTAAACATGTCCTTAAAGTTCTCTGTAGCTTCTGAAGCTCTTTGGAGATAAATAAACCAGGAAGAGAAATCAGGTTAATTTACAATTAATGGTTGAAATTTTAGAGGAAAAGAGGAAGAGTTAGTAAGATAGTTATACTTTTCCTAAACCTCTAGCAAAAGCACAGCATTTGGTGGCTGATACTTCTATATTCCACTCTCTATCTCAAATTTATTGTTGTTTTCTAGAATCAGATATCACACATGGTTAGTCAGATAATATAACTTCCCTGAAGAGGCATCCTTTAAAAATCTCAAGATACTGAAGTTGTTTGCGCTAGAATGTACCATCTCACTAGATTTGTATGTTTGAGTGTATTCAACACATACAACAGCTGGTTTTTGTGGCTTGAAAATAAGTCTTGAAGCAAAAACTACTTCTGCAATGATTTTCAGAAATCTGCACTTCTTAGAAGTTTCTCTTTATCCATTACTTCACTTGTGAAAGACTGATTTAATATTGAACACTTGCTGGTATATTGACAATATTGACATAGAAGATAAGGACATGGAAGGGCATACAAGATGTGTACTCAGTTTCTGAAGACTGACTAGTTTCACTTGTATCAGAAGAACCAAAAAATAAGCTTTAGAAACTGCAACTGTGCTTGAAAACAGGTCTTTTCAGTGATTTGAAAGTCCCAGAAAGAACTGAAGGTCATTATTGGACGACTGTGGCTTGTTTTTCTTGACCAAGTATATACTAAGTATTCTGATAATCTCTCAGGTGACAGTACCAAACTGCACTAACCAAAATGATAATATCTGCTGATACGCAGGGTAATACATACCAGTTTCAGTCACAGGATAAGAGTGAATGTGACTTAAACATCTACGATGACAGTCCAGACCTATGAGTGATAAAATATGCTTTTTGTGATAATTCTGATCCCAAGAAGGTTACAACTTAATCTTCCGTTAAACAAGGATTAACGTATAAATGAAAAAAATATCCAGTCCTCTTTTTCAGCCACCTTCAGTTATTATAAAAAGCCATCACTTCTTCTGTTTTATATCCTATGTTATTTCGTTTAATTCCATTTTCACTGATAGTTCTTTTTTCACTTTTCTTGTTGCCTATACTCCTCACATTTGTATATAGATGGCTCAGACATTTATCTGTCTTCAATGAACTGTATCTAATCAGATATCAGTAAGGAGAACACACTGTCTTTCCAGCTCCATCTCCTCAATGCAGGACTTCGTACATTATTGTCATACTAAAACTGACTACTTCTTTCCCAGAATAAAAAAATCTATATTTTTTTGACACCCTTGACACAATAGTGTACATTACCTCTCTCAAAACAACTTTTTGAGTTCTAGTACACCATTTTTGTGACAAGAAGTATTGGAATGCTACGTGATATGAAAGATATGGACAAAACATAGATGCATACAATGACATGCTGATATTATACATTTTACTGCCTGAATCCTGAATAATACTCTTTAAATTATTCTGAAGATCACCTTAACACTGAGTAATTTCTCTATTCTGAGGTATTCAATCTTTATACATTCAAATGGAAGTGTAGTGATGTTATCTGTGTTGTTACAATGACCAAAAAAAAAAAAAAAAGAGAAAAATCATATTTATCAGAGATATTTTCTGCTTTCTACTCATGTTTTGTACAGTAGCCACAAGCAAACAGCATATGCATTTGTTATGTAGACCCAGCTCTCTCTTCACATAGATCTGCTTGTGGCACACATGACTTTTAAGGGGTTTTCCACTTTTATGGTTTTTTTTTTTTTTTTTTTTTTTTTCCATTGGCATGACTTCTATCTTCCATTTCATTTCTACATTAGACATTAGATTTTGGCCACACTTATGATTTCCTCCTCTTTGCTGGAACTAGATTATGTATTGTTCTCTCATTAGCCATATAATGATTTATAGTATACTTGATTCAATTCTCTACCCTTAAAAGTTATGTTTCCCATTTTGTCGCTAAACTCTTTCCATTGGTCAGGATACTGTATTGCTGCTTCCCTGTACATATCAGTTTCAATGAACTTAATTCAATCTTCTCTTAGGTCCTAAGGACCCTGCATTCAGTTAAAGAAACTATTTTCTTTCACTAGCTCTTTAAATCTCCATCCCTAGTGTCTCCTTCATAACTTGCCAGAGATACACAGTCAAGGCTATTATTTTGGTCACATCATCAGTGTCCAGAGATATTTACTGCCCATTTTCCTTTCAACCCCACATTGTTTCCTCAAAAAAAAAAAAAAAAAAAAAATTCATTGGCTTTTACCATAGCTTTAAGGAAGAAAGGACAAAAGTGCACAGATGTTACACTTAAAGTGTCATCTCTGTTACTCATGATTTGTCAGCCTTCTCTGATACCTTGAGATCAACTGATGTACTTTTTGCTTAAATGAAATCTGGCACCAAACACTTTCACTTGGTGGGTCTCCTTTCTCTCTGCATGACATGGTCCCCAGGCAGAAGCTGGTAACTAGCAAACAGAGGTAAAAAAGTAAAAAAAAATACCCATCAAGAAAAAAGGATTAATCAGCAAAAAACCTGTTTGCTGACAGATTTGTTCTTATCTATGTTTTCTGTCTCCTCTGAAGCATAATTTACCAATTAAACTGCAAAGTTGTGAAATACAAGATGCTGCAATGATGTTACACTTTATTTTCTACTACCATTCTTCTAAACTAAAAACCAACTGACCCTTCCAATATTACTTCCGGTCTACATAATTCAGAATTCTCACAAAAATATTCTCCAGTAGACACAGTAGGCCCCTGAGCTAGATATTCTTAAAGTTTTAGGAACACATGCATAGTCAAGCTGAGAAATGTTAGCCACTCTACTGACCTCAGAAGTACAGGAAAATAAAATTAAAAGAAGGACAAATTGAGTCTGTGCATGCCAGTAGACTAGTTTTCTTAAAATTAGCTATTATGTGGTTTGAGATATTTTCTATCATTGTGTAGATAATAGATATCTTTTTCCGGGAAAAAGACTACCTTACTTCAAGGCTTACCATTTTTGCAGGGTGATTTTGACCAGAAATTAACATTTGGTCTTCTCAGAAGGCCAGACACTTGAAGCAAGTAATTTTCGATTAGACAGGTAACACCCTGAGGTCTTGACATCCTTTCTGTTACTATTTTTCATGTGCTTTGCAGCATTAAGTGTCAGAGTTTGGAGCGCTGATCTACTGTGAGTGAAGAGATGCAGTAATAATTTATGACAATATATGAAAAGAAATGAAGAGAAGAATCAAAGAGAGGAGAAGAGGGGAGAGGAGAAGAGACAAAAAAGGGGAAGAGAAAGGAAAAAGGGGAAGAGGAAGATGAAAGGGAAGGCAAAGGGGGAAAGGGGAAGGGAAGACTGTATCATTTTTCATTATTGAAGTTTTAGCAATTCCAGGAAAGATGTTTTAGAAATATTAACCAAATTAAAGTCCAGGATAACATTTATCAGCAATAGTAAAAACTTCTACATGGTGAGAAAAAAAATCGTACTTAGAGACAAAGGCATAAGTGCTACAATTGTTCTTAATTGTACACTAATAATTTACTAAAATAAATATTACTGACCAAGTTCTTCCAAACTGACAGATGTTCCTCACTTTTGTTTATGGACCCAAATATGATCAGAATAGAGAGACATAAAAAATACCTAAGTGCCATTTTACTTCATAACGTAAAATGTCATGGAGTCAAACTGTCCTCTCAGTTTTCATTGGTAAACATAAACTACTGTTAAGGGAATATGCTGGTTAAATTTGTGAGTAACAATTTGTCATGGGTTCAGCAGTAGCAGTCATTTTTATCCTTCCTATTAACTGGTGCAGTGCTGTGTTTTTGACTTTTGGCCTGGGAACAGCACTGATAACACCAGTGTTTTTAGTTACTGCTTAGAATGTTTGGTTTGACCAAGGACTTTTTGAATCTTATTCTCTGCCAGGGAGGAGGGGAAGCCGGGAGGAAGCAGAGACAGGACACCTCACCCAAACTGACCAAAGGGGTATTCCATACCACAGGACGTCATGTCCAGGATATAAGAACTGGGGGCAGGAACCCGGAAGAGGTAGTTCATGGCTTGGTCGTTGGGTGGTGAGCAGTTGTATTCTCTTCCCTTGTATTTCGCTTGTCATTGTTATTATTGGTGGTAGCAGTAGTGGTTTGTGTTATACCTTAGTTACTGGACTGTTCTTATCTCAACCTGTGGGAGTTACATTCTTTCAATTCTCCTCCCAATCCCTCCTGGCACGGGGGGTAAGAAAGAGGGGGGAGTGAGTGAGCGAACTGCGTGACAGCCTGAAACTATGGCACAACGTCTTTGGGAAGCATTACTACAAGAATGAGCTTTAGGGCGCTTGAGATAATTTATCATATAAATATTCTTTGCTTGCAAGAGTGTTTTTTGGATGTAAAAATAAATAACTGACTGAGTTCAAGCGCTTAAGTCATTCACTTGCAATTACAATCAAATAGACATTTGAACATACATAGTTTTGGGAGCAAAACTGCAGCATTTCTGAACTGGCACAGTGAAAAAATGCTTCAATATACAAAACCAGATTAGATATAAAATGAAAAAAATATCCAAGTGGGACTTTTTATTATTTGAATTATAATTGATATTCACTGAATTCTTCTCCTACTATAACTAAAACAGTAAAAAACCCTTAGAAGTATTTGGAATTTGCATAATCAAAATGAATGCATATACACAACACAGCATCTATAAAATTAATGTGTCTGAATCATGTACATGTACAAGAATAACACACATTAAACTTTCAGTGTTCAGTGTTTTGTTTTACAATTCGAGACTATGGGGTGTAGCTTTATCAGGAATACTATGTGACTTTGAAACCATAGTTACTTTAGTGTTTTTAGATCATAAGAAGAAAAAAAAAGAAAAATCCCAGCTTTTTTTTTTCTGTTTCTATTTAGCAATGGAAAAACATTGGTTTATTTTATTCTTGCTTTATTTTTGAGATATTATTTATAATCAAAATTACTTTTCATTTCACAGCATAGGATTTCTCTTTTGTTTCAGTGAATTTTAGAGAATTACCACTAAAACCCCATGATAAGCTACCTTGTCTTTTTTTGGTGCTGAGTTCTGTCCTAAATACAGATGTGCAGCCAACTAAATCTAAACTGTAAGATTAACATGTATTCACAAGAAGTAGAACAAACCAGTTATTTTCACACAGCTTATAGTAAATTTGTTTAAAAGCTAAGATACTAAATACATAAATAAATAGTTAAAATACCATCCCTGAAAACATGAAAAGCATAAATTTATGAGCAATATAGGTTTCATTTTATGCTCAATTTGTGTATAACTAGCAAAACTAGTCAAGGCATTTATCTTTTTCTAATCTACTTACGTCTGTATGCACCTAACTCACTAAAATTTCCATGTACCTCATGAACAGTGTCATTTGCTAGCACATGGATGTGTTATGATAAGTTTAAACAGAGAGATGTTTTAATCATGACAGAGAATGAAGTATAAATAAGTATTTGCCAGTTTTAATTTTGGATTATTTTATTTGATCACAAATATTGGTTTTGTTTAATATAATGTTTTGTAATCCAAACCAAATTCTTTCAGTTAAACAGTTTTATCTTTTGCTGAAAGATTTAACTTGTTTCACCTTTGTCAAACAAAATTTGTGCATTGCTCTTATATTTATCTAACACTGGAAAACCATTAATCAATGACAACATTCTACTGCATTGACATTATCTCTTAAATAGATATCAAAGCACAAAAATATTCTTTTTAATTTTGTGATAGTTTTCTGTCTTGAATCCAGGGTTCTGCTTATGAAGTTTGTAACTTACAAACTGTACCAATCACTTCCTTGTGGCATGATTTCACTGTGAAGTGTTGGTTATACCTTTTGTTTAGATATATCTTAGTGATGGGACAAGATGCTTGCTATAAAAGAATACTTTGATCAATGCTGTAATCACTGACAAATTGAAAAAAATAAGAAAGTCCTCAGAAGCAAGTGATAAAGAGAAAAGAAAAGAGAAATACTGAAAGGGAGCATGATGGTGTAAAGGAAGAGAAAAAAGGCAGAGGTTTCAGCCTGTTCACAGTTAAAGTCCTAATATATGGTTTTGATTTGAGAAGAAAGGCAAAATCTGTATCAGTTTTAACCAGGTTATTAGGAGAAAACAGCTGCAGCTATAAATTGCTGTTCAGCTTGAAAAATCAGGTACTGAATTTCCTATGAAATTTATTGCTTGTCAGACAGATATGCAGAGGCCTTTACCCATTTTTCTGCCACTTGGAATAAAATATCAAAGTATGCTCATGTCATGAACCAGTTAAAATAATTTAAAAATGCAATGTTTCATGCACCACTCTACAGAAAATCTAACCAAGAAAGCTTTGATAGGAGCTTAACAACATTTGCACACCTGGCATAGCCACAGCCCATGTTAGCATTTCAGCTTTTTTGGAAGTCTGAGCAAATTAACCAGTATCACAATGAATTCATATGCTTGCAAAACACAGCTCTAAAACTGGTTATGCTAATGGTTGCACCCTTCACATTTCTGCTTTCTGCTTTTTTAGTTGGAAGCAATGGATGTAGGAAGACATGCTGACTTTGAATCTCACGTTGACCCTGTCGTGGTTTAAGTCTCTATAAAATCATGCAGCCGCTCTCTCACTCACTCCCCACTCTTTCTTCCCTCCGCTCCTGCAGGGATGGGAAGAAGAATCAAAAGAACGCAACTCCCGCAGGTTGAGATAAGAACAGTTTAGTAACTGAGGTATAACACAAACCACTGCTGCTACCACCAATAATAATAATGACAAGGCAAATGCAAGGAAAGAATACAATAGCTCACCATCAATCCCAATATCAAGCCCGACCATGCAGTGCACCCCCTCCAGTGAACCCCCCACCGAGCACCCCCACCACCCTTCCGGGTCTCTGCCCTCCTTTTTTACATCCTGGACATGACGTGCTGTGGTATGGAATAACCTCTTTGGTTAGTCTGGGGCAGGTGTCCTGTCTCTCCTTCCTCCCAGCTTCCCCTCTTCCCTTGCAGAGCATGAGACTCACAAAGTCCTTGGCCAGCCTAAACATTACCAAGCAGTAACTGAAAACATCGGTGTTACCAGTGCTGTTCCCAGGCCAAAAATCAAAAACACAGAGCTGCACCAGCTACCAAGGAGGAGAAAAAATGACTGCTACTGCTGAACCCAGGACAGACCCATGCTGCCTCATAGCCATAAAGTTCATAGCCATAATGTTCAGATGTGAAGAAGGGCATAAATATACAGATTTATCCCTGGTTTTCCTATGTTCCCTTCATTGTGAAGGTGGCGCTAATGAGTTCGCAAAGTTTTCTTTCTTGCCTCTCCCCCTTACTAATTCTTTCCCTCTCATTTAATAAAGAAATTACATCTTAAAGAAATTGCGTCTTTATGAAAAATGTTGAAAAACGTGTATTTGATTTTAGCAACTAAATTGTTCATATCACCAAAAGTGATGTGAACACTTGTCATGATACACCAAAGTGGTAGTGTGTACTTTATATAGCTGATTTGTAACCACAGAAGCTGTTAAGAACAGACATCATTAAATCTCTAATACAATGTCATGCAGTGATGGTGCTGTGAAATGTCAATAACAGGAAGATCTTTTCAAATTAAATCCTGTTCATACATTTTAGAATCTGCTGTACATGTTCGAGGGTCCTGACACGTACTCATTTTTTGGGGTTTGACATTTGAATTTGTTCATTCTCATGATATTAAAAATAGCATAATATCCACAAAAGAACAAAGACAGGAGATAAAAGTACAGTGAGATACTTTAATTAATGTTAGGCTAACCTTGGGAAAAGAAAGTCAGTTTTCTCTGTGTGCCACAAAAATGAGACTGAGTTTAGTCTCCAGATCCAGACAAGCAATTATGATTTGTTTCTAAGGAACACGGAAATCTAAAAAAAAAATGGACTTTCTTCTATCAGCAGCTGTGAAACATGAACTGATACTGAATTTCATTGGCACTCATAGTAATAAAAGTCCTGATACTAATTCCATACAAATCACTAGTGGGATTGATTCAGGCACTAGCTGTCAGCTTGTATCATTGTAAAAGTTATGTCATTTGCCCCTTCCCTACCAAAAGAAGACTTCCGAGTCAGGAGACATAAAAAAGAAGTAGGGGACCATAGGAGCCTACTAGTACTTTATTTTTGCTTGTGCATAGAAAGAGATTCCTTTCAATATCAGCAAACTGTACTTGGCTTGCTTTCCTTTCCTTTTTTAAATACTCCTTTCTTTGTTTGAGAATGACAAAGCAAAAAAAATGTGCTAGCAATTTTTTCTTTTTTGCTAGTTTAAGCTTTAAGAGAGTTGGAATTGGCATGCATTTAACCAGCTTACTTTTCTGCTTTTATACATAATTTCAGTATGACAATCTTATTTCCATTTGTTGCATGCAAAGCACCTTCAACTGGATTGGACTATAGAGTCTTTATAAGAGAGTTAGTATTGAGCCAATTTATTGTAATTGGAACATGATCTCTTCTAGAAAACTCAAGATGTACATCAGATCTACACCACTGTCTATGTAAAATCACTTTCATAACACACTGTGTATTGATCTTGGACATATTATAGAATCACAGAATCACAGAATAGTTAGGGTTGGAAAGGACCTCAAGATCATCTACTTCTAACCCCCCTGCCATGGGCAGAGACACCTCACACCAAAGCATGCCACCCAAGGATCTGTCCAACCTGGCCTTGAACACCGCCAGCGATACAGCATTCACAACTTCCCTGGGCAACCCACTCCAGCGCCTCGCCACCCTCAAAGTAAAGAATTTCTTCCTCATATCCAATCCAAACTTCCCCTGTTTAAGTTTGAACCCATTACCCCTTGTCCTATCACTACAGCCCCTCATGAAGAGCCCCTCCTCAGCATCCCCATAGGCCCCCTTCAGATATTGGAAGGCTGCTAGGAGGTCTCCACGCAGCCTTCTCTTCTCCAGCCTGAACAGCACCAACTTTCTCAGCCTATCTTCATACGGGAGGTGCTCCAGTCCCCTGATCATCCTCATGGCCCTCCTCTCCACTTGTTCCAGCAGTTCTGTGTCCTTTTTATGTTGAGTACACCAGAACTGCACACAACACTCCAAGTGAGGTCTCACGAGAGAAGAGTAGAGGGGCAGGAGCACCTCCTTCGGCCTGCTGGTCACACTCCTTTTGATGCAGCCCAGAATACGGTTGGCTTTTTGGGCTGCAAGCGCACACTGCCGGCTCATGTTCATTTTTTCATTGACCAACACCCCCAAGTCCTTCTCCACAGGGCTGCTCTGAATCTCTTCTCTGCCCAATCTGTAGCTGTGCCTGGCATTGCTCCGACCCACGTGTAGGACCTTGCACTTGGCATGGTTCAACTTCATCAGGTTGGCATCAGCCCACCCCACAAGCGTATCAAGGTCCCTCTGGATGGCATTCCTTCCCTCCAACATATCATCCGAATCACACAGCTTGGTGCCATCGGCAAACTTGCTGAGGGCGCACTCAATTCCACTGTCCATGTCACCCACAAAGATGTTGAGCAAGATTGGTCCCAACATTGATCCCTGGGGGACACCCCTCATTACTGGTCTCCAGCTGGGCACTGAGCCACTGAGCACTACTCTTCGTGTGCAGCCATCCAGCCAGTTCTTTATCCACTGAGTGGTCCACCTATCAAATTGACGTCTCTCCAATTTAGAGAGAAGGATGTCATGTGGGATATTGTCAAAGTCTTTGCACAAGTCCAGGTAGATGTCATCAACTGCTCTACCCCTGTCCATCAGCTATGTAGCCCCATCATAGGAGGCCACCAAATTGGTCAGGCAGGACTTCCCCTTGATGAAGCCATGCTGGCTGTCACTAAGCACCTTGCTGTTTTACATGTGCCTTAGCATGCCTTCCAGGAGAATCTGTTCCAAGATTTTGCCAGGCACAGAGGTGAGGCTGACTGGTCTGTAATTCCCCGGGTCATCCGTTTTCCCCTTCTTGAAAATGGAGGTTATATTACCCTTTTTCCAGTCAGTGTGTGCTTCACCTGACTGCCATGATTTTTCAAATATGATGGACAGTGTCTTAGTAACTTCATTTGCCATCTCCTTCAGGACCCGTGGATGGATTTCATCAGGTTCCATGGACTTGTGTACGCTCAGGCTCCTCAGATGCTCTCAAAACAGATCCTCTCCTACAGTGGGTCCAGGGTCTTCATTCTCACAGTCTCTGTGTCTGCCTTCCCGGACTTGGCTTATGTGGTCAGAGCATTTTCCGGTGAAGACTGAGGCAAAGAAGTCATTAAGAGCCTCAGTCTTCTCTAAATCCAAGGTAGCCAGTTCTCCCTATAGCTTCCAGAGGGGGCTCACATTGTATTCTTTCTATTGATGCTGTGCCAATTTTCTTTATTTGTATTTTACCTTGCAATGGCATCAGGCCACTGTCGTTTTGCACGGTGAAAAACAGAGATGCAATCGTAAGTAGCAGGACGAAAGTAGGACAGGAATGCCTTGGTGGATTCAGTGGTCATAAACGGCTCACTAACATGTCCATTGCTTAACAGTAGCTGGTGCTTTAATCTTAGTGCTCTTAAGGTATGTTCAGTTCTATGCTGCTAGGGTAATAAATAATTGCTGTTCAAGTGACATTTTGAGCTCATGTATCAAGGCACTTTCCAAAATCTGTTATTTATATCCAGTCATATCCATAGTTTCTATTGCTGCATACGGGTTCTTACAATTACAGCTGCAGAATAGCCATTTGAAGCGGAAGAGCTATTCACTATTCTGTAATTTTTTTTATTATTTCTTTGGAACTTTCAACAAATTCTTTCTCAACTTCTCTGTAAATGATTTGTAAGGCATTGAATAGAATGGTAACAGCTAAGTTGCCTTTTAGTCTGTAATAAAACTGCTGTTAGTCACTAGCAACATTAATCTATGATATCCTAATATGCTACATATAACTACTGCTAATCTTCAAGGTTTTAAACCATTACGAACTGCTCAAACTGTGTAGTCATAAGTAGCTATTAATCTGCAAAGACTGCTGCTGGTGGGGAAATGGTTGTAATCTCAACTGGAACATTCCAGACAGGGGGATGGAAAAATTTCAGCAGACTACTCCGTTATTAAAGAAAAGAATCTTATTTTTGAGAAAAGATAAAGAATATGAAAGCTGAAATGAGATTTGACTGTGACTATGCTCTGGCAAGAATCTGAGTGAAGTTGGCTAGGTGAGGCAAGCAGAGTATAACCATGACTGTCAATTTCTTCTGCACAGAACCTGACACAAAATTTGTGGCTAAATTTGCTAGCATTTCCTAGAAATGGTTCTTTGAGATGAGGTCAGGTATTGCAAAGGAAAAGCTACTGGGAATGTTGTGCTGCTTTAGACAAGGAACTTGGAAAATGCTAAAGCTGGAAATATTCTACATAGGCTGTATAAAAGCATGAAGAAAAATAGGTACAGTAGATCTCAGTAAAGCAAGAAGACTGATATTCTGGCTTTCTGAAAAGGTGTCAAACTATGATGAACACAAAAGAGGAATAAGAAAAATAGATGAATTAATATTTACATTTACAGTCAACAAAATAGAAAACACATTTCACTTTTCTCATAAGATATAGAATATTTAATGACTTTAAAGGCTGGTTTACATGCCTTTTTCACAAGCACAACCCCCATATAACCACTAGAAATACTAGAGGAATGTTTTACCATCAATAAGATTTTTTTTATGACAAGTGTCGTGGTTTAAGCCTGGCTGTAACACCTGCAGTTTCGCTTACTCACTCCCCCTCTTTCTTCCCCCCAACTCCCAGGGGGTGGGGAGGAGAATCGAAAGAATGTAACTCCCACAGGTTGAGATAAGAACAGTCCAGTAACTAAGGTGTAACACAAAACCTCTACTGCTACCACCAATCATAATAACGACAAGAGAAACTACAAGGGAAAAGAATACAACTCCTCACCACCTGCCGACTGATAACCAGCCCGACCCAGCAGTGAACCCACTCATCCGGGTGCCTGCTCCTGGTTCTTACATCCTGGGCATGATGTGCTGTGGTATGGAATACCCCTTTGGTCAGTTTGGGTGAGGTGTCCTGTCTCTGCTTCCTCCCGGCTTCCCCTCCTCCCAGGCAGAGCATGAGACTCAGAAAGTCCTTGGTCAGACTAAACATTACTAAGAAGTAACTAAAAGCATTGGTGTTATCAGCGCTGCTCCCAGGCCAAAAGTCAAAGACACAGCACTGCACCAGCTACTAAGAAGGAGAAAAAATGGCTACTGCTGCTGGACCCAGAACAAGAAGTTACATCGTTCTGCAATAATGAAGCTGTTTCTTTGCAGAGGTATTCTCACTTCTGCAATTTCTCACTTCAAAAATTAGAAATCCTTTTCTAGCTAATAACAATAAATAACCTATGGAAGTTTTCAGTGCAGCCTGTGTAGGCCTACTTCTGCTAGCTGGTCCATATGCACAAATTGACAGGTCCCACATTTTAAGTAGGCCACCCAGTAGGAAGAAGAAGAAATCAGCTCGTGTTTATTGTAAAGTCTTAAGACAGCAATTCTGTTTACTCCTGTTTACCACATAATAATGGTCAGAATACAAAACTAAAACATACTGTGAGAATGAAGACATTAAGCCCACTGTAGAAGAGGATCTGGTTCGAGAGCATCTTAAGAACCTGAACATGCACAAGTCCATGGGACCTGATGAAATCCATTTGCGGGTCCGGAAGGGGATGGCAAATGAAGTTACTAAGACACTGTCCATCATATTTGAAAAATCATGGCAGTCAAGTGAAGTTCTCACCGACTGGGGAAAGGGTAATATAACCCCCATTTTCAAGAAGAGGAAAATGGATGACCCAGGGAATTACAGACCAGTCAGCCTCACCTCTGTGCCTGGCAAAGTCTTGGAACAGATTCTCCTGGAAGGCATGCTAAGGCACATGTAAAACAACGAGGTGCTTGGTGACAGCTAGCATGGCTTCATCAAGGGGAAGTCCTGCCTGACCAATTTGGTGGCCTCCTATGATGGGGCTACATAGCTGATGGACAGGGGTAGAGCAGTTGAAGTAATCTACCTGGACTTGTGTAAAGCATTTGACACTGTCCTACACGACATCCTTGCCTCTAAATTGGAAAGACATCAATTTGACAGGTGGACCACTCAGTGGATAAAGAACTGGCTGGATGTCTGCACACAGTTTTGTGCTCAATGGCACAATGTGCAGCTGGAGACCAGTAACGAGTGATGCGCCTGAGGAATCGGTGCTGGGACCCGTCTTGTCCAGCATCTTTGTGGATGATACGGACAGTGAGATTGAGTGTGCCCCCAGTGAGTTTGCCGATGACACAAAGCTGTGTGGTTTGGTTGATACTCTGGAGGGAAGGAATGCCATTCAAAGGTACCGTGACACGCTTGTGAGGTGGGCTGATGCCAACCTGATGAAGTTTAACCATGCTAAGTGCAAGGTCCTACGAGTGGGTCGGAACAATCCCAGGCACAGCTACAGGCTGGGCAGAGAAGAGATTCAGAACAGCCCTGTGGAGAAGGACTTGGGGGTGTTGGTAGATGAGAACATGAGCAGTCTCAGTGTGCGCTCACAGCCCAAAAAGCCAACCATATCCTGGGCTGCATCAAAAGAAGTGTGACCAGCAGGTCGAAGGAGGTGATCCTGCCCCTCTACGCTGCTCTTGTGAGACCTCACTTGGAGTGTTGTGTGCAGTTCTGGTGTACTCAACATAAAAAGGACACGGAACTGCTGGAACAAGTGGAGAGGAGGGCCATGAGGATGATCAGGGGACTGAAGCACTTCCCATATGAAGACAGGCTGAGAAAGTTGGGACTGTTGAGCCTGCAGAAGAGAAGGCTGCATGGAGACCTCATAGCATAGGTTTAAAACTTAAACAGGGGAAGTTTAGATTAGATATAATGAAGAAGTTCTTTACTGTAAGGGTGGTGAGTCACTGGAATGGGTTGCCCACGGAAGTTGTGAATGTTCCATCCCTGGTGGTGTTCAAGGCCAGTTTGGACATAGCCTTGGGTGACAGGGTTTATTGTGTGGTGCCCCTGCCCATGGCAGAGTGGTTGGAACTAGGTGATCTTAGGGTCCTTTCCAACCCTAAGTATTCTACGATTCTATGTGCATAAAGAGAAAGCAAAACATGTATTTCATTGCAGGAGAGGCTGGCACATGATGCTGGGTTCATTCAAATCCATGGAGTCATAACCTCAAGACGATGACAAAACATCAGACTATAGGAAAGTCTAGTCACAGCAGTTATTTTAAGCAACTGTATTAAGTGTGTCAAAGATAATCTCAAGAACCTAAGTTGGGAATGAAAGCACCTTTGAAAATTATTGGAGAAATATATTGCAGTACCATTAGTTGAGAAAACTTTAGTTACTACATCTGATATAAAGTGAGAATTATTTATATTTTTGTAAATTGTGTTTTCCTTGAAAAAATTAGTAAAAAATGCTGAACAACTCCTTAATTTATAGGTGCTATGTACTATTGATTTCAAGAACATAGAATATGCAAATACATATTATATATGTGTTATATATTTACATTTAATATGCATACACTTATATATAGAATCATAGAATCATAGAATAGTAAGGGTTGGAAAGGACCTCAAGATCTTGGAAGGCAGACGCGGGGACGGTGAGGGTGGGGACCCTGGGCCCACTGTGGGGGAGCATCTTGTTCGGGACCACCTTAGGAACCTGAATGTATACAAGTCAATGGGACCGGATGAAATCCATCCACGGGTCCTGAAGGAGCTGGCAAATGAAGTTGCTAAGACACTGTCCATCATATTTGAAAAATCATGGCAGTCAGGTGAAGTTCCCGATGACTGGAAAAAGGGAAATATAACCCCCATTTTTAAGAAGGGAAAAACGGATGACCCAGGGAATTACAGACCAGTCAGTCTCACCTCTGTGCCTGGCAAAATCTTGGAGCGGATTCTCCTGGAAGGCATGCTAAGGCACATGAAAACCAACAAGGTGCTTGGTGACAGCCAGCATGACTTCACTAAGGGGAAATCCTGCCTGACCAATCTGGTGACCTTCTATGCAGGTGCTACAGAACTGATGGAGAGAGGCAGAGCAGTTGATGTCATCTACCTGGACTTGTGTAAAGCCTTTGACACTGTCTCCCATGACATCCTTCTCTCTAAGTTGGAGAGACATCAATTTGATAGGTGGACCACTCGGTGGATAAAGAACTGACTGGATGGCTACACGCAAAGAGTAGTGCTCAGTGGCTCAATGTCCATCTGGAGACCAGTAACGAGTGGTGTCCCCCAGGGATCGGGGTTGGGACCGGCCTGGTTCAACATCTTTGTGGGTGACATGGACAGTGGGATTGAGTGCGCCCTCAGCAAGTTTGCCGATGACACCAAGCTGTGTGGTTCGGTGGATAAGTTGGAGGGAAGGAATGGCATCCAGAGGGACCTTGACATGCTTGTGAGGTGGGCTGATGCCAACCTAATGAAGTTTAACCATGCTAAATGCAAAGTCCTCCACCTGGGTCGGAGCAATGCCAGGCACAGCTACAGGTTGGGCGGGGAGGAGATTGAGAGCAGCCCTGCGGAGAAGGACTTGGGGGTGTGGGTTGATGAAAAAATGAACATGAGCCGGCAGTGTGCGCTTGCAGCCCAGAAGGCCAACCGTATTCTGGGCTGCATCAAAAGGAGTGTGACCAGCAGGTTGAGGGAGGTGCTCCTGCCCCTTTACTCTGCTCTCGTGAGACCTCACTTGGAGTATTGCGTGCAGTTCTGGTGTCCTCAACATAAAAAGGACATGGAAGTGTTAGAACAAGTGCAGAGGAGGGCCACAAAGATGATCAGGGGACTGGAGCACCTCTCGTATGAAGATAGGCTGAGAAAATTTGGGCTGTTCAGGCTGGAGAAGAGAAGGCTGCGTGGAGACCTCCTAGCAGCCTTCCAATACCTGAAGGGGGCCTATAGGGATGCTGGGGAGGGACTCTTCATTAGGGGCTGTGGTGAGAGGACAAGGGGTAATGGGTTTAAACTTCAACAGGGGAAGTTTAGATTGGATGTGAGGAAGAAATTCTTTACTGTGAGGGTGGTGGGGCCCTGGAATGGGTTGCCCAGGGAGGTTGTGAATGCTTCATCCCTGGTGGCGTTCAAGGTGGGGTTGGACATAGCCTTGGATGGCATGGTTTAGTGTGAGGTGTCCCTGCCCATGGCGGGGGGGTTGGAACTCGATGATCTTGAGGTCCTTTCCAACCCTTACTATTCTATGATTCTATGATTCTATGATCATCGAGTTCCAACCCCCCTGCCATGGACAGGGACACCTCACACTAAACCATGCCATCGAAGGCTATGTCCAACCCCACCTTGAATGCCGCCAGGGATGAAGCATTCACAACCTCCCTGGGCAACCCATATAACATAAATACATTAGTTGCATGCACATGCACACACATATATATTTTCTAAAATATTTTGGAAACTAGAAATGACTCTGTCAATGTAAAATTTATAAGTACAAACATTAACTCTTTCAATAATATGGTCTTTTCTTCACAGTTGATGTAATTGGAACAGCAGTGACCTTAAAGCCCAGTCATTACATGACAGTTTAATTCAGAGGCCTTCCTCTTTTAATATAGTTTAATAGTTGGTAGTATTATTGTGGTGGCATCAGCTCTCTGATTTCCATAGATAATGTTACTTAAGTACAATTTAAAAGTACCCATCAGAAGAAGTGATCATAATCCTTCTTCTTTGGAGTCTGTAAACACACTTCCCCTCTTGTATACCTGCTGTTTTCAGGCATCAAAACAGGTTTTTTTTTCCATCACTCTTTGTCTAAACACCTCTGTATAACCTGGTTTGTCTGAATGGGATTTTCAAAGTTAATATAAAAAGAACTCTAGTCCTGTTGCACATATTTTATAAATTTAATTGCTATGAATTATTATGGATAGCTCCATTGGCTGACCATGGAAATCTGCAGAACAGGGACTACAGATTGCAGGCTTAGGAGTAGCTTAAACTCTGCAGTGCAGCATTTTTGCCAGTGATGTACAGTCCTTGTGGAGGACTCTAGACAGTAGAATGTGTTAGGATACAACATGAAACATAGCCTTCCTTTTGGTATAAATGTTGTAAGATCTTCAATGTACGAAGATAGAAATACCTGAAAGTAAACTTCTTACTCAACTAATTTTCTTCTGATTTTGTAGTTTGGCTTGTGCTCAACAGTAATATAATACAGATATTCAAAGTAATTTTACACTGCATTCTATCATGCATGATAAATTAAAATACTCCATTAGCTAAACAAATTTGTGGTGCCATAAATCAAAGCATACAAAGTAAATCACAGTTAGAGAAAACAGAATTGTAACTACATCACAGTGATTAAACAGAGACCAGAATTAGTAAGATTTATCTTATTTAATTGACAGAGTGTGATTCTGAAACATACAGTTTTGGGGTTTGGAATATCTTTTGGCTTTATTTTCTTTTTCTGAATTGCATGTATAGTGTTTTTTTGTAATTTTCCTGTTACTTTAAGGCACTATCAAAATTAAGGAAGACCTTTTGAAGTTTGTATTTTTGCAGATTTATCACAAAACAAGTTACTGTACAATGCTGAAAACAACAGGGTAGTAGAATCATATTGGTGTTTACATAGAGTATGTTCTCCCCACACTTCAATCAGGACTTACTTTGTGCTCTATAAAACAAACATAACACAACAGGCAGATGAGATAACATACCGTATAATAAGTGTATGGAACAAAACAATATCCCTTATGGTACATTTTTGTGTTTGTTTAAATTCATGGAAATGTCAGCCTGTTGAGCACGACTGAGCAGCGTAATGATACGACCTGTATAAGCTTTTCAGGTCATTGTACATATGTTTCTATCAACGGTGTGTTAATAATGGAGAGCTTATCCAAATGAACCAGCCAAGTTGAACATTTCAGTTGGACTACCCAACGGTATTCTTATTTGTCAAAGTATTTTTAATGTAATTTAATTTAGGATCTTTAAATATGTAAATGTGCTAAATGTGGAGTTCCTGTTGTAGTTCTGTCATTTTTTATCATAGAGTAGAATCATAGAATAGTAAGGGTTGGAAAAGACCTCAAGATCATCGAGTTCCAACCCCCCTGCCATCGGCAGGGACACCTCACACTAAACCATGCCATCCAAGGCTATGTCCAACCCCACCTTGAACGCCGCCAGGGATGAAGCATTCACAACCTCCCTGGGTAACCCATTCCAGGGCCCCACCACCCTCACAGTAAAGAATTCCTTCCTCACATCCAATCTAAACCTCCCCTGTTTAAGTTTAAACCCATTACCCCTTGTCCTCTCACCACAGTCCCTCATGAAGAGTCCCTCCCCAGCATCCCTATAGGCCCCCTTCAGGTATTGGAAGGCTGCTAGGAGGTCTCCACGCAGCCTTCTCTTCTCCAGCCTGAACTGCCCCAATTTTCTCAGCCTATCTTCATACGGGAGGTGCTCCAGTCCCCTGATCATCTTCGTGGCCCTCCTCTGCACTTGTTCTAACACTTCCATGTCCTTTTTATGTTGAGGACACCAGAACTGCACACAATACTCCAAGTGAGGTCTCACGAGAGCAGAGTAAAGGGGCAGGAGCACCTCCCTCGACCTGCTGGTCACACTCCTTTTGATGCAGCCCGGGATACGGTTATCATTTTCTTTTGCATAAAAATTTTCTCTCATGGGAGACTGAGCAATACCTGAGTATTGTGATATATCTATTACAATGCAAAAATCTGAATTATGACATGGTCATATATTAAACTATGATATCCTATGTTTTTTTCTCAGACCTGCTAAAACAGAACAGAGAGGAAATCTGCTTGCTTGGCAAGTTGGCAAGTTGGCTTCAGTCATGTAGTAAAGTTTTAGTTTGAAATCTTCAGAAAGATGTAACTCATAAGTTTTCTGAGTTGTCAAGTTGAAATCTACATTAGGTAAACACTTAGTCATCATCTTAATTTTTTAATACATTTAAGTTGCTAAAAGCTCTTCTGACATAGCCATCTGCTTAAAATAGATGTGTATTTGAAGATCTTCCTGAAAATGTTTTTGGGATAAATATCCTGATTATTTTCTTTATATCCTTCATATTCTGTTTGTCTCATATGTGTACCCTGCTAGCACAGCTGAAGAATTTTCAGCCTTTCTTTGTTTGAAAGTTGTTTTCACTAGGTTAGAATTGTGCCATGCTTTAATTATTTATATTAAACTATTAATTGTCAAGTATCAGCCTTATAGAAAAGTCTATGTAGTCAATAAAATCTTTTTTTAGAGCAGGATTAATGGAAGCAGTCTTCCATCTCTACATTTTTGCTAATGTTTAGTTAATAAACTTAAATATCATTAGGATTAAGACTTGAAATTTGGCATATGGAGAGGAAGCTGTCTTTCAGTAGCTCCCCTCTGTGAAAAATCTGTTGACATTTGAAAATTATGACTCTGAATGTTCTGTTTGCAAATACTCATTAGAAATTTGTCATGACTGCACTGCTGAATTCTCAAAAAAAAAAAAAAATCTACCATGAACACATCTTACTGACTTCCAGATGCAATGTATGAGCACCATTTCTACCACATGACTAAGCATTCCTCAATGTAAGTAATTAAATGAACTTCTGTCCCGAGTTCTAATTTTGCCAGCCAGGAGGAGCTACATAACAGGTGCAGAAATGCTGACATTCAAACCGCTCTCCTAAGAAATTCCTAAATGCTTTAGCTTGGCATGTGGCCACATGACAAAAAAGAGAAAACCACCTGCCTGGGATACAGAAGGATGATGAGTTGGCCTTGGCATGGCAGTGGCAAAAGGAATGGTAACACTGTAAGTGAGGGAATAAAGGGCATATTTTATAAAGCAAAGCTGGTGAATATGGAAACAGGAGTCTAGCTAACTAGGCAAATTCACAGAATCACAAAATTGCAGAAGCTGGAAGACACTTCTACAGATCATCCAGGGATAATATAATATTTACATGAACTTTATAATAGTATAAAATTTTAATATAATAATTTATAAACTTGAGATTGTACCTCACTATTTTTATGGTTCTTACAAGTAAAGTTTATAGAGGTAAACTCTTTTTCTTCAAACTAATTGTTATCCTTTGAGGAGGGGAGGGATGTGGTAGTCAGTGCCCTTAGCTTAAAAACCCTGAAATATATTCTAAAATTTTCTATCCATGCTCACCATTGCCAGATGCTTGAATTAGGCTATTAGCCTTCATCACATTTGTGTAATTTTTATGAATGTCAGATACAAAAATGCTAAGATTATTATCCAAAGCAACACGAGGTTTTGAGTGTTGTCATATTAAACCTTGCAGACTATTTTCATTCACTTAAATTTGCAGAACATGTTAACACTACTTATATTAGAAATAACCAGACATAATCATTTCTCATTCTGTAGTTTTGAAAAGTATTTATGTGCACCCCAATTTGAAGCATGTGTTTTCCTCTTTTACAGTAACAGAACCAGAGTTTTCACACTGCAGGACTGAAATCCAAACACATTTTCTGGACAGTGTTGACAAAATCCAACACCTGTGGAAAAAATAGCTGTTTGGGAAACTGTGCTGAAACTTACCTACATAAATTCTGCTAATCCTCTATTGGTATCCTAGAATGCTTTGGGTGTGAATGCAAAATATGCCTAGACCTTTAATTATGAATTTTCAATTTAAAGTTTCCCTCAAAAACATTATATGACTAATTTCCCTTTCCCTTGTATTGCTGTGCAATGTGTAGGCAGAATATACAAGGAAAAGCCAACCGAATTTTCGAGTGCGGTAATTTCTTCAATGAAGTATAATGTTCTAACTGTCAATTTACGGTTGAGTGTCCTAGATTACTGAATAGGAAGGATTAGTAGTAGATAACTGCCTAAGTATCTGTCTACATATAGATAAAAATCTCACTTGTAAACACATTTCATACTGAACAATTAGAGAAATTATATTTTGCGCAACTGAAGCCATTACACAGCAGTGAAACCTGAGTGTATCTACTATGGACTAAAAGTTGAATCACCCACACAAAAAGGTAGAAGTTTCATATTATCTTAGCCTTAACTGATAAAAATTCTATACAAGTATGAAGTCTTCAGTACAAGCTGATGAAAGAATGTAAAATAATAAAAACTTATAAAAGATCCAAGCCTACTCAAAACAGCAACAGAAAAGGTGTATGCCAGGAAAAATGGTTATTTCCTCTGAATTTGAAACAATCAAAACAAAACAGCAGGAAGAGTGATGTCCCAGGGCCACAAAAATGCCACAACTTCATTCAGCTAAGGCTGTCCCATGTTGATTATCTTGCTGTTTAGGATACCTCAAGCTTTGTACTCAATATAGGTAACAGTTAAAATGTGGTGGGGAGGTACTGCAGCTAGATTTTATTACGTGAATGGGAATTCCCATCTCTCTGTCTCAGGTAACTTTAACTGCCCTGAACAGAAAAAAATGAGTTGTCATTAAGGGGCTACAGAACTGATGGACAGGGGCAGAGCAGTTGATGTCATCTACCTGGACTTGTGTAAAGCCTTTGACACTGTCTCCCATGACATCCTTCTCTCTAAGTTGGAGAGACATCAATTTGATAGGTGGACCACTCGGTGGATAAAGAACTGGCTGGATGGCCACACGCAAAGAGTAGTGCTCAGTGGCTCAGTGTCCAGCTGGAGACCAGTAACTAGTAGTGTCCCCCAGGGATCGGTGTTGGGACCGGTCTTGTCTAACATCTTTGTGGGTGACATGGACAGTGGGATTGAGTGCGCCCTCAGCAAGTTTGCCGATGACACCAAGCTGTGTGGTTCGGTTGATAAGTTGGAGGGAAGGAATGGCATCCAGAGGGACCTTGACATGCTTGTGAGGTGGGCTGATGCCAACCTGATGAAGTTTAACCATGCTAAATGCAAAGTCCTCCACCTGGGTCGGAGCAATGCCAGGCACAGCTACAGGTTGGGCGGGGAGGAGATTGAGAGCAGCCCTGCGGAGAAGGACTTGGGGGTGTGGGTTGATGAAAAAATGAACATGAGCCGGCAGTGTGCGCTTGCAGCCCAGAAGGCCAACCGTATCCTGGGCTGCATCAAAAGGAGTGTGACCAGCAGGTCGAGGGAGGTGCTCCTGCCCCTTTACTCTGCTCTCGTGAGACCTCACTTGGAGTATTGTGTGCAGTTCTGGTGTCCTCAACATAGAAAGGACATGGAAGTGTTAGAACAAGTGCAGAGGAGGGCCACGAGGATGATCAGGGGACTGGAGCACCTCTCGTATGAAGATAGGCTGAGAAAATTGGGGCAGTTCAGGCTGGAGAAGAGAAGGCTGCGTGGAGACCTCCTAGCAGCCTTCCAATACCTGAAGGGGGCCTATAGGGATGCTGGGGAGGGACTCTTCATGAGGGACTGTGGTGAGAGGACAAGGGGTAATGGGTTTAAACTTAAACAGGGGAGGTTTAGATTGGATGTGAGGAAGAAATTCTTTACTGTGAGGGTGGTGGGGCCCTGGAATGGGTTGCCCAGGGAGGTTGTGAATGCTTCATCCCTGGCGGCGTTCAAGGTGGGGCTGGACATAGCCTTGGATGGCATGGTTTAGTGTGAGGTGTCCCTGCCCATGGCAGGGGGGTTGGAACTCGATGATCTTGAGGTCCTTTCCAACCCTTACTATTCTATGATTCTATGATTCTATGAACATAAAGGGCTTGAGTTAACTGAAGACACTGCATTTACACAAAAGGTTCATAAACTTGGAAAGGAAAGTTAAAGGACTATCTGATATTTTGACAACTCAGATCTTCCAATGGAATCGTACAGAAAATTAAAAATGTCTATGTTTTTCTTGAGCAACTGTTATGAACATATACCAAAGTCATCTTCCTGGCACTAAACTCAGGCACAACTTTCAAAAATGGCTCATTGATATACTGTCCAATATTTTCAAGAACTGCTGCTAAAAATAAAATTAAGAGCAAGGTATTTCACAGATCATCTAGATGATCTGGAGGCAAACAATAAGATGTAATAAATCTTGAAAAAGTTTTCTTGGCAATTGAATATTGTCCCCTGCTTATGGGTATTTAATGCACAATCACTACCATGAGAATTGTCATGGTTGTAATTATGTTGACTAGGCAGTCAACATAATACATATTACAGTTAACATCATCATTACAATGAGCTGTGCTGGTGGGAGTCTGCAAACATCTACATAATCTTCTTGGAGAGTGCCTTGAGCCCAGCAGCTTTTCTTTGCAGAAGACTGAGATCTCAGCATTTAGGGAGACCTTGCTGGTTGTTTGAAAAACACCAGAAAAAAACCCAAGGTGTAATCACATTCTCAAAGAAGGCTTACTTTGTTTCATCAAGTCAAATAAAGAAGAAATGTCATAAAAGAGTTTTTCATCTGGGCTGTGGGGGTGGGAAATGCTGGATATAAGTATTTCTGAACCTTAGCCAGAACCTTCATTGGCCACAAGTAGCTTCATCTTCTGCATTGGTTTCATCTTCTGTATTGGTAACATGAGACTAGGACTGCCTGATTTAGTGTCTTCAATCAAAAAGAACCTCAGTTAGGGTTTTTTTAGAATACCACTGAAATCCCACAGGGGTAAACAGAAAAAGGTCCTCCATGTTCATTTATCAGTGTTGTTAAACAGCAGCTGTAAAAAAAATACGTTATAACAATAACCAAAAAATCAATGGGAGTCCAATTGTAACTTGCTGATTTTGAGATGCATACATGTACTACTTACAGAGAACTCTGCAGTGGACTTCTTTTGTTCTTTTTATGCCTATGTGTCTTTATAACTCTACTGCTGAAAATTATAATGATCTGGTAAATGATTTGAAAGATGCAATTACTGCTATTTAGCAAATAGAAAATTTATAGTTAGTGTGAAAAAAGGGGCATAAAGTACGTTAAAGTTCAGAGCCTTGGTGATTATTTCTAACACGGCACTGCACACAGATTAACACATCCTGCTAAATGAAGTCCAGCTAGAGACTTTCTGCTCCTGAAGAAAATGGAGAACATGAAGAAGTCACTATTTTTCAAGGAAAATATTTTTACATTTAAATAAAATGAAAATATTTTTACATCAAAATTTACGTCAAAGTTGTATATATAATCAGAACAGATTTTTTCCAAGGTATCAAAAGTGGATTAATTGTATTCATTCTATAGCTTTTTTTTTCAGGTTTAGTTATCCATAATTCCGTAGAAAAGAATACATTTTTTGTCATTACTGAAACTTGTGAGTAGCAGGGATTAAATTCCATGCAAAATTGCTCTTAGAATAGATAATGCATGATATTTTTGCTCTTAGAGTTCACATAAGTGGAAGAACTAAAAAATAAAAGATATTATGAGAGTTAGTTTTTTTTGCAGATGATGCAAGAAAAAGACATTGACCATGAAATCAAACACACACACACACAAAGTTAAATTATATTAATAAAATAATGGAGAAATTAAAATTAATAGAAAGCAAAATGATTTCTTAAAAGATGCAATGAAAGCTTCATCATATATGATCCCAGTGTCCATGACTAAATTCAAGTAGTGTAAAACATTGTTCAGCAGAGATGCTTCCTTCCTAGGAATTTGAACCAGGTCCTTTTTCTCCTTAACATCTCTGACTCTTAACATAAGATACTAAATAGAGATTTCTAGGTTATGTGATAAAAACACCCTCATTTCATACAAGAAGCACAGAGAAGAACAATGGTGAGTCACACAATGCCACCACCCCCATAAAGGCACCAGACTCCAGAGGCACCATGGTAGGGGGTGGTGTGTATCAGTACCCTAACCAGAACCCCCAGAGCCCACGTGGTTGCTCCCTAGGGAGTCCAAGGGAGCCTCACCCTGAGGGCTTGGGGGCACCCATCACTGTGTGCCTGTGGGGGTTCTCTGGGTCTCATCACAAAGTGAGTGGTCACCACCTGGCTGTGCAGGACACTTCATGGGGTGTAAGGGGTGGTATGAGGCTTATTGCGGGATGTGTAGGGGAGGAATCAGAAGTAGGACAGGTGGGCATAAGGGTGGTTTGAGGCAGTGTGTGATGACCGGTGAATGTACAGCCCAACCAGAGAGGGAGAGGGGCAAGAGGCCCAGTACCAGGCTGTGGGTGCCTCTGAGGATGAGGCATCTGGAGAGATTGGCTCCCAGCAGTCCAAGCCTAACACTGGAAGGACCATGGGGACAAAGGTCAGCTGAAAGACCTGTTGGTGTGGGGGTGTGGCAAGTGTGTGTGCACATGTGTGTGTCTGAGAGAGATAGGATCAAGAGGAAGTTACTGGACAGACGGTGTGTCTAAGCCCTGCTGCCAGGGGCTTCACGTTTGTGCCTGTGCGCACACATATCTATTTGAGGGGCTCTGTACCAGTAGCAAGCATGAGGTTGTAAATCCTCACTTTTAGGTGAAGACTTACACAGGCCTCTTGATAATGCTGTGGTTTCTGCCTTTGTGGATCTGTGTGGCCTGCTGCATTTATGCTCATATATACATACTGTATATGCGTGTTTGTGTACGCATTACTGGAACTACATGCTCCACCTCATCAGTTTTCACTCTCAAGCTGGTGGCATGGAGCTGTGGCGGTCTTGTCACTGTCTGGCTGCTGGGCTTTGCAACTGCTAACAGAAATGTAGGTGTCAAAAAATTCTTCAAAAGTTCTGCGATAAGGGTAAAAATTTTGGAGCTTTGTGGGTCACACTTGCAGGTCTAAGATGGGTAATGACAATGTGTACAATAAAAAAATAAAATTGGTAGAATTGGTGAAGCAGCAAAATAAAATCATTATCTTCTTCTACAGTCTCCAAAACATTAAATACCGGGGACTAGTGACACATGGAAACAAAGTAGATCACTGATAACATCTTCCTAGGATCTCAAAGAGAAAATGAAGTATTGTCACACCCTTTCTGCCTCCCTTCTCATCTTCTGTCTTTCTTGTTCTTATCTTCACTTTCTTCCTCACAGCCCAAGTCATTTTTAGTTTAGCTTACACAAAACACAGCTTTGACCTTCCCAAGCACACAGTGACAATTTGAAAAATGGACCCATTTTGTCCAAATGAAGTATGTGATCACAAAGTCCTTAGTGAAGCAAAACTGACTGAAGTCAATGAGTTAGAGGAGTGAAGTGACCACTGACATCAATGAAACCTTGTTTTGGCATGAACTATGGAGCTACAGTTAAGCTTTTCCCACCTATCCCACTAACCAGCCACATTTTTCAGATTTCAAAATGATTGACTCCTTCCCACAATAATGTTTCTGCAATGGCATGTTCAGTAGGGACAAGTACACAGCACAAATAAAAACAAGAATAAAGGGAGAACAGCTGCCAGCTTGGAACAGTTCAGAAAATTTTATAGGTGAGTAAATTGTTAATTTCTCTTGTAACTTTCATGATAAAGGAGTGACAATTTATGAGTATTTTTCAAAGTAATGCAACTTTTGTATATCCTTCCTTTATTTTAATATGGATGGCTATAAGCAGAAAGCAAAGCAAGTGTAAATATTTGTGCCCTTTTCCTTCACCACGTTATACCAGTACTTCTCTCACTTGATTAATTCTTACAAAATGGTACAGAAATATAGCAGCAACCTCTTTCTGTATATATATTTATATTATACATTCTTTTTATATGTATATGTATATAACAGAAAAGTTTTTTTCTGTTTTATACCATTTAATCTGTTAGTGTTAGACTGGAGTGTTTCAATTTAAAAGGTGAGTAACTTAAAAAAAATCAGGATTCGCTAAGATGAAAATCTAGTTTTCTTGTAAACAACAGTGACATGGACAGACACAAAAGCAACCTAAAAAACCAGCTAAACATGTGTCTGTTTTTTCAGAACAGGGTTTTCATCTCAGGAAGAATTTGCCGAATGCTCTGTTGAGCTTGAGTTTAAAAGAAAAGGCTTAATTGATTACACAAAGAACTGATGGTCTGTCAGATTGTCAAGTAAGTTCATTGGTCTTAAAGTTAAGCTGAAAACAAATGAAAAATTGACAAAATAATACACACACTACAATGGAAAGGCCATTAGAGATAAGTAATAATTGTGAAAAGACAGCAGATACTGTAAAGAAAGGAAATATTTCTTTATGGTCGCAATCAAAAGAATACTGTATTAAAAGAAGAAGACATGATCAGACAGCAACATTTTACTATAGTCAGAGAAAGTCAGTCTCACTTCTGGGCCTGGTAGTGTCATGAGTAGATACTTCTGGAAGGTACCTCAAGTCATATGAATGACAGAGTGGTGGGGCCAACCACATGGTTTTACAAAGGGCAAATTATGGCTGATTAATCTAATAACTCTCTACAATGGAGTGACTGTGTTGATGGATAAGGAAAGAGCAATTGATGTCATCTACCTTGACTTCTGCAAAGCCTTTGACATAGTCCCTCACAATATTCTTTTCTTTAAGTTGGAGAGGTACAGATTTGATGGATGGATTGTTACGTGAATAAGGAGTTGGCTTGAATGGCTACATCCATAGAGTTGTCAAGAGCTTCAGGTAGAAATAAGTAAAAGGGGTGTAACTCAGTGAGATACCATACTAGGATCAGAATGATTCAATACCTTTATTATCAGCATAGACAGTGGGATCAAATGCACCCTCAGCAAGCATACAGATGAACTGAGTGCTGCAGCTGATGTGCTTGAGGGAAGGGATGCCATCCAGAGGACATACTTGAGGGGTGGGCCTATGCAAACCTCATGAAGTTCAGAAAGGCCAAGGCCAAGGTCCCATACCTGGATTGGGGTAATCACAAACACAAATAGAGACTGGGTGGAGATTGGATTGAGCACTGGCAGGGAGCTAGTGAGTTCTCCAGCCCAGCCAGGGGCGAGAGCAGGCTCAGCATGGGCTCAAATGGGCTGCTCAGGATTAACTTAATCAAGGCATGAAAATTCCCAAGTCAGAGATGGTGCAAACTCCTTGTGACCCAGCTCCACCATTGAGTCGTCTGCATGGAGAAAAAGCTTCTTTTTATCTCCATCCAGAATCTCCCATGCTTCAACTTTTTCATTGCCCCTCACCCACCCACCACACACTGCTGTGCAGAGTCCAGCTGCATCTCACTCTTTAAGCCTGTTAAACTATGATTGAGAATGTGCCCAGTACAGATAACATGCTACCTGAGATGAGCAATAAGTACCTCTAAAGAGATTTACTTAGGCCCTGGCTTAGGTGGCTTACTGTGTTGTTTAAAATTATATCAAATTCTAAACTAAATTTCTGTAAGATGCTGAAGAAAAGCCCAAGGTCTTCAAAGCAAGACTTCCTAATAATTCATTCTACACAGAGCTCTAAAGAAAATGGTTTCAAAATTGATTTGGATCAAATGGAATATTTAGTTTGACCTAAAACTGAATCAGTTAGAATTTAATTTAATTGCAATATGAGTAACAGGTCTGACAGAAAGTCAAACTTTTCCTGACAGCAATTTAAATCTTTGCTCTTCTCCACAGAAATACAACTCAAGATTCTTGGTTAGGAAGACAGTTCAGTATATCTTTAAGTATGAAAGTATTCCCAGCAACATGAAGATGAGCATTATTTTCTCCCTCAAAGACTCACAGGGACTTTGTTCTCATGGGAGACTTCAACCACCCTGATATCTGTTGGAGGGATGGTACGGCCCGGCACAAGCAATCCAGAAGGTTCCCCGATTGTGTGGAAGACAACTTCCTTCTGCAAGTAATAGAGAAGCCGACAAGGAGAGGTGCCATGCTTGACCTCGTCCTCACCAACAGGGAAGGGCTGGTTGGGAATGTGATGCTCCAGGGCAGCCTTGATTGCAGCGATCATGAGATGGTTGAGTTTGAGATCCTCAGGACAGTGAGAAGAGCGTGCAGCAAGCTCACTGCCCTGGACTTCAAGAGAGCAGACTTTGGCCTCTTCAGGAGCCTGCTCAGTAAGGTTCCATGGGATACAGTCCTAGAGGGCAGGAGGGCCCAAGACTGTTGGTTGATATTCAAGGATCACCTGCTGCAAGCTCAGGAGCGATGCATCCCAACTAGAAGGAAGTTCAGCAGGAGGGCCAGGAGACCTCCTTGGATGGATAAGGAGCGGCTGAGCAAAATTCGAAGGAAAAAAGAGGCTTATAAAAGGTGGAAGCAAGGTCAGGTGTCCTGGGGAGAATACAGGGATGTTGTCCGGGAAGCTAGGGACCAGGTTAGGAAAGCTAAGGCCCACTTTGAATTAAACTTGGCTAGGGATATTAAGGATAACAGGAAGGGATTTTATAGGTACATTGCTGATAAGAGACAGGTTAGGGACACCGTGGGCCCTCTCCAGAAGCTATCGGGAGAACTGGCTACCCTGGATTTAGAGAAGGCTGAGGTTCTTAATGACTTCTTTGCCTCAGTCTTTACGGGCAAATGCTCTCACCACACCACCCAAGTCTTGGAAGGCAGACGCGGGGACGGTAAGGGTGGGGACCCTGGGCCGACTGTGGGGGAGGATCTTGTTTGGGACCACCTTAGGAATCTGAATGTATACAAGTCAATGGGACCGGATGAAATCCATCCACGGGTCCTGAAGGAGCTGGCAAATGAAGTTGCTAAGACACTGTCCATCATATTTGACAAATAATGGCAGTCAGATAAAGTTCCCAACAACTGGAAAAAGGGAAATACAAGCCCCATTTTTAAGAAGGGAAAAATGGATGACCCAGGGAATTACAGACCAGTCAGTCTCGCCTCTGTGCCTGGCAAAATCTTGGAGCGGATTCTCCTGGAAGGCATGCTAAGGCACATGAAAACCAACAAGGTGCTTGGTGACAGCCAGCATGGCTTCACTAAGGGGAAATCCTGCCTGACCAATCTGGTGACCTTCTATGAAGGGGCTACGGAACTGATGGAGAGGGGCAGAGCAGTTGATGTCATCTACCTGGACTTGTGTAAAGCCTTTGACACTGTCTCCCATGACATCCTTGTCTCTAAGTTGGAGAGACATCAATTTGATAGGTGGACCACTCGGTGGATAAAGAATTGGCTGGATGGCCACACGCAAAGAGTAGTGCTCAGTGGCTCAGTGTCCAGCTGGAGACCGGTAACAAGTGGTGTCCCCCAGGGATCGGTGTTGGGACCGGTCTTGTTCGACATCTTTGTGGGTGACATGGACAGTGGGATTGAGTGCGCCCTCAGCAAGTTTGCCGATGACACCAAGCTGTGTGGTTCGGTTGATACATTGGAGGGAAGGAATGGCATCCAGAGGGACCTTGACATGCTTGTGAGGTGGGCTGATGCCAACCTGATGAAGTTCAACCATGCTAAATGCAAAGTCCTCCACCTGGGTGGGAGCAATGCCAGCCACACTACAGATTGGGCGGGGAGGAGATTGAGTGCAGCCCTGCGGAGAAGGACTTGGGGGTGTGGGTTGATGAAAAAATGAACATGAGCCGGCAGTGTGCGCTTGCAGCCCAGAAGGCCAACCGTATTCTGGGCTGCATCAAAAGGAGTGTGACCAGCAGGTCGAGGGAGGTGCTCCTGCCCCTTTACTCTGCTCTTGTGAGACCTCACTTGGAGTATTGCGTGCAGTTCTGGTGTCCTCAGCATAAAAAGGACATGGAAGTGTTAGAACAAGTCCAGAGGAGGGCCACGAAAATGATCAGGGGACTGGAGCACCTCTCGTATGAAGATAGGCTGAGAAAGTTGTGGCAGTTCAGCCTGGAGAAGAGAAGGCTGCATGGAGACCTCCTAGCAACCTTCCAATACCTGAAGGGGGCCTATAGGGATGCTGGGGAGGGACTCTTCATTAGGGACTGTGGTGAGAGGACAAGGGGTAATGGGTTTAAACTTAAACAGGGGAGGTTTAGATTGGATGTGAGGAAGAAATTCTTTACTGTGAGGGTGGTGGGGCCCTGGAATGGGTTGCCCAGGGAAGTTGTTAATGCTTGATCCCTGGCGGCGTTCAAGGTGGGGTTGGACATAGCCTTGGATGGCATGGTTTAGTGTGAGGTGTCCCTGCCCATGGCGGGGGGGTTGGAACTCGATGATCTTGAGGTCCTTTCCAGCCCTTACTATTCTGTGATTCTGTGATTCTGTGTGACTTAGATGAATTTACTGATTCAGAAACTAAACAGATTCAGTTAAGCAGATACTAAAAATGACAAAATTTTCTTATTTGAAAAATATTCTTTCAAGTACTGTAGGCAAAAGCAGGGAAATAAGAGATCACAGGTCTGCAAATAACCTTTTCCATAAGAATGCCTAGTTGCAGTGTAGCATATATTCACTGCATAGGTATTGGAAGGCAAATGCAGGGGTTGTGAGAACGAAGACCTTAGGCCCACTCTAGAAGCGGATCTGGTTCGAGAGCCTCTTAAGAACCTGAATGTGCACAAGTCTATGGGACCTCATGAAATCCATCTGCAGGTCCTGAAGCAGCTGGCAGATGAAGTTCCTAAACCGTTGTCCATCATACTTGAAAAATCATGGCAGTCAGGTGAAGTTCCCTACAACTGGAAAAAGGGAAATATAACCCCCATTTTCAAGAATGGGAAAATGGAAGACCAAGGAAACTTAGACCAGTCAGTCTTACCTTTGTCTGGCAAAATCTTGGAGCAGATTTTTCTGGAAACCGTGCTGAAGCACATGCAAAACAAAGAGGTGGTTGGTGACAACCAGAATGGCTTCACTAAGGGCAATTCATGCCTGACCAATTTGATGGCCTTCTATGATGGCACTGCAGAACTGTTGGATAAGGGCAGAGCAGTTAATGTCATCTGCCTGGACTTGTGCAAAGTGTTTGACACTGTCGCACATGACATCATAGAATCATAGAATAGTTAGGGTTGGAAAGGACCTTAAGATCATCTAGTTCCAATCCCTCTGCCATGGGCAGGGACACCTCCCACTAAACCATGCCGTCCAAGGCTATGTCCAACCCCACCTTGAACGCTGCCAGGGATGAAGCATTCACAACTTCCCTGGGCAACACATTCCAGGGCCCCACCACCCTCACAGTAAAGAATTTCTTCCTCATATCCAATCTAAACTTCCCCTGTTTAAGTTCGAACCTGTTACGCCTTGTCCTATCATACAGTCCCTCATGAAGAGTCCCTCCCCTGCATCCCTATAGGCCCCCTTCAGGTATTGGAAGGCTGCTATGAGGTCTCCATGCAGCCTTCTCTTCTCCAGGCTGAACAGCCCAATTAAATTTGATGGATGGACCATCCAGTGGATAAGACCATCCAGTGGATAAAGAATTGGCTGGATAGCCACATGCGGAGAGTTGTGGTCAAATGCTCAATGTTCAGCTGGAGACTGGTAATGAGTGGTGTCCCTCAAGGGCCAGTGTTGGGGCCGATCTTGTCCAACATCTGTGTCAGCAACATGGAGAGTTGGATGGAGTTCTCCCTCACCAAGTTTGCTGAGTGGTTCGGTTGATACACTGGAAGGAAGGAATGCCATCCAGAGGGATCTTGTCGAGCTTGTGAGGTGGGCTGATGCCAAAATCTTGAATTTCAAACAAGCCAAGTGCAAGTTCCTGCACCTGGGTCATGGCAATCCCAGGCACAGCTACAAGCTGGGCAAAGCAATGATTCAGAGCAGCCCTGCAGAGAAGGACTTGGGGGTGTGAGTCAATGAGAAACAGCATGAGCCGGCTTCAGTGTGAGCTCGCAGCCCAAGAAGCCAACCATATCCTGGGCTGCATCAAAAGGAGCGTGACCAGCAGGTTGAAGGAGGTGATCCTGCCCCTCTGCTCTCGTAAGACCCCCCTTGGAGTACTGTGTGCAGTTCTGGTGTTCTCATAAGAAGGACATGGAGCTGTTGGAGCAAGTCCAGAGGAGGGCCATAAGGAGGATAAGAGGGCTGGAGCACCCCCAATATGAAGACAGGTTGAGAAATCTGGGGGTGTTCAGCCTAGAAAAAAGAAGGCTGCGTGGAGACCTCATAGCAGCCTTCCAGTATCTGTAAAGGGGGACTATAAGGACGCTGGGGAGGGATCCCTCATTAGGGACTGTAGTGAGAGGACAAGGGGTCATGGCTTTAAACTGAGGAGAAGTTCAGGTTAGATGTAGGGAAAAAGCTCTTTACTGTGAAAGTGGTCAAGGCACTGGAACAGGTTGCCCAAAAGTGGTAAATACTCCATCCCTTGCAGTGTTCAAGGCCAGATTGGACAGAGCCTTGGGGAAGATGGTCTAGTGGGAAGCACCCATGCCCATGACAGGGGGGTTGGAACTAGATGATCTTAAGGTCCTTTCCCACCATGACCATTGCATGATTCTACAATTGTATGATATTGGAGACATTAGGTATACTGCAAGCAAACCAAGCTTCAGCCACTATTATTAATTTCTGACATTTTTAGTCAGAAAGGGACTCACGGAGACAGTCTGTTAAGCATAATAAACACACTATTTAGCAACCTAGATATGTGAAGGGAAAGCAATTTCATATCTGTTAACAGAAATTATATAATAGATTTTTTTAAAAATTCTACTAAAAGAATCTGAAACCATGCTTCCATGGACCAAAGGAAAAATAGCTTTTTTCATATTTTTCTGATTAATTTATCTTACTAAATGAAATTCAAAGTAGTTATACACCTTTCTTGTGTCTATTCTTGATCTCTGAGGAATTATTCATAAACAGGTGATCACATTATGCTAAAATATATTGATTCTTGTACAGCACCTCTTGAGTTATGTGGTGCCTGTTTATGATTTTTAATAAATTGTTTATATTCTGTCTATTCCTATAGAAGCTTCCTTGCTATTTTACTATTAAAGGAAAGGGTGGAGGAAGAGAAACTACTTTTAATATTGTCATTCTTGGAGGGAGAGGAAATAAATTTTTAGCAAAAAAGAATTGAAAAGTGTTTGGAAGAATAAGTGAAAAGGTACAAGAAATACTAAATAACTCACTCTATTTCTTATGGATCTCTTTATTTTCTTTGCATTTACTGAGCTGTATAAGTGCCAGTACAGAAAAATAGCACACAACATTATCACTGTTTTGATTTCCTTTGACAGAAACGTGGACTGCTTTCTACTTTCTGGCGTATAATGCATTCTCAGAGTGTCACCCTCAAACAGTACTGCGTCTGTGGGCAGATTCTTAAATCATGAAGAATCGTGTGCACATGTGTGTACATCTGTATCTTCAATGTAATTCACTTTGGAGACTGACATATTAATAGAAAGACTTTGCAAAAAAGAGACATTCAGGGACTGTTGAAGTGAATCATTGGTTGTTCCTGGTTTATGGGGTAAAAACTAGCTCCAAACGTGGGAAGCAGTTTGATAGAAGAAACAGAACAGAGAAGAGACATAGACAGCAATACAGTGCCAGAATTGAGATGAAAAAGCTGAAACCAAGATAAAGAATAAAATACGTCCTAAGGCCTTGAGGATAAAATTGAACTTTAAGTCGATGCACATGTGTACATACTCAAATGATGAAATCTGTCTACTTACCTAATTAGAAGTGCTGGAAGGACAAAAGATGAAAAGAATAATAAGAAAACTAAAAAAAAAAGAGTTCTCAGTTTTATCAAGAAATGTTTTCAAACTTCTTCTCAGTATACGGTACTTAGTATGCAAACACACACATTCATTTTTGTACCTTTTTGTGGGTCTAGCTCCAGTAAAAATTCTCTACAGAGGAAATGTGTGACACATACAGAGATCACATCATTATTTATGACCATTTGCATTCTCAGTAGGCAACTTTTTCCCATCACTGTTCTTTTCGCTCATCATTGTTCTTTAATGTTTTATTTATATAAATAAATGTATTTTCCCAGTATATTTCATAAATATATATATATGTGAAATTATATATATTTATTTTTATAAACACATATGGGAAAAAGGCCCCAAATCCACCAAAAAATCCAAAGAAAGCAAACCCCTGATGTTTTGGTATGATCCTGTGCCAGAACACAGGAGAAACTTGCAATAAAGTTGTTCTTAGAATCTTTTGAGTTCAGTGATGGGGATCCAAACTATGAGATGTAAATATGATATTTACATCTTTTGAGACATTTTTTAAACATGCTTTCTTTAAAAGAGTGTTAAGCTAGAGTTATAAAGGGAAGGTTCTTTTTTAATTGAGTATGGACTTACCTATACTTTTTACAAAAATCTGGTAGGTAGTAGCTGAAAACTGTCTTTAAAACAAACAAAACCTCCACAGACAGTTTCATTAAAATGTGTGCACAAAGCTTTACCCAGAAGCAATTTGAAAAGTAAAGCACAATATACTATTTCCCACATTTGTTACCAGTCTACTCTGATGGGAAGAGCAGGAGCCCTAAGGTCTTGCAGGAATTTATGTTTACAGTGTAGATCTGTGCAGCACTACATCCAAATCATTAAGCCACCTTCAAACAGAAGCTCTAGCTGAGTCAGGTGTTAGCACAGTGGGTACTGAGGAGAATAGAGGGGATGCTGGGTGCTGTAAAAGACAAATACTTTAAAACTCAAATTATGAGAGCGCTACTACAGACCTCCCTACAGCTAAGCAAGGCTGTTGTCAGCCATTGATTTAATGTTCACACACAACTCACTAATTCAAAGAAACAAGGTCATTTTAATTCACTTTGTCTGGGTTTTGGTTTTGGTTTTGTTTGCCTTTTCTTTTTTTTTTTTTTTTTTCTTTCTGTCAAAGCCAGCAAGAGCTCCAAGGAAGAGTGAAAGAATGTCAAGTACTGCAGTTACATTTTAGCCTTCCAACAACAAGGGGAGGACAGATCTGCTATCAGCATGTATGTTATACACAAGTCCTTTGACTTATGAAACCATTGTCATAGTTACATAATTGATTTAGTAGGGATTTATCCAGAATGCACTTAATCACGAAAATAGATTATTTCATTGAGGATTTTTTGTAAGCTAAACTCCCGGTCTTTAGAATCAAAGGTCTTTCTGTTTGTCATTCTGTTAGACATTTTCTTAAGAATATCTGTGGATATGAGGAGAAGAACTTGGGGGTGTTGGTCGATGAAAAGTTCAACATGAGCCAGCAGGGTGCACTCACAGCCCAGGAAGCCAACCATGTCCTGGGCTGCGCCAAAAGAAGCTTGACCAGCAGGTTGAAGGAGGTGATTCTCTCTCTCTTCTCTGCTCTTGTGAGACCCCACCTCAATATTGCATACAGCTCTGGGGCCCCCAACAGAACAGGGATGTGAACCTGTTGCAGTGAGTCCAGAGGAGGGCCACAAAGATGATCAGAGGGCTGGAGCACCTTATGATGGCAGGTTGACAGAGTTGGGGTTGGTCAGACTAGAGAAGGCTGTGGGAAGACCTTATAGCAGGCTTCCAGTACCTAAAAGGTGCCTACAAAAAAGATGGAAAAGGACTTTTTTCAAGGATATGTAGCAATAGGACAAGGGGAATGGCTTTTAACTAGAAGAGGGTAGAGTCAGGTTAGACATTAAGAAGGAATTTATTTTGAGTTGGTGAGGCACTGGAACAGGTTGCCCAGAAATGCTGTGGATGCTTCATTCATGGCACTGTTCCAGGTCAGACTGGATGGGACTTTGAGCAACTCGGTCTAATGGAAGGTGTCACTGCCCATGGCAAGGATGCTGGAACTAGATTATTTTTAAAGCTCTTTCTAACCCAAATAATTTAATTCTATTCTATAGGATTTATAGGTACCTAATAGACCATTATATACTTTATAAACCTTATATATCATTCTATACCTTATAGACCTTATATACCATTCTATAAGGTATTTAGGTACATTTTTGTATTATTTGATTATGACAACCATGTCCCTGTAGAAAGGGATGCAAACACCAATTGTAGGAACTTTTTACTATTTACTAAGATGGAAAATTCAGGTTTTATATCTTAAGTCTAGCAGGTTATATACACAGACTGCTTCTGATACATTAAGAAAGACCTCTAACAGTAGAAGCATGACACCACCAAGCAAAATAAATGTTGCATATGGAGAAACATTTAAATTCTAAGGAGAGAGCTCAGAAGCAGAGTCCACAGAGGCAACTGTAAAAAAGAACCTAATAAATTAACCTGATTGCATGACTCTCTCAGGTGGCGAAAATGCTAAAAATAATTGCTAGTTGCTGATCACACTAGTTAAGAAGCTTATTAAGACAGAGATAAACTTAGCTCTTTCCAGGAAAGGAGGCATATGGAAATTTCCACCCCAAAACACAACTCTGCTCCCAGAAGTTATTAGCTAAACCTTAAGTTCGGATACCATGGACTCACACAGACTCAGAAATTGTCACAAGGGGAATTCTGCATTAGAATTTGAATGGAAGTACCTGCAAATTTCAACAATCACTCTGTAGGAGGAAATTCAATACCATGATACTACAAAAATTTCAGGTTTTAAACCAAACAGAACACAAATTATCTGCAGATGACACACGTCTGATGTTAATCTACAACACACTTCTAGAAAAGGCTTTCCACAGTATGTCTTTAGGCCACCTGTCTTGCAGAGCCAATGATCTGTCTGTACTTATACATTTCTGCAGTCTAACACACTTAGAATTTACTCTTGAAAAGATGCGACTGAAGAGTAAAGAATTGAATATAAAAACAATAAATGGAAACTGAAATATGCCAGTGAAAAATGCCATGGTCATTTGTCCCATTTTCTGGGTTATTTTCCATAAAAAAATTACTGGCACCACCTATCTTAACCATTAACCTTAACCATTTCAAAGGACATGTTTAAGAGTTTGATACAAACCACAAAGAGATTAAATACAATTAGAAAACACACTGTCCAGGGCACTCAATTAACCACAGTTAGACTACATGCAATAAATTCTTTCTTTCTTCTTGAAAAATTAGAATATACTGGACTAGAATAGTATTACTACAAGGATTGTTTCTGCTCTTGTGTTTATGGAGTTTACTGTGCCTGAGTGTATATCTATCCACTTTCGCTCTTACTGGAATTCATTCAGTATTTTCCAATCTTCTCATTTTTCAGTATCGTGAGACCGCATTTGGAGTATTGTGTGCAGTTCTGGTGTCCTCAACATAAAAAGGACATGGAACTGTTGGAACAAGTGCAGAGGAGGGCCACAAGGATGATCAGGGCACTGGAGCACCTCCCTTATGAAGATAGGCTGAGAAAATTGGGGCTGTTCAGCCTGCAGAGGTGAAGGCTGCGTGGAGACCTCCTAGCAGCCTTCCAATGCCTGAAGGGGGCCTATAGGGATGCTGGGGAGGGACTCTTCATGAGGGACTGCAGTGAGAGGACAAGGGGTAATGGGTTCAAACTTAAACAGGGTAAGTTTAGATTGGATATGAGGATGAAATTCTTTACTGTGAGGGTGGTGGGGCCCTGGAATGGGTTGCCCAGGGAGGTTGTGAATGCTTCATCCCTGGAGGCGTTCAAGGTGGGGTTGAGCATAGCCTTGGATGGCATGGTTTAGTGTGAGGTGTCCCTGCCCATGGCAGGAGGATTGGAACTAAGTGATCTTAAGGTCCTTTCCAACCCGAACTATTCTATGATTCTGTGATTCTATCCTTCCAAATTTCAGCACATTTGAAACCCTTTCCTGCTTAGTGTTACCTTCATATTTAGGAATTGCATTCTTTACCATTCAGGTTGTTAATGAAAATAACAAGTATTATTATACACACTAAAGGTCAAAGTTCCTTTTTGACATCAAACCATTGATTATGATTCTCCTGTACTATCTTTTTCAACATGTTTTATAGGTGTTTCAAAGAGGCCACTTTTTCTTTCTTGCCTACAAAACATATGACACATTATTTATAGAATAATTTCTTATTAAACACAGATATTTCATTTTATGTGTTGGCATTTCTGATTTTAAGCTTACATGCTAATGCTTCTGGTTCTTGTAACTGCACTAGGAGTATCACTACGCTGACAGAAGCAGATTTTGGACAGCAGAGATGGGTTAATATCACTCTGCAAACATCTGATAGGTCATATAAGAAATAAAGAATGGCTCAGGACAGGCTATGTTCTATTTAAGAAACCTTGCTTATATCCTCAAATTTTAGAACTTTCTGGTATAGGTATAAGTGTTAAAGTTAAATTTTACAAAGTGTAGCACTTTACCGCTAGTAACTGGTAAAGAGCTACCAGAATTTGCAGCTTAATCTCTAACTTGAAGGTGTGTTTTCTCCTTTCCTTTGCATTTTGTAACAGCAACAGACAATAGAGGGAATATTTCTGCATTAGTACATTCTGTCACTCAGTATTTAGAAGTGTTATTTCTTATTGGCTACTTACTGTTAAGACTGTCAACATGGCACTTACAGGATAGAGAGAATCACAGCAAGGAGGCCAGCTAATCTAGTTATTCCTTTCATCTCAATAAAACTCCTGAACCTGACTCTCATTTCTTAGACTTCCACTGATTTTATTAGAAACATGCATTAGTTGTAAACTAGAATAGTCTGGTAAGATCTATTAAAAAAAAATCTTTAATTCCACTTTAAAACAAAGCAGTTCATACAGATTGAGCACTACTCACTTAACATAATTACAGATTGCCTTCCCCACTGCCTTTGATTCTTTATTGCACATCATATTTTAAATACAGATTTTCTTTCACAGTTTCATTCAGCTCCTGTGGAATATTAGTTTGCTTGTACAAATAAATAATAGCATAATTATATACAGCTTTGTAATAAAATCAATAAAAACATTGGTACAGATAGAAAAGGATAGGGAGAACAATGCTGCAATATAACTAGCAAGGTCCAAAGCACACAAATGGGAATAGTTGTTATTTTGAAATATCCTTTAAATGTATTTTTTATTTCTACATTTTTGTGAATAAATATGCCAGTTCCTTCAAATTCTATTATAAACTAACATTTCTGGTTATCTCTTCTGGTCATAATTGACAGATATTAATAGTGTTATGAAAGGTAAATGTTTGTTGATTTCTTAAAAGTCCCATTAGCTTTAAGGAGAATAATGTGTGAAATAAAATTAATATTTATGTCTGCAGATTACAGCAGTTTTGCGTTTTCTTTTAATATAAGGAAAGAACTTTTGTGATTTTTTTTTCTTTCTTTTAAGACAAGGCATGGAGGGAAGTGGCACAAAAATAAATTTGATAACAGTCAAATTGCAAAAAAAAATACGTATGGAGACTTCCCAGATTCTAGTTTTCAGATATTTTCAGCCTACTTGGAGAAGTACTTGTAACTAGGTGCAACAGAAGCAAACTGTCAAAAAAAATCAGAGCACAAAAAGTGGTTTAGGGTGAGTTGTCTCTGTCCATGACAGGGGGTTTGGAACTAGATGATCTTGAGCTCCTTTCCAACCCTAACTATTCTATGATTCTATGGTTCTGTGATTCTATTTACTGCACTATTTCAGTGATGTGCACTGAAGTCAAATTTGTGAGAAGCTCGAGTTTGCATCCCTACAAAGCTGCTTAGTCCATCCAGTCAATGATACCGGGCTCCATCTTTTATAACAGTCTTTCAGAGCAGGAGAGGCTGTGTGCAGTGTTCACACTCATGAATAACCTGGGCAATAGTGTCCATTGCTAAGTCCACCCCTCGATCATGAGTCCATCTATATGTTGCATCTCTGCCCTGATTGCCTGAGGTGTCGTAGGTCCACCAGGCCCAAAACAATTCACTCTCCCCTCCAGCAGTTTCTGCACCTTGTTGGTGGGGACTCCATACAGCTGCCTTCCATCTCCGATGCTTCCAAAGCACTGGAGGGGTCCAGTGGACTAGATACTTGCCCATACTGTCCCACACACCCTGCCACTCGTGACTGTCCATCCTTGGGGAAAATCTCTTGGTCACCCTGCATCGCAGTCTAGCCACAGGCAACACCCACACTCCATTGTGGTTAACTCTCAGGACCAGAGAAAATGGTTGTGGGTAAAACACACTCTGAATGCATACCAACATGGTGATCCCCATCACAACCATGAGGCAGGTCTCAAGGGTACCCAAAGGCCATTGAAACCCTTCAGAACTCTCAAATGAGGCTGCTGTACTTGTCACTGGGGCTGGTGTAGCTGCTGGGCTTGCCGGCTCTCTCACCACCAGCTGCTCTTTGTCTGAGTCCTGATCTTCCTCCTCTGCCTTGCTGGGAAGCGCTGCGTGGTCTCCTGCATCTTCCTGGGGCTCGGGCTCGCGGGGCTCTGCGGGCGGCTGCCGGGGGATGCTCTCCGCTGCCGCGGGGCTGGGCTCTGCCATGCGGCTCGGCTTCTCCACGCCCCCCTCCCGCTTCTCGGCAGCTGCGGGGCTGGGATCGGCCGCTGCCCCCCCTCGCCGCTCGGTAGCTGCGGGGCTCGACTCCTGGTCCCCGGGGCTGCGCTCCTGGGCCGTTTCGGCCGCCGGCGGCTCCCGGGGCCGCCCACCCTCGGCTCCGCACAGCCTCTCAAAGATGGAAGCGAAAATGAGGGCCTGGACGGTAAAGTGCAGCCGAGCTGCCAGGTACAAGTCCACGTCCACATCCATGTCCCCGTCCGCCCCTCCCTGCTTCTGGAGCCCACCCGTATCACAAGCCATTCCAATAAAGCACACTGAAACAAGAACCTTAGCCCAAAACTCATATCTGAATGCTAAGATAACAAGTACCGGCTGTAAGTAAGGTACAACAGACTGAAACCATGAAAACCAGAGCAACAACTTTGAGAGCCAATAAATCAGCATTGTGACGAGTGGCTATTAATCCTGTCGTTATCTCAACCCTTCGAGCCCCACGTTGGGCGCCAAAAAGAACTGTCGTGGTTTAAGCTTATAAACCCATACAGTCGCTCCCTCAGTCACTCCCCACTCTTTATTCCCTCAGCTCCTGGAGGAATGGGAAGGAGAATCGAAAGAATGCAACTCCCACAGGTTGAGATAAGAACAGTTTAGTAACTAAGGTATAACACGAATCGCTACTGCTACCACCAATAATAATAAGAGAAAATACAAGGGAAAAGAATACAATTTCTCACCATCCAATATCAAGCCCAACCACGCAGTACACCCCCACCAGTGCCCCCCACCGTGCACCCTCACCACCCTTCCGGGTCTCTGCTCTCTGTCTTTACATCCTGGACATGACGTGCTGTGGTATGGAATAATGTCTTTGGTTAGTCTGGGTCAGGTGTCCTGTCTCTCCTTCCTCCCAGCTTCCCCTTCTCCCTGGCAGAGCATGAGACTCAGAAAGTCCTTGGCCAGCCTAAACATCACCAAGCAGTAACTGGAAACACTGGTGTTATCAGTGCTGTTCCCAGGCCCAAAATCAAAAACACAGCACTGCACCAGCTACCAAGAAGGAGAAAAATGACTGCTGCTGCTGAACCCATGACAGTAACAATTAAAAGTGTAATGTAGAACTTTTCAATTATTTCAAGGTGCATAGATCTCTGAACAAAAAGCTTTGCTATGTTATACCCTTAAATTCAGTCACACAGATAACCTGAGTTAGCATAGTTTTCCCATCTGTACATTTTCCTGAAGTTGAAGTACTATACATCATAAATGGACTTTAGCAGCACTTTGAGATCCTCTGATACAACTTTTGAGGGTATAAAGGAACAAGAATCAATTAAACTGTCATAGGTTACCAGCATCATATGTATCTGTCAACTACAGACAGAAAATTTGAAAGGAATCTCATCCAGAAGTACTTAGCAAACTACAGCTTCTATAGAATAGCAACATCTCAAATCTGTTGTATGTTTCAATTGGGAATCACAAGTTGGCTATTTCTCTAGACTAATCAGAAAAACCTGTCTGCTGAGCTTCTATCAGTTAAAACTTAACATACTAAAGAACTACAGCAACATGACTAGCACCAATTCCTCTGGCACTATCTATCTTTTGTGACTACTATTTTGTAACTACTCCATGGTGCTGAAACCTGTATCAGCAACAGAATGTTCTTATCCTTTCTCCTTGTTTCTTGCTTCAGGCAACAACACAAAGCCAAACATGCACTCACAGACATGAAAATGGGCCATTTTTTTATTTGGGATGGAATATCACTTTAGCACTGCAACTTGGTTTCCCATGCCAGTGCCTTGAAAACACTAAAAAGGGTGTTCATACCACCTGTACTATTGTCCTACACACACGTACCTTAAAATACAAATTACATTGATGAATATATTTTTTAATTAATGCTTTGTAACTTGATACATATTTATATTTAATATGTATATTAATATATACACATTAAAGACAATTAGCATTGAAAGATCGTATCTTACCTACTTGTTGGTCTGACAGTCCTATCTTTTAGGACCATGCATTAAATTTACAACTAAATGTTTTGTCCAGCACCTACAAGTAAATCAATTAATGTAAATTATCTACAATATGCTAGAAGTGCAAACTTTCCAAGGGAACATGTTTACTTACATTATTATACCAGAAGACAATATCTTTTATGTGTTTATATAAAATCAAAAAGCCAGAAGAGCAAGAGTTAAATAAAGATAAAAATTAATAGACACCTTCTAGAAAACAGTTGTCCTACAAGGAAAAGTGATTTATTATTTGTATTAGTGTACAGGCCTATCCATATAGAATCATAGAATAGAATCATAGAATAGTAAAGGTTGGAAAGGACCTCAAGATCATCGAGTTCCAACCCCCCCGCCATGGGCAGGGACACCTCACACTAAACCATGCCATCCAAGGCTATGTCCAACCCCACCTTGAACGCCGCCAGGGATGAAGCATCCACAACCTCCCTGGGCAACCCATTCCAGGGCCCCACCACCCTCACAGTAAAGAATTTCTTCCTCACATCCAATCTAAACCTCCCCTGTTTAAGTTTAAACCCATTACCCCTTGTCCTCTCACCACAGTCCCTAATGAAGAGTCCCTCCCCAGCATCCCTATAGGCCCCCTTCAGATATTGGAAGGCTACTATGAGGTCTCCACGCAGCCTTCTCTTCTCCAGGCTGAACTGCCCCAACTTTCTCAGCCTATCTTCATACTGGAGGTGCTCCAGTCCCCTGATCATCTTCGTGGCCCTCCTCTGCACTTGTTCTAACAGTTCCATGTCCTTTTTATGTTGAGGACACCAGAACTGCACACAATACTCCAAGTGAGGTCTCATGAGAGCAGAGTAAAGGGGCAGGATCACCTCCCTCGACCTGCTGGTCACACTCCTTTTGATGCAGCCCAGGATACGGTTGGCCTGGGCTGCAAGCACACACTGCCGGCTCATGTTCATTTTTTCATCAACCCACACCCCCAAGTCCTTCTCTGCAGGGCTGCTCTCAATCTCCTCCCCGCCCAATCTGTAGCTGTGCCTGGCATTGCTCCGACCCAGGTGGAGGACTTTGCATTTAGCATGGCTGAACTTCATCAGGTTGGCATCAGCCCACCTCACAAGCATGTCAAGGTCCCTCTGGATGCCATTCCTTCCCTCCAACTTATCCACCGAACCACACAGCTTGGTGTCATCGGCAAACTTGCTGAGGGTGCACTCAATCCCACTGTCCATGTCACCCACAAAGATGTTGAACCAGGCCGGTCCCAACACCCATCCCTGGGGGACACTACTCGTTACTGGTCTCCAGCTGGGCACTGAGCCACTGAGCACTACTCTTTGCGTGCGGCCATGCAGCCAGTTTTTTATCCACCGAGTGGTCCACCTGTCAAATTGATGTCTCTCCAACTTAGAGAGAAGGATGTCATGTGAGACAGTGTCAAAGGCTTTACACAAGTCCAGGTAGATGACATCAACTGCTCTGCCCCTCTCCATCAGTTCCGTAGCCCCGTCATAGAAGGTCACCAGATTGGTCAGGCAGGATTTCCCCTTAGTGAACCCATGCTGGGTGTCCCCAAGCACCTTGTTGGTTTTCATGTGCCTTAGCATGCCTTCCAGGAGAATCCGCTCCAAGATTTTGCCAGGCACAGAGGTGAGACTGACTGGTCTGTAATTCCCTGGGTCATCCATTTTTCCCTTCTTAAAAATGGGGGTTATATTTCCCTTTTTCCAGTCATCGGGAACTTCACCTGACTGCCAGGATTTTTCAAATATGATGGACAGTGGCTTAGCAACTTCATTTGCCAGCTCCTTCAGGACCCGTGGATGGATTTCATCCGGTCCCATTGACTTGTATACATTCAGGTTCCTAAGGTGGTCCCGAACAAGATGCTCCCCCACAGTGGGCCCAGGGTCCCCACCCTCACCATCCCCGCGTCTGCCTTCCAAGACTTGGGTGGTGTGGTGAGAGCATTTGCCCGTAAAGACTGAGGTAAAGAAGTCATTAAGAACCTCAGCCTTCTCTAAATCCAGGGTAGCCAGTTCTCCCGATAGCTTCTGGAGAGGGCCCACGGTGTCCCTAACCTGTCTCTTATCGGCAATGTACCTATAAAATCCCTTCCTGTTATCCTTAACATCCCTAGCCAAGTTTAATTCGAAGTGGGCCTTAGCTTTCCTAACCTGGTCCCTAGCTTCCCGGACAACATCCCTGTATTCTTCCCAGGCCGCCTGACCTTGCTTCCACCTTTTATAAGCCTCTTTTTTCCTTCGAATTCTGCTCAGCAGCTCCTTATCCATCCAAGGAGGTCTCCTGGCCCTCCGGCTAAACTTCCTTCTAGTTGGGATGCATCGCTCCTGAGCTTGCGGCAGGTGAGCCTTGAATATCAACCAACAGTCTTGGGCCCTCCTGCCCTCTAGGACTGTATCCCATGGAACCTTACTGAGCAGGTTCCTGAAGAGGCCAAAGTCTGCTCTCTTGAAGTCCAGGGCAGTGAGCTTGCTGCACGCTCTTCTCACTGTCCTGAGGATCTCAAACTCAACCATCTCATGATTGCTGCAATCAAGGCTGCCCTGGTGGGTCACATTCCCAACCAGCCCTTCCCTGTTGGTGAGGACGAGGTCAAGCATGGCACCTCTCCTTGTCGGCTCCTCTATTGCTTGCAGAAGGAAGTTGTCTTCCACGCAATCGAGGAACCTTCTGGATTGCTTGTGCCGGGCCGTACCATCCCTCCAACAGATATCAGGGTGGTTGAAGTCTCCCATGAGAACAAGGGCCTGTGAGTGTGAGGCTGCTCCTATCTGCCTATGGAGCGCTTCATCCAGCAAGTCCCCTTGGTCAGGCGGTCTGTAACAGATCCCCACAATAATATCACCCATCGCTGTTCTCCCTTTAACCCTGACCCACAAACTCTCTGTCGACTGCTCACCTGTCCCCAGACAGAGTTCCATACTCTCTAGCCTATCCCTAACATAAATAGCAACTCCCCCTCCCCGTCTGCCGGGCCTGTCTTTCCTAAAGAGCCAGTAACCTTCCATTCCAACACACCAGTCATAGGAGCCATCCCACCATGTTTCTGTGATGCCTATGATATCATACCCCCGTAGACGTGCACACATCTCTAATTCCTCTTGTTTGTTCCCATACTATGGGCATTTGTGTAGAGGCATTTGAGCCGAGCTCCAGTTGAAGCCGGCTCATTGGCTGGAGCAGCTGGAATATCTCTACATTGCTCCGAATGTTTACTGTAGGTGCTGCCAACCCACTGGGTGTGTTGGGATGGAATGATGCCCCCCTCCCCCAACACATCTAGTTTAAAGCATCCTTGACCAGTCTGGCAAGCCTCCTACCAAATCCACTCTTCCCCTTCTTTGTCAGTCCAGCTCCACCAGCCCCCAGTAGACCTGGCCTACTATATTGAGTCCCATGTTCAAGGTACCCAAACCCCTGACTATAGCACCACCCTTCTAACCATTTATTAACCTGCCCAATCCTCCTAGCCTTTTCAAGGTCCTGCCCTGTATCCTGGAGAATTGACGAAAAGACAATCTGAGCTCCAGAGCCCCTAACCACCTCTCCCAGAGCTCTGTAGTCCTTCTTTATGGTCTCCGGGCTACTGTTATCTATATCAGTAGCACCCACATGTATTGCCAGGAGTGGGTAATAGTCAGTGGGACCGACTAGAGCAGGCAGCTTCTCGGCCACATCCCTGATCCGAGCCCCTGGTAGGCAACACACCTCCCTAGAGCCTGGGTCAGGCCAACAGATGGGTGCCTCTGTGCCTTTCAGATTAGAGTCCCCTACTACTATGGTCTGCTGCTTTTTCCTGGCAGCACCAGTAGTGATCTTCTTTACCAGTGCACTAGCTGGTTGTGCCTGGTGGGAGCGCTGTTGCTCATCAGCCCCCTGCAGGATAGCAATGCGGTTCTGGGCAGGGACAACAGACGTAGGAGGAAGCCCCTTGCTTGTAATTGCCCTCTTCCTCCTTTTTTTGTTGTTTTTTTCTGTTATCTTTTCCCAGCTTCCTGGTTTAGCAGCCTCCTTTCCTGCATGGACAACAGTAGACACTCAAGGCCCTGGAACAGTCTGGTCCTGGAGCAAGCAGTGCTGCTCCCCCTCAGCTTCCCTGACACCTTTCAGCCTGGTAACAGCTTCCTGCAGTTCAGCCACCTGCTGCAGGAAGACCTCCACCAGGGAACGCAGAGTGCAGCCCTGCCCATTGCTCACCCTTCCCTTAGGATACCCCGAGCTCTGCACTACAGCCTCCCTTCCTGTCGGCTCCGTCTGGGTGCCTACACTGGCCACCACCGGCGCAGCCAGAGCAGAGCTCCCAGACCGAGCCTTGCCCGTACGGTGAGTGTTCACCATCCTGCTCACCACCTCACTCGCCTGCCCACGCAAACTGCCGCGCAAACTGCCTCGAGCCCGCCCTGTTTGCCCTCCCTGTTCGCTGCGCTCCGGGTCGCTCGCGCTCCCTGGGGCAGGTTTTTAACCAGTCAGGTCTGCCGCCGGTCCTCCTGACGCCGCCGCCTGAGTCAGCCGCTTCTCTTGTTTGTCTTTTTTGTGGCATCTGATCTTCTCAATCATTACTGGATTAAAACTTTTTAATGATACATTGTGGTTAAATCTCATTGCTTCCATTTCACAGAAGGAAAAACAAAACCACTAAATTAACTGATGCCCTAGATTTTCAGAAGGCTTATCTTTCAGTTTTTGCTGCAAAATTTTAAGCATTTTTTTCTATGAGTAACACATAAGAAACATTAAAACACTAAAAAGTAGGAAAAACTGAAACCCAGCCCTTCCTTTTTTTTTTTTTTTTTTTTTTTTTTCCCTCTAAGTGAATCTTGCCTTATTCAAAAGGGTGCCCAGTTTATGAGGTGGAAAGGCAAAAGCAACTAGATGGGATAATAGTCATGATCTGAATGCTGCTACTGCAGAGACAGATATGTCTTATAGTAGACTGGTTAAAGCATTCCATAAGATGATCATGCCTTATTTCTCACATGGAAACCACAGAGGTTGTCCTGGGTTCAGCAGTAGCAGTCATTTTTTCTTTTTTCCCTTCTTGGTAGCTGGTGCAGTGCTGTGTTTTTGATTTTGGGCCTAGGAACAGTGCTGATAACACCAGTGTTTTCAGTTACTGCTTGGTGATGTTTAGGCTGGCCAAGGACTTTCTGAGTCTCATGCTCTTCCAGGGAAGGGGGAAGCCGGGAGGAAGGAGAGACAGGACACCTGACCCAGACTAACCAAAGAGGTTATTCCATACCACAGCACGTCATGTCCAGGATGTAGAACGGAGAGCAGAGACCCGGAAGGGTGGTGAGGGTGCACGGTGGGGGGTGCAGCTGGTGGGGGATGCACCGGTGGGGGTGCACAGCTTGGTCGAGCTGGGTGGTGAGCTGTTATATTCTTTCCCTGTATTTGCCTTGTCATTATTGTTACTGGTGGGGGTGCACTGGGTGGCTGGGCTTGATACTGGATGGTGAGAAATTGTATTCTTTTCCCTTGTATTTCTCTTGTCATTATTATTATTGGTGGTAGCAGTAGTGATTTGTGTCATACCTTAGTTACTAAACTGTTCTCATCTCAACCTGTGGGAGTTGCATTCTTTCGATTCTCCTTCCCATCCCTCCAGGAGCGGAGGGAAGAAAGAGAGGGAAGTGAGTGAGAGGGCGACTGTATGGGTTTATAGAAGCTTAGACCATGACAGATGTATTTGGATTTTTACTTCCCTTATACCAGTACCATGCTATAGATGTCCTCCTCTTGTCTGCAATGACCCTTATTTCAAGGGATACAAGGTTAGATTTTTTTTATCAAAAAAGAAATCAAGCTGATGTAGATATATAACTGAACATGATTTAATTGCTGACATTAAAATTGCCATAAAATGAAAATAAAAAATGGTGTCAGATTCTAAGTAAGCACATTGGTAATTCTTACTTTTGTTACCAGGGTTGTGGGGTATTCATCTAAATGATAATATGAACTACTATCAGTGCAGAGGACTATCTTATGGAACTTATATTTCTGTAAGCACGGAGTTTTCTTTATAATTCTTTTCTTTTTTGTGTGATTAAGTATTACTATCTGTAACCCTTGTGCTCTATACTGTTACTATCAAATAAGAAAAGGATTCTGTAAAAATAAACATTACAGAATGCAACCTAAATATACCAAGAAACTGTGCCCTAGAGAAGATCTTCAAAGCTCCGTCTGCATATAATCAAGGTCTATGTACCTCACAATGAAGCTTCCTATTAAAATTCCTGTGAAGAAAAAGAAAGTTCATTCTCCTTTATATACTATAGTGTTTTTCTTATGTTAACTGTTTTGTAAATGAAGCCATTTGAAAAACAATTTCCATAATGGATTTATTTGTCAAGCATTTTTGTCAACATTGATTAACTCATGATCCATATGATTCACAGCCCCCATAAATAATAAAAGTTATGCCCATAGCTCACTGTAATTGCACTGAAAACCATCTCTTTTGTGGCTGTATATGCTATTGCATTCACAATAGAGCAACTCACAACAATTTAATTCTAGGCAGAACTCATAGGTTAAAAAAAAGAGAAAAAAGAGGAAATAAAAAGTATGTGGAAGCAGACACATTCAAACAGGGGCTGAGTAATTCAACACAGGCTGTAGAAGGAGATGGGACAGAAACATGAGCAGCATGGAAGTCTCCTGACTCCCACTAGCTCCTGATAACCACCAGAGCATGTGGCCTCACACGTTTGATGGATAATTCAATGCAAGCTATCTTACTGACAAACAGAAGAAATGAGGATACTACTCCTTCAGCCCCTTTATTTAATTAAATATTGTTTATTTATAACACGCCGAACCCAGGAGATAAATATTTAATGAAAAGGATTCTTAAAATACACTGAAAAGTCTTTCAGGTATTGTAAAGGTCCCTTGTTTGTCAACTTTCCTTTTTTAAGTGTTCTCCTGAACAGTTAAATGAGATCTGTTAGGCTCAGGGGCTGTACAACAACTTTTAGCAGCATTATAAGTAATTACCTTATGAAAGAAAATAATATATGTCAAAATCTTGAAGTCTTCAGAAAAAAATGAATACTCATTAGTTTAGCTAATATTGAGGAAAGGATACAGAAATAAATTTACATAGGTAAAAAGAGAAAAGGCAAAGAAAGATAGGTAAATGAGGAGGAAGTGGAGACCTTAACCAGAGCAAATGAAAAAGGAAAAAAGAAACCTGGACAAAGAGAGTGAAAGACAACCTGATCAAGAAAGATGCATGAGAAGTGATAAGCAGGATGAATATTAATTAAAAAATATGTCTTCTGAAAAATAACTTGAAAACAAGGTCAAAGTTATTTAATACATGTTCATAAAATTTTTAACTTCCTGCTGTTAAATGGCATGATACAAATTAACTTTACACCACATGTTTATTCCATGGCTTAATAATATTTGCACAACACAAATTGTGTTTGCACATAGCCACAATATGAGACATTTTTCAGCCCCATGCTACCAACACTTTTTAGTCAGCAGCTTATTTAGAAACTGTCATCAAAGTGATACATGATTTTACGTGGTCTAGTTAGACATTTGATTGTTGAATAAAAGACCATCAAAATTTCCACTGAAAGCAAGGACTGCTGGGTAAATCAATTTTTCTTGAAAGGTGACCTTAAATATTGGAGCAGAGAACATACATTTCACAGTGTAATTCTACATCAAACAAGCCTCATATGCAAAAAAGAAAAAATTAAAAAAAAAAAATAATTCAGAAATTCTTCCATTTCGAAGCTGTTGCATTCCTTTAGCTCCTTTCTCTCAGTATAGCTTTATGCTACTTGTTAGCAACTAAAAACCAACAGATCTTTCTCTCTCCTAAAAGAGCCAGGAGCCAAACAAGAGGGAAAACTTTGAGAGCATAGTCCAACAAAAAATATCACAGACAGGTAGGACTCAGTCCTTGTGAACTTTATGCCACTTAGCCGTATTATACATCTTTTCGCCTTTTAGATAGTGAGCTCTCTGGCTTTGTTAGATACCATTGTCAGGTGTGCCATTCTTAAAACAGTGTACCTCTAAGAAATCTCTGAAATTTCTGAGATAACATCTGCAATATTGTGAACACAGATTGACGCCAGAGTTCTTTATTTTAATGAAGTTTTATGAACAATAATTTTGGAAAGAAAAACCAAATTAAGCAAAGAAAATTGAAAAAAGAAAAACAAGTTTAAAAAAGAAAAAACAAAACAAAAAGAAAGAAAAATACTGCCTCTGATACTTTTTAAGAACTTCTCAGCCTGAATCTAGATGAACAAAGTTACATTGCCTGTCATTCCTATCTGCCAGTGCTAAACAGCTTTAGACACATTTGGAATCAATAAGCATAAGAAGGGAATATCTGTCCAAGCTGCCCTCAAACCCCATCTGAACTGTAGCAGTTCCTCTACTGCTAAATCAGTTTTCATCTTGACTCTGCTTTCCAGGAAGGCAACCCTGGAACAGGATCTGACAAGCTACTTCTTTGTCACCTCTGGGCCACAGCTTGTTGATTAAAATGGTCTACAGCCTCCTCATTTCTCCCGTCCTCCTTCCCACATAGTCTTCCAAATTACCGTAGGAAAAAGCTGAAGTAAGCTGAGTGGGCAAAGTGCTGTCTGAGGGAGACTTGGGCCCTGAACCATAAAAGAGGCTTAGCACAAAAAATTTTCATTGAAGCCTGGTCAGTTCTGGCATGAATAAAGTGACTCCTGTAAGGATGTCCAGAATTAAATCTCAAAGATGCTGTTACTCCCTTGCATGTCACAGACACCTCGACAACTTTCCTGTTTGAAGTTTCCATTTCTACTATGATGTCTTGAAAGAAAAGAACGTGCATTGATAAAGAGCGTGACACTACAAACATTGCCAAAACTATAAGCAGGGACAAAAGGATGACATATATAAACAATATATTGCAAATTTCAATTTGAAATTTTGAAAGCCAGTTCATTCAAAGTATGAGCTATAAAAACAGAACTTAAAGACAGCAAAACATAGGCTTACATCTGCACTTCCAAATACATTTATATTCTTATTTTGCACGTTTGTGTGTTTAAAACTGTTCTATCACTTAAATTAGCTCTAGCATATTTAATACTGAAAGATAAGATTAAGCTACACAAAAACCTTTTTACTGTGCAGAAAGATTAGAAATACAAACATAACTTCTACTTAGCTATGCCTTATTTTCTCTGTATTTCTATTTATTATTCAGTATCCTAGCCTCCTGTTTTGTAAGAATGCAACTATAGCAAATCAAAGGACAAGAACTGCAAACTGAAATATTGACTGTCAAGGAGATATAAAAAATAAGTAGATTAAATTTTATAACTGTTTTCATATTATGAATATCAGCAATTGTGATTCAACCAGTCTTCTACTGGCAGAAGATGAAACAGGCACAAAACTTTTTTCTGTAAGAGAAAGAATTCCACAAGATTTTCAGTCTAATCTAATAAACTAAACAGCATTTGCCTGCTACTTACTTTGTGCACGAGCACATTTCCTCCTAGACTCATATAAAACAGAGAGAGTTCAGGCAGTCTCTTACCTCTAAGACTCCTTGCTTCCTCTTGGATCTTTTCCAGAGCACTATTGTTTAGACTTTGATTACACATCATGCATTGACCACAGGAGAAGATTGAAAGTTACATTGCACAGATTCAACTTATAAGAAGAGAATAATACCCTGTTTTCAAGTCACCTGTAATCATCTGAAACACTTTATTTTTCTGTTTGCATCTGATACTTATACTCTAGGAACCAAGAGATAGTTATTATCTACAGAACATCTATTCCACGGCCACCGACAGAGAGTCACCTGTCTTTACCTCTTTAGATAGTCAGGGCAAATGACAGGTTCTATAAAGATGACGAAACTACTACTGACTTATTCTGGGCCAGTATTGTGCCTTCATCTCTAGACTGGAACATTATTGCTACAGAGGAACAATAAAGTTACTTGAGTCAGAGTATGACTGAAAATCAAAATATTAAATATGTTGATTAAATAAACTCCTTAGAAAGCATTAACATGTTTGAACCGTATGGTGATGGGTCAGGGAAATCTATTGATGTCCTTGATATGCAGTTTGTCTTCATTTGAAATCTGAATTTAATTACCAACAATAATATTAGTAGAAATCTCAAAGTATGGAGATGTAGAAGCCAATCCTGTTATAACCTATTGCTTAAAGAACCTAGAGAAAGTGGTCTTATTTCACTGATATTTTCATGGTCTGTCCTGGCATTTTCAGAATTACCTGTTGTATTTTGTGTTGCCAGACAACAGCAGTAACAGGAGAAATGTGTATGAAATCAGAGTCATTCTCAGATATTGACTAGTGTCTTAGTTATCCGTCAAGGGTTTAGCATGATGACTGATGGAAAATGAGATGCAATTGCTTGATATTGATTGTAATAGGCTTTGCATCAACATGTAATAGCAGAGGGATGTGGGGTTTTGATCAAAATAGTAAGTTATGCCTTTTCTGAACAGTATGACACATCTCATTACTGAGGAGGAGTTTTAAGAAAACAATTGTAATAAAGCTTTAAAATAATATGGTAATTTTACCATATGAATGCAAATATTTATTGGGTTTATCTCTTTTCCATGTGTTTTCAGTAGTAACAAACTATACATGTTTTATTTAGCACGGTAATAATTTTATGTACCTCAACTTACAGTTTTGTGAGCCTGTACCTACATACACCATTTATATAGTCTGCTTGTACATGCATGATTTTATATTTGCTTGCAGTTGTAATTCTGTAATGCATACATGCATTTTCAGTCCTGTATATTAGTTATACAATACCAGTAAGTAATTGAGAAATCAAGAAAATGCAAATTGATCAACTGATATCCCTGTCAGAGAACTACAACAAATAAAATAAAATATAGAAGCATATGAATCAAAAAGAAAGAAAACATTAAATATATGTATGGTGCAAACCATTCAAACTACCCCCCATCCAGTCCATACTAAACTGTTTTTTAAAGGGTGCATTAAGCTATTTCCTTTCACAAAAAATTCTTGCAAGTGTATTGCAGGTAATAACATAAGGTCTATGAAAAGCAAGTGATCTAAGTTAAACCGACTATAACAGTTCCATACTATCATGTTTTTAGTATATCAAATGTTTTAAGTAATGTAAAAAAGCTTTTACTTATTCCACAAGTCCTCCAGCTAGTTCTAATACCTAATTCCAAATAATCTTAAAGAATATGTGCTGCATTTCTGTGACACATATTCTGTAAAATGCCAACAACTTGTGGAGAGGATTTATGTCAGCCACACAATTTCATCATGCAGAGATGCAGGCAAGAGTAGTTGTGCTGACATAAATACCACAAAGATTTTGTTATGACTTGACGCAAGGAAATGTATTTTGCAACCTCTTTTAAGCTTAAAATATAAAAAATATTTAGAAATAAAATCTCACACAAAAAATATCAGTTTCAAATGTATGTATGTACCTATGCATGTATGCACTTTACCAGAAAAGTTTGTACACAAACTTTTAAAGTCTATATTGATGCTAAAATACTGATGCAAAGTTTGCCTGTAGATAAGCTACAGTATCCAGACTGCACAGGCTTCACATGCCTCAATTCCTTCAGTTATCATAGAATCATAGAATGGTTTGGGTTGGAAAGGACCTGAAGATAATCCAGTTCCAACTCCCTGCCATGGGCAAGAATGATAACTCACACTAGACCGTGTTGCTCAAGGCTCTGTCCAGTCTGGCCTTGAACCCTGCCAGGGGTGGAGTATTTACCACTTCTTTGGGCAACTTGTTCCAGTGTGTCACCACCCTCACAGTAAGGAACGTCTTCCTTATATCTAACCTGAACTTTCTGCGTTTCAATTTATAGCCATTTCCCCTTGTCCTATCACTACAGTCCCTAATGAAGAGTCCCTCTGAGGCATGCTTGTAGGCCCCCTTCAGATACTGGAAGGCTGCTATGAGGTCTCCATGCAGCCTTCTTTTTGCCAGGCTGAACAGCCCCAACTTTCTCAGCCTGTCTTCGTATGGGAGGTGTTCTAGACACGGTACCATCCTAATAGGCCATCTCTGAACTTGCTCCAACAGCTCCATGTCCTTCTTTGTTGAAGACACCAGAACTGTGCACAGCAGGTGGGGTCTCACGAGAGCAGAGTAGAGGGGCAGGATCACTTCTTTTGACCTGCTGGTCACACTCCTTTTGATGCAGCCCAGTATATGGTTTGCTTACTGGGCTACAAGCACACACTGCTGGCTCATGTTCAGTTTCTCATTAACCAACACCCCCAAGTCCTTCTCCTCAGGGCTCCTCTGAATCACTTTTCCACCCAACCTGTAGCTGTGCCTGGGATTGCAACAAGACCGATGAGGAGTTGAAGAGGGAACTGGGTTTGTTTAGTCTGGAGAAGAGAAGGCTCAGGGGGGACCTTAACACTCTCTGCACCTACCTGAAAGTAGGCTGTAGTGAGGTGGGGGTTGGTCTCTTCTCCCATGTAACAAGTGATAGGACAAGATGTAATGGCCTCAAGCTGCACCAGGAGATGCTTAGACTGTATATTAGGAAAAATTTCTTCACAAAGAGGGCACAAGAACAAGCTGCCCAGGGAAGAGGTGGAATCGCTATCCCTGTAAATGCTCATAAACCATGTAGATGAAGCCTCAGTGACATGGTTTAGTAGTGGTCTTGGCAGTCCTGGAGAAATGGTTGGACTTATCTTAAAGGTCTTTTCCAACCTATCTGATTCTATGATCTCTGGAAAGTCTAACCAAAGTAAATATTTATACCTGTGAGGCACATACTTTTTCTCTCAGTAGCAAAATAATATCAGAAGTAACTTAAAAATGTAACAATAAAAATAAAATTATTACAGTTCTGTTCAGGTAGATTTAAAGTGAAACAGTTTTTCTACAAGTGGAGGTGAAGTATATTTCAAAGCAGTCCACAGTGAATGGAATAAAAAGGATCACATAAGACTTGAAAAAGAAAAAACATTTGCAACAAGCACTCTCTGAGGCAAGGTCCACTTTTTAATAAATATGAGTGGGAAAGATACTCTGTACATTGCTTTTTCTATAATTTTCAGTTTCTGTATTTTACAATGTCCAATTCATTTGTAACCAGACAGAACTGCTGTTTGAGGCAAACATAGGCGAAGTATGTTACCGGTCTATTCTAATATAGCAATGTCGATGTTCTAATGAAATAAAGAAAGTGAAGATGTACTGAAATGTAACTTATGCTAATGAACATGTAACTACCAAGTCACTAAACTATTCAGAAGAACAAACCAGAGTGAAGCTATTTAAAAATAATCACTGTTATGATTTTGAAAAAAAGAACTGGGTATACCAACATCAGTAGTCACATTTTCCTTAACATCACTGACGGTAGTAGCATATCTTTATAACAACATGTGGCCAAATATCCAAATCACACTGCACAACCACACAGAAATTAGTGAAGGAAGCAAAATACTCTCCTGTGTTCTTTCACTACCAATATCATTACACTTTCTAAAATACCTCAGGGGATTTTACAGAATTCCAATTGTTAACACTTCTTTTTTTTTTTTTTTTTTTTCTTTTCTCAAATGCTACTCAAACTTTTGAGACAAACACCCTTTTGAAGTTACATGGTTTCACCAAAACAGAGGTGCAAAGTTTCTTAGTAAATTATAACCTTATTTGCCAGGCTTCATTTTTCTTTAATGCTCCCCATAAAAATGCTCTTTAAAGTTCATTTTCTATAAACTTACTAGGTGAAATATAAAAAATCACTCTATTAATCCTAGCTTTCAAGGATGGCATGGCAACAAGGGTAATACAACAAAGGTCAGTATTCTAAAACCATTTAGTGACATATGATTAGTTTTTTTATCGTGTATATATACACTCCCATAAACCACAGGGAGAGATCATAGAATCATAGAATCATAGAATAGTTAGGGTTGGAAAAGACCTTAAGATCATCTAGTTCCAACCCCCCTGTCATGAGCAGGGACAACTCACAATAAACCATGCCATCCAAGGCTATGTCCAGCCCCACCTTGAACGCCACCAGTGGTGGAGCATTTACAACTTCCCTGGACAACCCATTCCAGGGCCTCACCACCCTCACAGAAAAGAATTTCTTCCTAAGATCCAATCTAAACTTCCCATGTTTAAGTTTGAACCCGTTACCCCTTGTCCTCTCACTGCAGTCCATTATGAAGAGTCCCTCCCCAGCATCCTTATAGGCCCCCTTCAGGTATTGAAAGGCTGCTAGGAGGTCTCCACGCAGCCTTCTCTTCTGCAGGCTGAACAGCCCCAGTTTTCTCAGCCTATCTTCATATGAGAGGTACTCCAGTGCCCTGATCATTCTCATGGCCCTCCTCTGCACTTGTTTCAACAGTTCCATGTCCTTTTTATGTTGAGGGCACCAGAACTGCACACAATACTCCAAGTGAGGTCTCACGAAGGAAGAGTAGAGGGGCAGGATCACCTCCCTCGACCTGCTGGTCACACTCCTTTTGATGCAGCCCAGGATACGGTTGACTTTCTGGGCTGCAAGCGCACACTGCCGGCTCATGTTCATTTTCTCATCAACCCACACCCCCAAGTCCTTCTCTGCAGGGCTGCTCTTTATCTCTTCCCTGCCCAACCTGTAGCTGTGCCTGGGATTGCTCCCGCCCAGGTGTAGGACCTTGCACTTGGCATGGTTAAACTTCATCAGGTTGGCATCAGCCCACCTCACAAGCGTGTCAAGGTCCCTCCTAATGGCATTCCTTCCCTCCAATGTATCAACCGAACCACACAGCTTGGTGTCATCGGCAAACTTGCTGAGGGCACCCTCAATCCCACTGTCTATGTCACCCACAAAGATGTTGAACCAGGCCGGTCCCAACACCGATCCCTGGGGGACACCCCTCGTTACTGGTCTCCAGCTGGACATTGAGGCATCGAGCACTACTCTTTGCGTGCGGCCATCCGGCCAGTTCTTTATCCACCGAGTGGTCCACCTGTCAAATTGATGTCTTTCCAATTTAGAGAGAAGGATGCCATGGGAGACAGTGTCAAAAGCTTTACACAAGTCCAGGTAGATGACATCAACTGCTCTGCCCCTCTCCATCAGTTCCGTAGCCCCCTCATAGAAGGTCACCAGATTGGTCAGGCAGAATTTCCCCTTAGTGAAACCATGCTGGCTATCACCAGCACCTTGTCGGTTTTCATGTGCCTCAGCATGCCTTCCAGGAGAATCCGCTCCAAGATTTTGCCAGGCACAGAGGTGAGACTGACTGGTCTGTAATTCCCTGGGTCATCCATTTTCCCCTTCTTAAAAAGAGGGGTTATATTTCCCTTTTCCAGTCATCGGGAACTTCACCTGACTGCCATGATTTTTCAAATATGATGGACAGTGGCTTAGCAACTTCATTTGCCAGCTCCTTCAGGACCCGTGGATGGATTTCATCCGGTCCCATGGACTTGTGTACGCTCAGGTTCCTAAGATGCTCTCGAACCAGATCCTCTCCTACAGTGGGCCCAGGGTCTTCATTCTCACTGTCCCTGCGTCTGCATTCCAAGACTTGGGTGGCATGGTTAGAGGATTTTCCGGTGAAGACAGGTAAAGAAGTCATTAAGAACCTCAGCCTTCTCTAAGTCCAGGGTAACCAGTTCTCCCGATAGCTTCTGGAGAGGACCCACATTGTCTCTAACCTGTCTTTTATTGGCAATGTACCTATAAAATCCCTTCCTGTTATCCTTAACATCCCTAGCCAAGTTTAATTCGAAGTGGGCCTTAGCTTTCCTAACCTGGTCCCTAGCTTCCCGGACAACATCTCTGTATTCTTCCCAGGCTGCCTGACCTTGCTTCCACCTTTTGTATGCCTCTTTTTTCCATCGAATTTTGCTCAGCAGCTCCTTATCCATCCAAGGAGGTCTCCTGGCCCTCCTGCTGAACTTCCTTCTAGTTGGGATGCATCGCTCCTGAGCCTGTAGCAGCAGGTGAGCCTTGAATATCAACCAACAGTCTTGGGCCCCCCTGCCCTCTAGGGCTATATCCCATGAAACCTTACTGAGCGGGTTTCTGAAGAGGCCAAAGTCTGCTCTCTTGAAGTCCAGGGCAGTGAGCTTGCTGCATGCTCTTCTCACTGTCCTGAGGATCTCAAATTCAACCATATCATGATTGCTGCAATCAAGGCTGCCCTGGAGTGTTACATTTCCAACCAGCCCTTCCCTGTTGGTGAGGACGAGGTCAAGCATGGCACCTCTCCTTGTCGGCTTCTCTATTATTTGCAGAAGGAAGTTGTCTTCCACACAATCGAGGAACCTTCTGGATTGCTTGTGCCGGGCCGTACCATCTCTCCAACAGATGTCAGGGTGGTTGAAGTCTCCAAGGGCCTGCGAGCGTGAGGCTGCGCCTATCTGTCTATAGAGCGCTTCATCCACTGAGTCCCCTTGGTCAGGCGGTCTGTAACAGTTCCCCACAATAATGTCACCCATCGCTGTTCTCACTTTAACCCTGACCCACAAACTCTCTGTCGGCTGCTCACCTGTCCCCAGACAGAGTTCCATACTCTCCAGCCTATCCCAAACATAAATAGCAACTCCCCCTCCCCGTCTGCTGGGCCTGTCTTTCCTAAAGAGCCGGTAACCTTCCATTCCAATACACCAGTCATAGGAGCCATCCCACCATGTTTCTGTGATGCCTATGATATCATACCCCCGTAGACATGCACACATGTCTAATTCCTCTTGTTTGTTCCCCATACTACGGGCATTTGTATAGATGCATCTGAGGCAAGATCCAATTGAAGCCGGCTCATTGGCTGGAGCAGCTGGAATATCTCTACATTGCTCCGAACGTTTACTACTGGGTGTGTTGGGATGGAATGCTGCCCCCCTCCCCCAACACATCTAGTTTAAAGCATCCTCGACCAATCTGGCAAGCCTCCTACCAAGCCTACTCTTCCCCTTCTTTGTCAGTCCAGCTCCACCAGCCCCCAGTAGACCTGGCCTGCTAAATTGAGTACCATGTTCAAGGCACCCAAACCCCTGACTATAGCACCACCCTTCTAATCATTTATTAAGCTGCTCAATCCTCCTAGCCTTTTCGAGGTCCTGCCCTGTATCCTGGAGAATTGACGAAAAGACAATCTGAGCTCCAGAGCCCCTAACCACCTCTCCCAGAGCTCTGTAGTCCTTCTTTATGGTCTCCGGGCTACTGCTATCTATATCAGTAGCACCCACATGGATTACTAGAACCTTCCATTATAACAGAGACAAAAAAGCAGAAAAAGTGTATGATTTAACTACTTCTATATTCAGAATGGACAGAATCTGTAAGTTTAGAGGGGTTGCAGAAAGAGATCCTGCAACTGTTGAGTCTAAGAGTGCTTGGTTTCAAAAGATTATTTCGGCCTGATGCAGTGAGAGCTGTGCGGAGAAAGATGGAAGGATCAAACTTATCCGAACAACACTGATCAGACATTACTTTTTAACGCAGTTAAAACCAGTGAAACCTCTTAGCTTGCAAATATGAGTAATTTTTTTATAGTTGTTCTTGAGTTCATGTCTACAAAGGAGGCTCAGAAATGAGTTTAACAAATCTTTAAACATGAAGTATGCCACCAACTTTTTACAAATTCTGTATAAATCCACTGGCCTTACTGTCTTTAACCCTTAGTGAAAGAACAGCTAGCTATTTCCTGTTTTATGACAGGTAAGCAGACCATTTGCCCTCTCCCAAAACACTGACCAATTTCTTAGATGCATCTTTTCAGTTTTATTCAACGATTTTTAGTGCTATGTCAATCTCCTTCCTTTATTTTCTCCTAGAACTCCTTCAATAAAAATAATCTGAATCTTGTTCAGAAGGTAGCCTTTCTACCACTGAGCAGTCTGATTGGAAGACTGCGACCTGATTCTACCTGATTCTTTTCAAGAGAGTCTACCGTACTCGATTTGTCCTCTGAAAGAAAGCTGTTCCTCACTGTACAAATCACATAGTATTACTGAGATCAAGAGAAACAAAAAGCATAAAAAAGATCTATCAGCGCATTCACATGGAAAGGTTGGAATTCAGAGTGCCCAAACCAGTGAGGAAGGGGAAGATGCTCCCCTGTTCTAGATGAAAACCCTCTCCACAGAGAACTCGTCTTTCAGTTTTGGAAACAGAACTCCCCATCATTGAAACAATTAATTACAATTGTTTGTAATTGTTATATAAACGACTAAGTATAGTTAATTACAGCAATGTTCAGTATAATGAACACCCTTTGACTGAGAATTTATGAATTTTCAGAGCCTCTTTGATCTCCACAGATTACTTTCCAAATACTTTGTAATCTTTTATTATTTATCAATTTATGCTAGCATTTTTGTAATTTTTTATTATTTATCGATTTATGCTAGCATTTTCTCACTATGTCGCAATAACACTGCAACATCTCTACTCCACAACCAACTTCAACATCAGTTTATCTGCAGATATTGCAGTCATTTGTACCTAGCTTTTGCACCCCAGGTTTTGGAGAGTTATTCAAGAGATGGTTATAGCAAAGTAACAAAAAATTTTCTGTTCCTTCTGTCAGGAAATAAAATTGAGTCTGAATGAGCAGTGTTGCCACGCTTCTGTTACATCTTGTATCTTGCAAGGGTACTACACTTGGAATAATTTTCTACTGATCTTCTTTTGTTTCAAATATACTGCACTGAAAAATATTTAACAGCTTCTACTGAAATAATACTCAGATTCAGATTTCCAGAATAAGCAACTTTGTAGAGGCTGGGAATAGTGTAGATGAGAACCCCTTCAGGGTCAACCAGCAGCTATGGGAAGGTTTTCTGCATCATTATTCAAAGGATGGATTATGCAAATCCTTTCTCTCTGAACAAGAGAGATCCAGTTTCTCTATCTGCACTCTTATTAAAGTACTATAAACCTCTGTATATTGTGCAAGAGCCAGAGAAAAGACCATCTAGCAGGTATTCAGACCGAAACTCATGATGATGTAAGATCACCAGGATATAGGTCTAGACTGGATTGAAGCATTTACTGCTAGAGGTCCTGTAAACAGCATCCATAATATTTCTATAAGTATCTACATAAAAAACAGTGGTGCAATGATAGGAGAGCTGCTTACTAAGCCAATGTTTACAAATACCCAGACTGCTGTCATTATTGTTTCAAGTGCACATTTTATATTACATAGCATGCCTGGTTTCCCAAGGAAATGAGATACACATATTCATAGTACTTGTCTGTCTGTTTACACATCTTATGACAGCTTTCTAATGTTTAGTTTAATTTCAGTCATATATGATGAAGAGATGCAAAGCTTAAAAATGTCAGATTCATATATGCTTCACAAAAAGTCAGGTACAGGGTTCTGATCCTATTATCATCTCCCTGGAGTAAAAGGCTGAAGTGTGAGTTTAGCTTTTGTTAGACATAGAGAATCCACAAAGCCAGTCGTGAGAGTTGCTCATGAGACAATTTGATAGCAAAAAGCAATAGCAAAATTGATTCTGCTCCTTGCACAACTACCTTCCTTTCTTTTCTTTCATTTACTTATTTTTTAAAGATAATTATTCCCTTGTGTTTCTCAGTCTCTAATTTGTAGACCTGAATGGGTAAGACTCTTCTATCAGGTATAAACACTGTGTGTTTCTGGAACAAGCCTATAGTTCCTAAGTGAATAGTAACACTGTTGCTTATTGTTTATATTGGAATACAGATTCCTTGAAAATCTGCAAAGTTGCGTAGCAAGATGTCTTTATGCCAATTGCATAGATGTGATTATCTAAACAAATCCATAATGGTCATTCAAGTAACTTTTTCCAAAACAAATACCTTCCCAAAATAAATACCTAAATGTTATGTATTACTTCAGGACTCCCAAATGTTTCAACAAAGATAGCACTGGGTACTTGTCATATCAGGAAGCGTATCATAAATATCCACTCTTGACATTTTCATGCTTTCACTTTTCTTATATGATAAAGCACAGGTCCATCATAAAACATTTGAGGACTCTAGTATAAAATATATCAATGATTCTGTAAATTGTAGACATATTAACAAACACTGCTCTTATATAGGCAGCTATATAGTACCAAGATAAAAGGAGAACAAAATAGGGGTCCTAATATCCTGATTAACCAAAACCGTGGAAAATCAAAGGAGATCACCCATAGCATAGTCACTTTGTGCCTGATCCCCTGTTTGCACATTAATATTGTAAGTGAATGTCAGTTATGGAAGTACTTATGCTCATTGTAATCAGCCATACCCAAAGAGTTCAGGACCAAGACAAATGTAGTTATTTTTTTCCTTCCAAATCACTGGTGTTTAAATATCTGAACTCTTACAATATATCTGCACATGTAGCCTCTGATTTGTTCTCCATGAAGACCTATGAAGGGATTTTGAAAGAATCCCTTGGGAGAAACTTGCTGTCCTTACTTTCCTTCAAAACCAGTGGGTATTTAATGCCATTAGATTTACTAGCATTTTACAGAACTGGGAGGCTGCTCACTCTCTCAGAACATTTATGGAAAAAAAGTTTATAGATTAAAGTAAAATGACAGAGAACAATTCTTCACATGATTTTGCGCTGAGCCACTTTGTGTAATTTCATGAAAGTTATGTCTGAATTAGGAAAAAAAGTATCAGACTTCTCACATCTATTGCATTTCATTGCATATTTTGCTTTAGAAAACTTTTCTAACAAATTAAAAACGTGAAATATTTCCACTAAATGCTTTATAGCATTCATGAGAAAATCTTCCAAATTGCATAATTTTAAATGAAACACTTTGCATAATAGAAAAAATATAAGTTTTTAAGATGAAATACTGTTCTTTCAAAAATTTGTTTTCTGCTTTCAATGCACCACTTTCTGAGTCAGATAATAATTATCCCGATAATAACATCTCATAATACTATTTCCAGATAATAACATCTCTGGAATTTACTTTTTGTCCCATCATGTGAAAAATAGAGAGATGGAGGAGTTAAAATAGTGTTCATCAACTTAACATGATCCATACTGTTTACATTAGCAATTTTAAAGCACAGCTACTTACTTACGTTGTGTCTAGGTCGTGTTCTGATCTCAGTTGAAAGTATTTCAAAAAGAAGAGAATTAGAGACCCATCTTTTTTTCCAAGCAACAACAACAACAAGAAAAAAAAAAAAGAAAAACCAAACCAAACAAAACCAAACCAAAAACAAGTGGGGAGAGACTGGGAAGGGGAAGAGGGCTACATTTTAAAATGACATTTGTTTTCTATATTCATTTAATTATGTATTGGTGTTCTTTCAAGTGTCATTTTTTTTCCTTTTGATATTTCAGTGAGAGTTCAGTATCTATGGGTAAACTGCCTATGTATAAGGAAATTATAATTGTACTGCGCTATTTTCAAAGGCATTCTTTATGTCCCCGTGAATTGTTATCAGGGTTCTCTCTCAAGACTAGAATACACTTAGGATTTTGCCATATAGAACAAAAAAGAAATTCTGGTGGTCTTTAGGATTTTGTCATATAGAACAGAAAGGAATTCTGATGTTTTTTATGAAACTGATTTTTTTTTTTGTCTAATAGAGCAATTTATGAAAAATCTGGTTTGCTGGGAAGAATGAAATTAAGAAAACATTAAGCTCAGAGTTCTGTTAATTGTTTATGATTAATTTAACATGTGTGACTGCACTGTATGTGAGCCAAATTTTTCCCTCTTTTATGCCATTATTATCTTAATGAATCCCATTGATTTGACCAGAATTATTATATGTTGGAAAAGACCTTCAAGATCAAGTTCAACCATTATCTCAGGACTGCCAAGACCACCACTGAGTCATTTCACTGAGGGCCTCAGTTACTCTGTTTATGAACACCTCCAGGGATGGTGATTCTACCACTTCCATGGGAAGCCTGTTTCAATACTTGATCACCTTCTTGGTGAAGGAATTTTTCCTAATATCCAGTCTAAATCTCCCCTGGTGCAGCTCAAAGCCATAACCTCTTGTTCTATTACTTGTTAAATGGAGAAGAGACCAATCCTAACCTCACTACAAACACCTTTCAAGTAATTGCAGAGGACAATGAGGTCCCTCCTGAGCCATCTCCAGACTAAACAATCACAGTTCCCTCATCAGTTCCTCATTAGACTTGTCTTCCAGACCCTTCACCAGCTTTGTTGCCCTTCTCTGGACCAGCTCCAGCACTTCAATGTCTTTCTTCTAGTGAAGGACCCAGAAATGAACACAGGATTCGAGACGTGGCCTCACCAGTACTGAGTACAAGGGGATGACCACTGCCCTGGCCCTGCTGGCACACTATTGCTGAAACAGGACAAGATGCTGTTGCCCTTCTTGGCTGCTGAACACAAGCTGGCTTATGTTCAGCTCCGTCAATCAGCACCCCCAGGTCCTTTTCTGCGAACAGCTTTCCAGCCACTCTTCCCCAAGCCCAGAAAATTGCATGAGGTTGTTGTGGCACAAATGCAGGACCTGACACTTTGCCTTGTTGAATCTCTTACCATTAGTCACAGTCCATTGATATAGCCTGTACAGATCCGCTGCAGGGCCTTCCTATCCTTCAGCTGATCATGAGTCCCACCCAAATTGGTGTTATCTGCAAATTTAATGATTGCAATCCCCTCATTCAGATCAGCAATGAAGATATTATACAATGCTGGACCTAATACCGAGCCCTGGGGGACGTCACTAGTAACTGGTTGCTAACTAGATGTGATACCATTTACCACTGTGGTCTCGGCCATCCAGTCAGTTTCCAACCCAGCGAAGAATCCACCTATCCAGGCCATGAGCAGCTAATTTCTCCAGGAGAACGCTGTGGGAGACAGCGTCAAATGCTTTACTTAAATCCAAATACAAATGTCCACAGCATTTCCTTCATGAACCAGGTAAGACACCTTATTGTAGAAGGAGATCAGGTTGGTCAAGCAGGACCTGCCCTTCATGACCCCATGTTTACTTGGCATGATCCCTCCATTTTTCCCCATGTGCTTTATGATCTCACTTAGGATCATCTGCTACATGATATTCCCTGGCACTGAGGTCAGGCTGACAGGCTTGTAGTTCCCAGGGTCTTTCTTCCTGCCCGTTTTGTAGACAGGCGTCTTGTTGGTCAACCTCCAGTCCTCTAGGACCTGCCCACTAGACCAGGACTGCTGATTAATGATGAGGAGTGGCTTAGCAAGCTCCTCTGCCAGCTCCTTCAGCACTCCTGGGTGGAACTCATCTGGCCCCATAGACTTGTGTACATCTAAGTGGATCAGGAGGTCTCTAACCATTTTTTCCTGAATTCTGGGGACTTCAATCAGCTTCCCATCTCTGCCATCCAACTCAGAGAACTGAGTATCCTGAGAAAGGTTAGTGTGACTATTAAAGACTGAAGCATAAGCAGCATTAAGTACCTCAGCCTTTCCTGATCCTCAGTCACTAGGTTTCCCCTGATATACAGTAGCGGATGGAGGTCCTCCTTGGACCTCCTTTTATTGCTAGTATATTTGCAAAACCCCTTTTTATTACCTTTTATGGCAGTGGTCAGATTTAGTTCCAGCTGTGCCTTCACCTTTCTAACTTTCTGCATAGCCTAACAACATCCTTGTACTCCTCATGGGGTGACAGTCCCTTCTCCCACAAGTGATAAATTCTTTTTTTTTTTTTTTCCCAAGTTCAAGCAATATCTCCCTGCTCAGCCAGGCTGGTTTCTTCCCTGCCAGTTTGATTGTTGGCACATGAGGACTGCCTGCTCCTGCACCTTAAGGATTTCATTCTCAAAGAGTGTCCAACCTTTCTAAACCCCTTTGTCCTTGGAGTAATGTTTCACAAGGAATTCTGCCAGCCAGCATACTAAACAGGCCGAAGTCAGCACTCTGGAAGTCTAAGGTGGAGGTTTTGCCAACTGTCTTCCTGACTTCCCCAAGAATTGAAAATTTAATCATCTCATGATCCCTTTGCCCAAGATGGCCTCCAATCGTCACATCACCCACCCACCAGTCCTTCTCTGTTTGTGATCAGCAGATCTAGCCAGGCATCTCCCCGAGTTGGCTCACTCATCAGCTGCATCAAGAAGTTATCTTCTATACCCTCCAAGAACCTCCTGGATTGTTTCTTCTCTGCTGTGTTGTACTTCCAGCAGACAGCTGGTAGATTGAAGTCCCCCATGGCAACAAGGACAAGGGATCCTGAAACTTGTCCCAGTTGTTTGAAGAACACTTCATCTGTGGCTTCATCCTGGTTGTGTGGTCTATAACAGACTCCTATCAAGGCGTCAGCTCGGTTGGCCTCCACCCTGATCTTTGCCCACAAATTTTCAACGTTCTCATTCACAACGCTGAGTTCAAGGCAGTCGATGCACTCCCCGACATAAAATGCAACCTCATGACCTCTTTTTCCTTGCCTATCCCTCCTGAAGAGCCTGTCGCCATCCATTGCAGCACTGCAATCATATGAATCATTCCACCACACTTCTGGGATAGTGACTGTGTCATGATTTCCTAGATGCACAATGGCTCCTTCTGTTTGCTGCTCATGCTGCAAGCATTAGCATAAAAGCATTTAAGTTACCCTGAAGATCTGCACTCCAACAGTGGCACACTACACCGTAGCTCATGTCTAGTGAGCCTGCTGTTACCCCTTCCCACTTCAAACAGTTTAAAGCCCTCTCTATGAGCCCTGCAGGCTCCCTTCTAGCTCCTGGGCTAGAGTCTTGTTTCCTCTTTGGGACAGGCATACCACATCTGCCACCATCAGGCCTGGTGCTGCACGGACTGACTCATGGTCAAAACCGGAGAATTTTGATGCTGACATCAGTCCTGGAGCCAGGATTTAATTGATGCAATTTTTCTGGTGTTACCATTGTCATTGATTGCAACTGGCAGGAGAGACGAGAACACTATTTGGGCTCCTGAACCCTGAAGCAGACACCTGAAGGCCCTGAAGCCTTTCTTGTACCCCCTCAGGCTTCTTGAAGATGTTTCCTCGTTGGTCACCTGAAAGACTAACAAAGGATAGTAGTTACAGGGCTGTAACAGACAAGTGAGTGTTCTGGTGGCATCACTTACCTTGGTCCCAGGGAAGCAGTCGACATCTCTGTGAGTCTGGTCAGGCTGGCATACGGGCCCTTCCTCTTAGGGGGTAGTCACCAATTGGCACCAATCTTCTTTTTAGTTTTTAGTGCAGCTGATCACAAAATGAGGTGTTTTCTGACTCCTCTGTAGGAGCTCTTCTAATCTGGATGATCCCTTATCATCATCTTCCTCAGTTTCCTGATCCTCAAGTACCAGGGCTTTGCATCTATTGTTAAGGAGTACTTGGGAAGATGACCGGGCAGGGGGTTAATACGCTGTCTACTCCTAGGAGTAGCCAGTTTCCAACCTCCCTTGTCTCCAGGTTCCTTCCATCTGCCTGATGTTAGGAAGGCAGAGGATCCTGAAGTTCTCTTGTTTTGGGTGGCTGGCTTGCATCTCTCAGGGACTGCAGAGTATGGGTCCACCAGTCAATCTCCTCGTCAGATTCCCTTATGCTCCTTAGCTGTTCCACCACTTTCCATAGCTCTGCCACCATGCAGAGCAAACTACCAACCTGTTGACATCTTACACAGCCACCATGTAACATTGCCAGCAGGCTCTGGCACTCACTACAGCCACATACGTGGACAGACACATGTTTATGAGGCACATCTGCCTGGGTCATCTCTCTTCCTGGTCAGCAGAGGGGACTGAGTACTCTTTGTTTTGTGTTGAGGGGATGCTATCCTGGAGCACAGTCTCGATGGCCACTGGCTGAGATCACCTCTGCAGTCTCCCAGAGTACTGGACCTTTTCACCTCACCTGCCCACACAAACTGCTGGGCCAAGCTCTGTTCCCACACTCCCTGGGGTGGGTTTTCCCAGCTCAGGGTGGTATCATCCCTCTTCGTGCCCCCCCGTGAGTCCCTGCTCTCCTCAGCAGAGTTGCCAGCTCCTGGACAAGGCCTGGTGAGGTCTTGAGGCTCCTTAGGTGGTTCTTGCTGATCAGAACTGAGGCTGCTGGATGCGGATTTTCCTCACAGTCCCATGCTGAAGGCATCCTCTGTGGAGTTGCTCACTTTGACAAATGCAATAGGGTTACAGTTATGCAGCAGCGAGTGACTTGCCCCAGTCTTATCAATGACGTTATAAAAACTACTTAAAATATCATCTGTACTTTCCTTGGCTGGAAAACACACAACCAAAGCCCAAAACTACTGTTGAAATCAAACCATATTGAACCCATTCCCACATTAAGAATTTCTTCTTGTTATAGTCTGTCTAGCATTACAATTTCAAATTTTTGAAAATGCAGCTTAGGTAAAGGCAGATTTCAACTCAATTGGACATTTGCATGATGCTTTCTCAAGGGTATTATTGTTTCATTGGGTGGTAAAATCTTCTTTTCTAAAAGCACTCAAGTATCAGGAAATAACAAAGCACACCTTAAAAGGCTTAGTGAGGAAGTTCCCATTTCATACCAGATCTCACTTCTCTACTGTGAAATAATTGTCTTGACCTCTATGATTTTCTGGTGTTAGCCACCAGTGCATGCCTTTGTACGGCACAAATGAATTCAGCCAATTTCATTTTCCTTTTTATGCTTGCAAAATTTATCCTGAAATAGACAACCTTTTATTATTTTTTTTTTTCAGAATGGAAAAGGTCAAAAGCCTAACCTCACTGTAAATTATGACAGTAAGTGCATTAGTCCTGTTGAGCAACCGAACACATGAAACAAATGTATTAAAACAATTGTAAAGAGCAAGATTTTTCATAAGCAGATATATTCCCTGCACACTGTATGTTGGTGTTTTGTTTTTTTTTGTTTTTTTTTTTTTTTAATTTAGCATTTCACTGACATTTCTCTAGCTATAGAGTTTTGAACCCCTTACCCTCTCCAGTTGTTCTAATTATATCCATCAAATGTGATGCATGTTTAATTGGATTTTAATAGGATGGTAACTCTTTTTTAGCAGCAAGTTTAATGGGAGTTTAATTTACTGTTGATCAAGTATGGGATGCTAGATCCGGCTACTAAATAAGTGCTAGAACTACATTTAAACCTATGTCTTGAATGGTATTGATATTCAGAAGGTAGATATATCTAAATCAAAGTAACAGATTCTTTGTACATATATAGGATAAGCAAGAAGCTGGTATACAAGTGTCAAATAGGTCCTAATAATGTCAAGCACCTTTTTTGTATTAAAAAAAAAAAAGTTTATGTAATTTTCACAAATGTATATATGTAAGATAGAGTTTTCAAAGTAACTTTATGTGAGCAAACACATGCTCCGAAAAAGTACCTACCAATCAGCTACTGAGAAACATATATTGTGAAATGTGTTTAAACTCAATTGACTGCAGAAAAAAGAGCTACCTTAAATATAAACTGTTGGCGCATATAACTTTCAAATGGTAGCAAGGAGGCAATCAGCTATACAGTCATCATTATGTATAACATGATAACTATGCCTAGTTATCATGTTGGATATGACAATGCACTTTTTGGTGCATTGTCATATTGGAATGACAGTGCACCTTTACCAAAGCATTGGAAAGGTGGAAAAAATGCAAGAAGAATGTGCAGCCAAAAGCCACACCACACACATATACAATAAAGACCACCAAGTACCAGAAAGGAAATAAAAAAAAAAATAATTAAAAAAAAAAAAATTGGAGAGAAAGATGAATGCAAATCTGAAGTGATAGACGAGACTTACACAAACAGTAAATCAGTATTTAGTAGAAGGGTCCTAAACCTCAGCCCAAACCCTACCCATCAGGTGATGTGCATTCAAGAAATCACAACTCCAAGTGCATTTGGAATCCTCTGTTTGAAAAAGTTATTAAGAAGACAATGTCTTCTGGAGAACGCTCCAGTCATCAAACTACAATGTCTTTTGGAATACCCAGAGTGTTTTCCTTTTATTTCTGTTTACACTGGGACAAGGAAGAATACCTAATTGCTTCACCTATGGTTTAGCATTACTGAAAAGCTAATTGTGCTACTCAGCGACTCAGAATCTTCTATTTTAATAAGCAGAACTGGCCAAAAAAACCCGCCATTGACTTACTTTATTGTCCCCTGTAGTAGAATTACTATGTCATTTGAGAATTTCTGACTCATACTCAAATTATTTACTTAACACATTACTGTCTGGGATCTGATCCCAGATCATTGGTGCTCAATGGAGACAAGCCATTGTTTCGTTAGCTGCTAAGCCAATAGATACATGGTTTGTAGAAATGTTTCCAAATCTTTTAGATATGAAAATAACTAACAAATTCAGAAGTGGGAGGAAGCGCATTTGTAGTCAATAATGCAAGTAAAAAGAATGAAATTTTCTCAGAAGACTCACAATCTGGGGATTGTATTTTACTTCTAAAATACAGTGCTTTGAGAATTTCCGAGGAAACTGAACACCTTGATTATTTTGAGTTTGAATTGGACTAAACCTGATATCAGAAGAACAGCATTTTCAGTGAACCAAATGAAAAAGTGATCTACAGCAATTATGAATGAGATTCTTTGTACAAGACGTATTTATGCATGACCACGTGTGACTGCAATTTTCAAAAGTACTCAAGGGAACTGAAGAACTGATTTCTGCAAGCACACTTGAACATGTTATTTTAATAATTTGGAGGGGAAAAGTTTATATCTTCACGAATATAGGAACATGTGGAATTAGTATAATCTTTGCTATCAGTATACATGCTAAGCCTGTGTTTTGGTCAAGTATCTAAAAGATAAGCCAAGCTTGTCAATACCACTTCAATCATACTTTTGCTTCTATTAGTATCAGAACTTCCCAGATTTGCACACCTTCATTTATAGGGTTTCTATAATATATTTTGGAAAATACGTTTGCACTGTGATAATTGTTGATATGACCAAATCCGCATTTTCCTTTTAAGAATAGTAGTATGAAAGTAAATATATAGTAGTATGAAAGTAAATATGAAGTAGCATTTGAACAAACCCTGGTTATTAGCTGTTGGTCTAATTTAAATAGGTTTTCAACTGTGATTTCAAATGAGATTAAAACCATCCTTCTGTTCTTGCAATTATTTTGCACTATCTTAAGTAACTAACATAATGGTTAAAGTAGGAGATTTTTATTCTTCTTCTGTAAGGATGGATCATTACCTTAAAATAAAGCTTGTGCTTGAACTTCTGTCTTGCAGAGACACCTTGCATCCATGGGAACTGTTCTTGGCAACTTTCTACTTCTGACATCTTTTGATAAGCTTAGTTTGAAATGCACATTCTCTGGCTCTTTTCCTGTAGCATGTTTTGTTTGGTCATCTCAAATAAGATCTGTGTAGTACCTACGGTGTAAATTATCAGTGTTTATAAAGCTGAAACTGCTTTACTGTTTCTCTGAATTTGAAAGCAATGGTCTTGAGTATCCTTTAAAAACAAGAGGATGTAGAAACCACTGTTGGGAATCACAGAATAATCTTCAATTTCTCTTACAAGCATATTTGACAAAAATCTGAGATTAAAATTATATATTAGTCATCTCTTTAAAAGTGTTTGTTTTGGAAACCACAATTTCATAGAAAGCTCAACAATTGTATCAAGATTAGTAATACTACTACAGTTGCAAAAGCACTAAATGTAAATTAAATCTGACTGCATGCTAATCACAACATCAGAAATAGGACAAATGTTTCTGAAAGACAATGGGAACAAAACCCACCATTTACAGCTTATTTTTACTGCAACATGCACAATGAATTTCTGGAGAGACAGAAAGTTGTCTTCTTTCCACTGACTGTGTTGACTGAAATTCATTTCATTGGCACAAAGCTGACATTGCTAGTCATTACGTGGATCAAGAGAACACAATTTGGCAACAGCAAAATTTACTTTTCAGTCTGCATGTACTTCTTCTATTAAAGACTGTAGCCTTCAGTGCCATCTGGAAAGGATGTGAGGACTACATTCCCTGTTCTCAAACTGCATATTAAATCCCTAATTTAGATCAACCTTTTGTAAGTGAACTCATCTGTATATACTTCAGACCAAGGCAAGATCAATCTATTCCTTACCTTACATTGTGTAATAAAGTCATCTTTTTCAGAGCAGAGAAGTGCAAACATTGTCTCACCCTGAATGGACCTTAATGTCCCGCTAACTCTCACTAAAGTATAATTTTCTCCATTGTTTCCTTAAAGTCATTATCTCAATTGCTTGTATAATCAGAATAGTAGAATGGTTTGGGTTGGAAGGGAACTTGGAGATCCAACCTTGTCACTGTTAACAAGGACACTTTCCACTAGACCAGGTTGTTCAAAGGGCAACTTGTTTCAGTGTCTCACCAAACTCACAGTAAAGAATTTCTTCCTAATATCTAATCAAAATCTACCCTCTCTCAGTTTAAAGCCATTACCCCTTGTCCTATCTGTACAGGCCCTTATAAAAAGTCCCTCTCCAGCTTTCTTGTAAGCCCCCTTCAGGTACTTGGAAAGCTGCTATAAGGTCCCCCCACAGCCTTCTCCAGGCAGAGCAACCCCAACTCTCTCAGTCTGCCGTCATAGAGAAGGTGCTTCAATCCTCTGATGTTTCTCGTGGCCCTTCTCTGGATTTGCTCAAGCAGGTTCACATCCTTCTTAAGCTGAGGGATTCAGTGCTGAACGTGGTAGTCCAAGTGGGGTCTCAGAAGAGCAGATTAGAAGGTGGAGAATCACCTCCCTTGACTTTCTGGTCACACACCTTTTGATGTAGCCCAGGATACGGTTGGCCTTCCGGGGTGCAAGCACACACTGCCAGCTCTCATCAAACAACAACCTTAAGTCATAGAGACCATAGAATCATAGAATCACAGAATAGCTAGGGTCGGAAAGGACCTTAAGATCATCTAGTTCCAACCCCCCTGCCATGAGCAGGGACAACTCCCACTAAACCATGTCACCAAGGCTCTGTCCAACCTGACCTTGAACACCACCAGGGGTGAAGCACTCACAGCTTCCCTGGGCAACCCATTCCAGTAACTCACCACCCTTGCAGTAAAGAATTTCTTCCTCAGATCCAATCTAAACTTCCCCTGTTTAAGTCTGAAGCTGTTACCCCTTGTCCTCTAACTACAGTCCCTCATGAAGAGTCCCTCCCCAGCATCCCTATAGGCCCCCTTCAGCTATTGGAAGGCTGCTAGGAGGTCTCCATGCAGCCTTCTCTTCTCCAGCCTGAACTGCCCCAACTTTCTCAGCCCATCTTCATACGGGAGGTGTTCCAGTCCCCTGATCACCCTCGTGGCCCTCCTCTGCACTTATTCCAACAGTTCCATGTCCTATTTATTTTGAGGACACCAGAACTGCACACGACACTCCAAGTGAGGTCTCACAGGAGCAGAGTAGAGGGGCAGGATCACCTCCTTCAACCTGCTGGTCACACTCCTTTTGACGCAGTCCAGGATACGGTTGGCTTTCTGGGCTGCGAGTGTACATTGCCAGCTCATGTCCATTCCCTCCTTGACCAACACTCCCAAGTCCTTCCCTGCAGGGTTGCTCTGAATCTCTTCTCTGCTCAACCTGTAGCTGTGCCTGGGATTGCTCTGACCCAGGTGTAGGACCTTGCACTTGGCATGGCTAAATTTCATCAGGTTGGCATCAGCCCACCTCACAAGCATGTCAAGGTCCCTCTGGATGGCATTCCTTCCCTCCAGAGTATCAACCGAACCACACAGCTCGGTGTCATTAGCAAACTTGCTGAGGGCGCACTCAATCCCACTGTCCATGTCAGTCATAAAGATGTTGAACCAGGCCGGTCCCAACACCCATCCCTGGGGGACACCACTCGTTACTGGTCTCCAGCTGCGCATTGAGCCATAGACCACAACTCTTTGCGTGCGGCCATCCGGCCAGTCCTTTATCCACCGAGTGGTCCACCTATCAAATTGACGTCTCTCCAACTTAGACATAAGAATGTCATGTGGAACAGTGTCGAACGCTTTGTGCAAGTCCACGTAGATGACATCAACTGCTCTACCCCTGTCCATAAGTTCCATAGCCCCATCATAGAAGGCCACCAAATTGGTCAGGCAGGACTTCCCCTTAGTGAAGCCATGCTAGCTGTCACCAACCACCTTGCTGTTTTTCATGTGCCTTAGTATGCCTTCCAGGAGAATCTCTTCCAAGATTTTGCCAGGCAGAGAGGTGAGACTGACTGGTCTGTAGTTCCCTGGGTAATCCATTTTACCCTTCTTGAAAATGGGGTTATATTACCCTTTTTCCAGTCATTGGGAACTTCACCTGACTGCCAGGATTTTTCAAATATGATGGACCATGGCTTAGCAACTACATTTGCCAGCTCCTTCAGGACCCATGGCACTCACCTATCACCTCCTTGTTTCACATGTGCCTCAATATAGTTCCCAGGAAGAACTGCTCCATAATCTTGTTGAATCTCAGATTTGAGACTGTCTGGCTCTTAATTCCCTGGGTCTTCTATTTCTCCCTTTTTAAAAATGGGGTTTATATTACCTCTTTTCCAGTGAGTGGGAACTTCAACAGCCTGTCACAACATCTCATACATGATGGGTAGTGGCTTAGCAACTTGAGCCACCAGTTCTGTCAGAAACTCTTTTCTGAGTTGGAAGTTTGTATGAAATGAATAACTCTGTTTCAAACCAAAAATTCACCAAGTAATAACTGTGGTGAATTTTCCCTCTGAGGCTAAGTGAAAATTGAATTAACGATTATAGGAATCAAAACTATAGATAATTTCTCTGATTTTATGTGCTACTTGTGCAAAACAAATGTTACATGTTAAAACCTAACCCTTCTTCTTCCTTATCCATTCCTTTCAAGTTCTTCAGTTTTCAAAAGCAACAAATTTATCTTTCTTTTCTTGGCTCCAACAGGCATATCTGCACCTTAAAATATAGAGAAGTATGCGAGTATATATAGGTAGATAAATAAAGATGGGTAGACACACGGGCAAGTAGGTAGGTATGTTGATCAGATAGACAGAGAGATGATTGATAGATTAATGAAAAAAGTATTTTTTTTATGTCTCATGTATATAAATCTATGATAAAAATCAGTAAACATATCTACTTATCTAGGTATTGGAAAAATATATTGACACACATAGTACTTTTTATTTTTTTTATGGGTAAACAGGAAATTCAAGTAGTATATTCAAGTAGTTTTTTTATTGAAGAAAATGGAATATAGAAAGGCTATTTAAAATAAGAGTTCTGAGCATAAACATATTAACACCTTCATAAAGACTTGCAAAGGAGTGCGTCTGAAACAATTTAATAGGCTATATTTTTAAAGACAGTTTTTCAGAGATAATTAAATTGAAAAATAGTGCAACAAAAAAATTACTGACACCCCCAAAACAAAGCCTGAAACAACCCCATGTCCACAACTTAGACAAACCAAACAAAAACAAAATAAAAAATAAACAAAACTAAATAAAGCAAAACAAAACCAGACAAAACAAAACAATGTTTTTTTTGTCTATCATCAAGGCACTAGAAATAAATTACTGCCAATGCCATCAACATGTAAAATTATTAGATCACAAAGAATAATCTTGATATTGTCTTGTTGCAGACATGCCCTTATGCCAGTGTCACAAAAATGGAAGCTCTGTCACTACCTTCACTGTTGAATCACCATCTTATTCCCTCTTGAAGCAGAAGATAGAAGGAAAGATGTATCTTCTCATACATCTTAACCTGGTTCATGTAGGAAGAAACAGACAATATACATGCAAGTGGCTTTCTTCCCACCTTAAACAAAAGTCAGCTATTAGTGTTGCATGTGCTTAAAACAGGCAGGAAGGATTCAGACTGGATTGAAATATATTGTCTCAAGAAGAGAGACAGCCTGAGCTAGTGAAGTAGCAAGGCTTGTCCTTTACTCTCTTCTTTGGTTTCAGTCTTTCCGTAATGCATACAGAAAAGAGAGAACACACGGGTACAGAATATCAGGAAAACTAGAAGAATGCTAGTACAGCTTTACTGTGAACAAGTAAAGGTGGGAAAAGTACATATTCTAGTTCAGTTCCATGTCAGAGTAATAAGATATGTTTTGTGAGGCTTTTCATGAACTTAAATAAACATGTTACCATGCAGAACTTCTATATAGTGAAGTAGAAAATGAAATGAAGGGAAGAGGAAGGAGAAGGGGAAGAGGAAAGGCAAAGAGAAGAGGAAAGGAAAGGGGAAGAGAAAGGGGAAGTGGAAAGGAAAAGGGAAGGGGGAAGAGAAAAGGGAAGAGGATACAGAAAAGGAAAGAGGAAGAAAAAGGGGAAAGGGAAAGAGAAAAGTGAAGGGAAGAGGAAGGGAAAAAGAAAGGGGAAGGGAAAGTGGAAGGGTGTCCTGGGTTCAGCAGCAGCAGTCATTTTTCTCCTTCTCGGCAGCTGGTGCAGCACTGTGTTTTTGATTTCCGGCCTGGGAACAGCGCTGATAACACCAGTGTTTTCAGTCACTGCTTGGTAATGCTCTGGTCTGACCAAGGACTTTCTGAGTCTCATGCTCTGCCAGGGAGGAGGGGAGGCTGGGAGGAAGCAGAGACAGGACACCTGACCCAGACTGACCAAAGAGGTTATTCCATGCACGTCATGTCCAGGATGTAAAAACGGAGGGCAGAGACCCAGAAGGGTGTGGGGGGTGCATGGTGGGGGTGCACTGCTTGGTTGGGCTGGGATTGGTGGTGAGCAATTGTATTCTTTCCTTGTATTTGCCTTGTCATTATTATTATTGGTGGCAGCAGTAGTGGTTTGTGTTATACCTTAGTTACTAAACTGTTCTTATCTCAACCTATGGGAGTTGCATTCTTTTGATTCTCCTCCCCATCCCCCTGGGACTGGGGGAAGAAAGAGTGGGGAGTGACTGAGAGAGCGGCTGCGTGAGTTATAGAGGCTTAAACCATGACAAAGGGGAAAGGGACAGTGTGGGTGAGGTAAGATAAAAGGAAAGATGAAGAGAAAGAGAAGAGGAAAGGAAAAAGGAAAGAAAAAGGGAAAGAAGCACTCAAAGAGAAAGGGAAAGGGAAAAAGACAAAGGGAAAGGGAAAGGGAAAGGGAAAAAGAGAAGAAATGGGGAAAGGTTAGAGAAACAGAAAGGGAAGAGCAAGGACAAAGGCAAGTCAAGGCAAAGCAAGATGGCAAGGCAAGAGAGGTGACAAGGCAAGGCAAAGGCAAAAGCAAAGGCAAGGCAAGGCAAGGAAAGGCAAGGCAAAGGCTTCATCCTCACTGTCTTCACTGGAAATAACAGGCAGGTTTTAATACAGTGACGGACATAGATTATTCCATCACATGAAATCTCCATCCACATTTGCATCCTATAATACCTTTACTTTTTCTCTAACTTAAGACTTTCACAACATTTTTTTTTTTTTTTTTCCCAGGGAACAATAAAATCCCTTGCTGCCTCTATCTCATTTCTTAAACTTAACATTTCTGTGAAATATCTGAACATAAGAAAATATCTAAAACCACTGAACTATTTTCTTCATGTCCTGGGAAAATACCCTTTTAATCCAAAATATCTTTTGCATTTTAATTAAACAAAAGATCTTCCCTAATACATATTCATACTCAGGACTTACATTGTTATCTGAAAATTTCATATAAAAATCCTAATGCATAGTTCTAATCTTGAAGTCTAATTAAACTGGTTTTGAATATATGTTGGAGAGGTCATTTTCAGTAGGTGAAGTTACAAAAGAGATTTATATTAGAATAATTTACTTTCACATAACAGAATTTTGACAGATTGTAGAGGTTTCGGAGGTTTGTCCATTTATGGCAGGCAGAGAAAGAACAAAAAGAAAAAAAGAAATCTGAAAGGTATCAGCTGGAAGTTATATTTTGCTCGTCTCATTACCACTTAGATATAAAAAGATTTCAAAGAAAATTCCTCCAGAGGATTTTCAGTTATGTGTCGATATTCTTATTTTTTTCCCCTATCATTCAAACAGAGCATAGTAAGTAAGTTGCCTTATGCCTGAAGTTGAATCTGGAATCTTTAGATCTAAGAGATAATATAGTCTCTGCAGGGAATATGTACTTTACTAATATTGTAGAGAGGAAGGAAAGAAACTGCAGGCATTAAAACAGGGAAATTGCAAACATTTATGTAATACTGCACCTCTCTGATTTCATACTTAATGGAGAAAATGTCTCTGGTTCAATTTCTTGAGTAAAGGATTCCTATTAGCAGCTCTGCAGAAATATGCATCATCTGAAGAGAACAGAGATGTGTTTGTAACAGCTCCTTACTGAGATACAGATACAAAAAAAATGTTTATCATAGAATCACAGATTCAGAACAATGCAGACGTTATGTGGTATGCCTGTCTATTTCTGTCAAAAGACAAGACATTGGGCAATTTTAAACTGTGTACAAAATGCAGCATATATAATGTGTTAAGTTAGAACATTGCAATACAAAAGAAATACAATAGTTTATTTTGAACCAACATAATTTTCTGACTCTTCTGCAAGCAGCCTAATGCCACATCATCATGCTGTAACAGTAAGCAGAATTTGACTCTAGCATATCCTGTTAGGAAAAGTTGCTCTTTTCTTCACACAAGTGGATGAACCACCAGAATATTAACAAGAGAAACACCAACACATGCTTCCCTTTTCATTGGCAGGCAACATTCATGATAAATGTCAAAGGCCACTGAGTATGTTCTTGTAGGGAGCTTGAGTGAGAAATTTGTAGTTTTGTTTCCATAGTTAAACAAAGACAGTTGTTCCTGATCAAAGGAAGCAGAAAGGTAATTCTAAAGACAAAAAGTGGATTTTCTAAAAAAATGTGATATGTTAACTTTCTATTTTTTTAAAAAAAAAAAAAAAAGACAGTAAAACGATAGTTTCTGCCAGCTTTCAGCCAGCATTCAAAAGTCTGAAAAGATATCAGAAGAATACTCTGAAAAGTCTTGATGGAGTTTGCTGCAATACAAGAAATTTGGGGAAGGATTTGTTTGTTTGTTTTGGCTTTTTTTTTTAATTACTATGATGTATTTGTTCTACAGAGACAAATTATCTCTCCCTGGGATAGTGAAGCTGCTTATCAGAGAGAGATTGAATAGCAGAAGGCAGCAGCAGTTCTCCTGAACCCTATTCAATTCTCCAGTGTAATTCTAATAAATGGTTTCACAAACCCCCAGATAGGCCACTCCAACATACAGAGTTCACAGCCACATCTTGTCATAAGCCTAACCTGAGCCTTTGCTCGAAACACTTTGAAGAAAGCAGTGTAGGCATAGGACTGAGCTTATTCCACCAAGTGCCTTTTCCCTGATACATTATCATAAATATCTTTTGAATCACATCCTAAATTGAGATGTAACCTCATTTTGTCAGGACCTTTGTACTAATGTGATATTCAGAGAAAAATCTTTCTGCCCAGGTGTTATCTTTATGTGAAGAATAAACAAAAATGCCTCACTTTGGAAAAGATTGGCTATGGAAAATGGAAGGGAAAATAATAACCTCTTCTCCATCCACTTTGTTCACTTTGTTATGCTGTATATAAGTGAAACCAAGGCTCTGTCTGTTTCTGCTCCCTTTCTCTAGCTCATTTCTCGCTTAATCTCTAGATGGAAACTGCTCCTGCATGCACCTTGCTTTTACCATTACATATGGCCCAATAGCACATATAGTTACCTCAATCTTTCAGATTGATGAAAGAGAGTTTCCCTCTCTGTAGTAATATTTGAAAACACAGAACTGGACTGTGAAGTAGATGTTTAGATCCTTGGAGTACAACTTTTACCTGCTCACATCTAGTCTTTCATATGCCAATGGGACTGACATCATCTGAAACAGAGATGGCTTTACCTTAGGTATACATCCTTGCATCATGTGCATGTGGCAAATACTCTAAAAAAAATTCCTTCTGTGTGAAATCTTCATGAGCTGTGAAGAACTGCCACCAAAAGAAGAGGGAAGGCAAAGACATTTCTCCTATTAAAAAAAAAGCAAGCTAGCGCAGCAGCAGCCACAGAAGATCTCAAGCCCCTTCGCTCAAATCTAATGTGCTGCAAAAATGACGAAGTATTTTGCAGAAACAGGCAAACTTTTATTAACATTCCTAGCTGATTGTACGAGAATCTCAATTGTCAAATTTCAAATTATAGCCTGCTTAGCATTTTAATAATCAGCCTTAATATTGCCCTGCTGTACAACACACTTACTGAGGAATTGCTAGGATCATTCAGCTCTGTGTGGGCTACTTTCATAAAAAAATTTTAGGCAGTAACACCACTGAAAGAGACTGAAGACGTTAGAGTACTGGATATATACAAATTCCTTGAAACAGACGTATGTGTGTTTCTTCCAAAGGATAATTCTTTTCCTTCAGAAGATATCCTTGGCACAGTCCTTTTTATTACCTTAAAATTATAATTTTAACAGCTCTTTCTAATACAGGTGTTTAGGGGTTGTTTACTTCTTGTTTTGTTTTTTTTTTTTTTTTGTTCTCATTTGGTTGGTTTTGGTTTTGATTGTTGGGTTTCTTCTGTTTTTTTTTTTTTTTTTTTTTTTTGTTTTGTTTTTTTTTTTGTTTTTTTTTTTTTTTGTGTTTGTTTGTTTGTTTTTTGTAGTGCTGGGAGAAATATGAATAGATATTAATGTCCAAATCCTGCTTTCAATTATGTCTAGGCAATCTCAGAGACCAAAATCTTTGCAAGACTTAGTAAATGAGTAGTGGGAACGTAACTGATCCACTGAACAGCTGAAACAAATAAAGCAAGCAAAACAATTCCATAACAGTGGCAAACTGTAAATATTACTGCTTACATATATTCTTAAAGGTTATTGTCTTCTGTGTATTGGACAAAACTCTGAGTAGGTAGTGAAAAAGGTAAGTTGGTCCTCTTGATAAATTTAGACTATCAGTTCCTCTGTTATTAGGTTCAGGGAAGAAAAGGTGAATCTCGTGTCAGATATGAAAAGTAATTTGTGAAATAAATACAATATATGATGCACTTTGAGTAAAAAGGATATTGGCCTAAATGTAGCTGCTCTCCATCACCACTGTTCACAGTCAGTCACATTCAGGAATGTGCAACAATCACAAATGTAGCCCTCAGAAGAAATTAATCCTAGGCTTTACTTTGAGTTTAGTAAAGACTGAGGTTAAAATCTGGGAGCAGAGAAATGGAAGGATCAACGAACATACTGTGAAAGCCAAGCAGCCAAGACTTCCTCAATAATATTTATAAGATGTACCTTACCATCTTATGTGCCTTATGAGGATCTTCCAGAAACTAAGAACAATAGTTGGCTTGACTAAGAAACCAAGATAATAACAAATTCCTTAACATCTCACATCTTTCACTGTATAGCTTCCACTTTTATAACCGAGGACTAAAATTTTTCCCTGACCTTTGCAACACTATATACTCACAATCTCACCTAGTATTTCTTCCCATAAAGGTATTTAGACCTAGATATTCTCTCAAGCTATTCAAAAGAAATCTGCAATTTCAGAATCAAACATAGGTGCTGACTGCACGTTAGATTAACATTTCATATTGTGCATCTTGTTATCTAGGATATTGCTAAGAAGACAATAAAATTCCATAGCCTAAGATTTTTAAAGAAATCATAGAATTTATTCTGTTGCAGTTCATGGAGTTGTTTATCTTGCTTTTTCACTTGCGAAAACTGGAGTGAAGAACAGCCTCTGTGAAACAGCTTTAGCTTGCTGGTCAGAATACTGGATAATGTGCAGAGTTGTGTGAATTTTTCATATTCATTATGTATTTGTTAAATGATCTGAGAAATTTACTTGACAGACTAAGGCTTAAATTTAGTTAAAAGTTCAGGTAATTTTTCTGCATTAACATGCTCAATAAGTACATATGTACCAGTCAGCTTCCAAAGAATTATAAAATTTTATGGAAAACAATTCGAAAATTCAGGATAAAATAGAATATTAGATACATAGCACTTTAAAAAAACCTGGAATCTACATCAGTTCAAATATTTCATTTTGGAGTCACTTCAGCCCAGAAAACATCATTGTGAGGTATATCAGTTTACTGGGTAAACAGTAAAATATAGTAAGATGAAAGAAAGAAGACTTCTGTATCTGATTGTTGTATCGCACTCAAAGATCCTATGCTAAACTAGTAGAAATAATTTACTTTCTTTCATACTGTCTTGGCCTCCTGAGATATGAAGAGTACTTGACCTCACGTTCTTATCTCTATTTCATTTTTTTGCAATCATGTTTTTCTAAAGTATTTCCCACTGTATTACTGAATAGCAATCAAGTTTTTCAAAGGTCCTGAAGCTTCATGCATTACTGACAGCAGCCTGCTGAAATACCAGGGAAGTTGTGAAGGAATTCTTACTGAGTTTACACTGAAGTATCTCTGGCCGACCAGTTCAGATCCAGTTCACACTAATAACCATATACAGCCCTTAGTATCATATGACTTATTGCATAGTGCAAAAACACAGTACGTAGCAGTGAGGCCTAGGCAGTGAGATGGGGGTAAGAGGGGGAATAATTTGGTGGTAATATCATAGAATCATAGAATAGTTAGGGTTGGAAAGGATCTGAAGATCATCAAGTTCCAACCCCCCCGCCATGGGCAGGGACACCTCCCACTAAACTATGCCATCCAAAGCTATGCCCAACCCCGCCTTGAACGCCACCAGGGATGAAGCATTCACAACTTCCCTGGGCAACCCATTCCAGGGCCTCATCACCCTCACAGTAAAGAATTTCTTCCTCAGATCCAATCTAAACTTCCCATGTTTACATTTGAACCCGTTACCCCTTGTCCTCTCACTGCAGTCCCTTATGAAGGGCCCCTCCCCAGCATTCCTATAGGCCTCCTTCAGGTATTGAAAGGCTGCTAGGAGGTCTCCACGCAGCCTTCTCTTCTCCAGGCTGAACAGCCCCAACCTTCTCAGCCTATCTTCATACGGGAGGTGCTCCAGTTCCCTGATCATCCTCGTGGCCCTCCTTTGGACCTGCTCCAACAGTTCCATGTCCTTCTAATGAGGGCGCCAGAACTGCACACAATATTCCAAGTGAGGTCTCACGAGAGCAGAGTAGAGGGGCAGGATCACCTCCCACGACCTGCTGGTCATGCTCCTTTTGGTGCAGCCCATGATACGGTTGGCTTTTTGGGCTGCAAGCGCACACTGCCGGCTCATGTTCAATTTTTAATTGACCAACACCCCCAAGTCCTTCTCCACAGGGCTGCTCTGAATCTCTTCTCTGCTCAACCTGTAGCTGTGCCTGGGATTGCTCCAACCCAGGTGGAGGACTTTGCACTTAGCATGGTTAAGCTTCACCAGGTTGGCATCAGCCCACCTCACAAGCATGTCAAGGTCCCTCTGGATGGCATTCCTTCCCTCTAACTTATCAACCGAACCACACAGCTTGGTGTCATCGGCAAACTTGCTGAGGGCACACTCAATCCCACTGTCCATGTCACCCACAAAGATGTTGAACCAGGCCGGTCCCAACACCCATCCCTGGGGGACACCACTCGTTACTGGTCTCCAGCTGGACATTGAGCCACTGAACACAGCTCTTTGTGTGCAGACATCCAGCCAGTTCTTTATCTACTGAGTGATCCATCCATCAAATTGATGCCTCTCCAACTTAGAGAGAAGGATGTCATGCGAGACAGTGTCGAACGCTTTGCACAAGTCCACGTAGATGACATCAACTGCTCTACCCCTGTCCATCAGTTCCGTAGCCCCATCATAGAAGGCCACCAGATTGGTCAGGCAGAATTTCCCCTTAGTGAAGCCATGCTGGCTGTCCCCAACCACCTTGTTGCTTGTCATGTGCCTCAGCATGCCTCCCAGGAGAATCTGCTCCAAGATTTTGCCAGGAACAGAGGTGAGACTGACTGGTCTGTAATTCCCCGCCGCATCCATTATCCCCTTCTTAAAAATGGGGGTTATATTTCCCTTTTTCCAGTCATCGGGAACTTCACCTGACTGCCATGATTTTTCAAATATGATGGACAGTGGCTTAGCAACTTCATTTGCCAGCTCCTTCACGACCCACGGATGAATTCCATCAGGTCTCATGGACTTGTATATGTTCAGGTTCCTAAGATGGTCTCAAACCACATCCTCTCCTACAGTGGGCCTAAGGTCTTCATTCTTACTGTCCCTACATCTGCCTTCCAAGACTTGGGTGGCATGGTCAGAGCATTTGCCGGTGAAGACTGAGGCAAAGAAGTCATTAAGAACCTCAGCCTTCTCTAAATCCAGGGTAACCAATCCTCCTGATAGCTTCTGGAGAGGGCCCACACTGTCCCTAGCCTGCCTTTTATTTGCAATGTACCTATGGAATCTCTTCCTGTTATCCTTAATATCCATAGCCAAGTTTAATTCTAAGTGGGCCTTAGCTTTCCTAACCTGGTCCTTAGCTTCCCGGACAACATCCCTGTATTCTTCCCAGGCCGCCTGTCCTTGCTTCCACCTTTTGTATGCCTCTTGTTTCCTTCGAATTCTGCTCAGCAGCTCCTTATCCATCGAAGGAGGTCTCCTGGCCCTCCTGCTGAACTTCCTTCTAGTTGGGATGCATCGCTCCTGAGCTTGCAGCAGGTGATCCTTGAATATCAACCAACAGTCTTGGGCTCCCCTGCCCTCTAGGGCTGTATCCCATGGAACCTTACTGAGCAGGTTCCTGAAGAGGCCAAAGTCTGCTCTCTTGAAGTCCGGGGCAGTGAGCTTGCTGCATGCTCTTCTCACTGTCCTGAGGATCTCAAATTCGATCATCTCATGATTGCTGCAATCAAGGCTGCCCTGGTGGGTCACAATCCCAACCAGCCCTTCCCTGTTGGTGAGGATGAGGTCAAGCATGACACCTCTCCTTGTCGGCTCCTCTATTGCTTGCAGAAGGAAGTTGTCTTCCACACAATCGAGGAACCTTCTGGATTGCTTGTGCCGGGCCGTACCATCCCTCCAACAGATATCAGGGTGGTTGAAGTCCCCCATGAGAACAAGGGCCTGCAAGCGTGAGCCTGTTCCTATCTGTCTATAGGGCGCTTCATCCACCGAGTCCCCTTGGTCAGGCTGTCTGTAACAGTTCCCCACAATAATGTCACCAATCGCTGTTCTCCCTTTAACCCTGACCCACAAACTCTCTGTCGACTGCTCACCTGTCCCCAGACAGAGTTCCATACTCTCCAGCCTATCCTTAAAATAAATAGCAACTCCCCCTCCCGGTCTGCTGGGCCTGTCTTTCCTAAAGAGCCGGTAACCTTCCATTCCAACACACCAGCCATAGAAGCCATCCCACCATGTTTCTGTGATGCCTATGTTATCATACCCCTGTAGACATGCACACATCTCTAATTCCTCTTGTTTGTTCCCTGTGCTATGGGCATTTGTATGTGGATTAGAAAATTAGCTAGCATTAAGTGTACTTAAACCCTTCATTTTTACCATTAATCCCTTAACAAAACCCAAACAGCTTACTTTAAAGACTACTTGTGACCCTTATATGAAATTTTAATCCTTATTTTAGTCAGACAAACAAAAGTGTATCTCCAGAAACAGTGGTATGTAGGCACTGTTTCTGTTGCTCCAAACCACTTTCTGAAAAGAGCAGATATTGCATAATTTATTCTACTTTTTAAGAACTATTATAGAGATATATTTTCTTTTGCTATGAAGTTCAACATTTCAACTAGATATTACTCCTCTAGATCTATAATAGAGTGTGGGTACTTTGGAAAGGCATCCGTTCTTGATTTAAAATAAGCAGCATTGAACATTGGCAAACACATCATAGGTCTGAATGGAACTGTGCCAAATTACAAGCAGGTGAAGAGATCTGACTTAGAATATAATGTACTTTATTAAGAGAAGAAACATAAGAAGCCTACACATAAATGATGGCTCAGTTAACATTGAATTCTCCTTCAGACTCTGATCTTTCACTTTTACAATAAATGTCTTTCTAATTGTAACAGATATCAAATTCCAATGAAGTGAAAGCAGATTGTATTGTTTCTGTTATGGATGTATATTTCAACTTTTTCAAGACATACTTGTACAAACCATTCCCTTAGCTAAATAGAATTATATTTGGCTATAGAATCAATACATAAATATAAAAATATGTTAAAGGCTCCATCCTGTACACTGAGCATTACAATTGCAAAACATTACAGCTAAATGAGATTTGCTTATCTACAGCCTTTATTAGGATTTCATAGAATCATAGAATCATAGAATCATAGAATAGTAAGGGTTGGAAAGGACCTCAAGATCATCGAGTTCCAACCCCCCCGCCATGGGCAGGGACACCTCCCACTAAACCATGCCATCCAAGGCTATGTCCAACCCCACCTTGAACGCCGCCAGGGATGAAGCATTCACAACCTCCCTGGGCAACCCATTCCAGGGCCCCACCACCCTCACAGTAAAGAATTTCTTCCTCACATCCAATCTAAACCTCCCCTGTTTAAGTTTAAACCCATTACCCCTTGTCCTCTCACCACAGTCCCTAATGAAGAGTCCCTCCCCAGCATCCCTATAGGCCCCTTTCAGGCATTGGAAGGCTGCTAGGAGGTCTCCACGCAGCCTTCTCTTCTCCAGCCTGAACAGCCCCAATTTTCTCAGCCTATCTTCATACGAGAGGTGCTCCAGTCCCCTGATCATCCTCGTGGCCCTCCTCTGCACTTGTTCTAACAGTTCCATGTCCTTTTTATGTTGAGGACACCAGAACTGCACACAATACTCCAAGTGAGGTCTCACAAGAGCAGAGTAAAGGGGCAGGAGCACCTCCCTCGACCTGCTGGTCACACTCCTTTTGATGCAGCCCAGAATACGGTTGGCCTTCTGGGCTGCAAGCACACACTGCCGGCTCATGTTCATTTTTTCATCAACCCACACCCCCAAGTCCTTCTCTGCAGGGCTGCTCTCAATCTCCTCCCCGCCCAATCTGTAGCTGTGCCTGGCATTGCTCCGACCCAGGTGGAGGACTTTGCATTTAGCATGGTTAAACTTCATCAGGTTGGCATCAGCCCACCTCACAAGTGTGTCAAGGTCCCTCTGGATGCCATTCCTTCCCTCCAATGTATCAACCGAACCACACAGCTTGGTGTCATCGGCAAACTTGCTGAGGGTGCACTCAATCCCACTGTCTATGTCACCCACAAAGATGTTGAACCAGGCCGGTCCCAACACCCATCCCTGGGGGACACCCCTCGTTACTGGTCTCCAGCTGGACATTGAGGCATCGAGCACTACTCTTTGCGTGTGACCATCCAGCCAGTTCTTTATCCCCCGAGTGGTCCACCTGTCAAATTGATGTCTTTCCAATTTAGAGAGAAGGATGCCATGCGAGACAGTGTCAAATGCTTTACACAAGTCCAGGTAGATGACATCAACTGCTCTGCCCCTCTCCATCAGTTCCGTAGCCCCGTCATAGAAGGTCACCAGATTGGTCAGGCAGGATTTCCCCTTAGTGAACCCATGCTGGGTGTCCCCAAGCACCTTGTTGGTTTTCATGTGCCTTAGCATGCCTTCCAGGATAATCCGCTCCAAGATTTTTTCAGGCACAGAGGCGAGACTGACTGGTCTGTAATTCCCTGGGTCATCCATTTTTCCCTTCTTAAAAATGGGGGTTATATTTCCCTTTTTCCAGTCATCGGGAACTTCACCTGACTGCCATGATTTTTCAAATATGATGGACAGTGGCTTAGCAACTTCATTTGCCAGCTCCTTCAGGACCCGTGGATGGATTTCATCCGGTCCCATTGACTTGTATACATTCAGGTTCCTAAGGTGGTCCCGAACAAGATC